>BTPG01000002.1:285351790-285751790 GCA_036245525.1 Semisulcospira habei | reverse complement strand
ACAGCAGAGGATGATGGACAAGAATTTCATTACTTTTAGGCAAAAACGGCAAAAACGCTTCCTGTACGACTACGAGCTGAATGAGTGGTACAAAAATCTCCAGAAAAAGGTAAGATATTATAAGTTAATGGTCGCAGGGGTTTGCTACACGGACCCTTGTAGGCCTTCGGGAGGTCAAATGAACCATTGTACCCCGAAAGACGAAGGCCCGAGGGGTACATTGTTTCCTTAGACTTATGACGTAATTAAAAAACATTTCATGACGTTGCTGTCTCCAGCAGTGTGCCTGCTGATTCGAACAACACTAAGTAACTTTGTACTTTAGAACGTTTGGTGATCTTTTATAAAACAAAACTGGCATCCAAGACGCGTCAGAAAGAGGGCTACAAAAAGCCATTAGTCGCTACAAGGATTTTTATAGCTCGGTCATGTGGTACAGTTTGCGCTAAAGAGATTGGTCGAGCGACGTAGGGATGAAAACATATCCCTCTCTGTGACTTATGTTACGTGATTATTTCTCAGCACAGGGTCGTTTGAAAGCTCTTCCATTTATTTATTCTTCATTCTCTGTATTGTTTGTTTGTTTGTTTGTTTCTTAACCCTTTGGCTGTCGGTAGCGCTTCTTGTCCTTCAGGGATTATCGCGACAAAAATTGCTGCCGACAGCCGAAGCGGGTTGATCTTTTGTTTTGTATTACTGTTTCTCAAATTAAGGAGTGGGAGCAGTTTGGCAAGAACGTGGTAAGCATCAACAACGGTCTCACGAAAATCAAGCAGCACTTCAAGCTGTCGCCCACGTACCCAAAGTTTGCAAAGGCCAAGCTAGCGCTCATCACAATGTCCATGCCGGCCACCCTTATCTGCCACATTCACGTGCAGAGGGCCCTGGACTTCCTTTTGCGGGAGGTGCTGTGCATTTTGGCTTTATTCTTCCTTTCTTCCCTTGGTTTCTTACGCATAGTTACCTTCCTCTAGGCCTCCAAATGACCTTTGTTTGTTTTTTGTCTTTCTTTCTTCGTTCGTTCTTTCGTTCATTGTTTGTTTTTGGTGTCGTAGACTTATTCGTCATCCGCTTTTGGCAAGATTTCCGTACCGTCGCCATTGTGTACTTTATTGTCATTAACCCCCTTAACTGCCGGGGCACAGCGAACACCACCCAGCGGTTAGAGGCGCAGATCCTCGTGGGCCCCCGTGACAACTGCGGCTCAAGAGGAATCCGATACATTCCCAGAAGCTGTAAGCTCTGCTGGTTGCGTCCTGAAACATTTATCATACATACCTGTAATCCGTTTAACCCTTTTAGCCCCAACACCCTACATCAGGAGATTGATTGACCATGATAATTCAAGGGTAGTGCCAGATTCGCTTGGCGCCTGAAGGCGCCAAGCGAATCTGGCACTACCCTTGAATTATCATGGTCAATCCACCGCCTGCACAACTGGTACATAGTCGTTAAGTAACACTTCCAGAATTTGGGAAATGCACCGTGGGGCTAACAGGGTTAACTCAATGAAAAACTGCAGAGCCTATAGGTGAGACAAACCTTTGGTACGTACGTGCTAAGGTGAATCGCAGCTTTTCACAAACAGTTCGATCCCGTCATCCCACCCACCCACCCCCCAACCCCCGCCTCCCCCCCCCACCCCCCACCCACCCCCGCCCCCCAGTAAGTAAAAGACATCGGGCCCACTGCGGCCGACGTCGGCACGAGGTTCTGTTCCTTACTGGGCCCTTCCTCCGTTATAGGAACAAGTCGCCATCCGATGGTCAAATAAGGTACACAGTACATATGACTCGATCCACTTCACAGAGTCCGAAATAGCTCAGGCGGTTAAGCGTTGGAGCAAGAGAGCGAAGGGAATCGCCTGGTCGTGGGTTCGAGTCCCCGTCCCGGCCCCGGTAGCTGGACTCGCAATCTATGGAGAAAAGACGGGCATGTTCCATAGCATGTCCGTTGAAAGGTCCTGGTAAAACAAAGTGGCACAGTTGCAGTGTGCCTGAACTGATCAGTGTTCAGGTCGTACTCCATAGGCAATAGATTTCCCTGTCCCCCATAACCCGCCCGTCAGGGCCGTCCATTATCATTTCGGTGCTGTGGACGTTAAACCCGGAACTAACCAAACCAACCAACTCGATCTACATCGCTGTTTAACACAGGTGATGTGCATGCCTCCCGAGACGCTGGCCCAGTGGCTGAGTACGAGGGGATTGCCCAAGGTCTTCAATGAAAATCTTTTACGTGTGAAACAGGCCAAGTATGGGAATCCGAAGAGCGCCTTCGCCCACGGACGGGAATTGTCTGAGGCGTGGAGCAAGCTGACGGACAAAATACTAGAGTAATGATGTCACATAGGGTTATGACGTCGAATATGGTTATGATATTAACCCATTCAGCCCTGACGCAATACAGCAGGAGATGGGTCGACCGTGATAATTTGAATGGTAGTGCCAGATTAGCTTGGCGCCTCCAAAATTTGGGAAGTACGTGCGTCGGGCTGAATGAGTTAAAATGAACTATGATGTCAGATAAAGGGTTTTGAAGTCAAATGGGGTTATTTTGTAAAATGGGTTTTGATGTCAGATGGGGTTCCGAAGCCAAACATGGTCACAATGTGAAATAGATGTGTTATCTCAGTAAGCAAAAGGTCCTCAGAGGACGTTTTCCGCAAGGCGATGGCGTCAAATGGGTAATGGCGTCAAACAGGGATATGATAGAATATCTGCTAAGGTTATGATGTCAACTGAATCGGGTTGTGATTTATGATTATGTTTATGATGTCAAATAAGGTAATGCTGCCTCATAGGTTATGATGTGATATGAATTTGGGATGTAATAGAAAGTAAACGGGTTAGGGTGTCAAACATGGTTATGAAGTCTGATCAGGTTATGCCGTCAGATGTGTTAAATGCGAAATAGCGTTGTGACGTCAAATAGTATGGTGAATTCAAATAAGGTTATGGTGTCAAATTGGGCTATCATGCCAAAAAGGGATCTTATTTATGAGGCTTGTAATATCAAACATGGTTATGATGTCAAATCCAGTTTTGATGTCAAATTGGGTTATGATGTCAAATAGGATTTCTAGTATGGTTATGATGTCAAATCCACGGTTATGAGCCGAACACAATGTTTGGGCCAGCTGTAGCTCAGTGCTGACGGCCCGATGGCCGATGTCAAAATTTGGGTGTCGGTAGCGGGTTTAGGAGCGATGATTACTACTGAGAAATAATGGCGACTAAAAGGATTCAGTTTTTGTCGGCCTTCTTTTCGAATCGTGTTTTGGTTCACGTGTGAAGCTAAAGTGAGTCTATGTCGTCCGTAGTTCTTTCGTCCGTGGTAAACTTTTAACGTTGGCATTTTCTCGGAGACTGTTCAAGGCACTGTCTTCAAACGTGGCCTGAATTTACTTTGTGGCAAGACCTTTCAAAACATACCACAATGAGTGACCTCTCTCAAAAGTCAATGTCACGGGGGATCAGGAAATAGGTGTTAAAAAATAGCCATATTTTGACATTTATATTTTCTCAAATACTATTCACAATTTCAAACCCAAACTTGGTACAAAGACCACCTTTCTATGCATACTAATTTTGATGACCCTTCAGAAAGGTCAAGGTCACAAAGTGATCAGGAAATCGGTCCAAAATAACCATATTTGGGCAAAAAGATGTATTTTCTCAAATACTATTCACAACTTGAAACCCAAACTTGGCACATAGATACAGGATGGGAAGACATATCTATGACTAATTTGGATGATCCCTCAGAAAGGTCATGGCAAATGTGTTTAAAATGCAAATGTTTGATAAAATAGTAGTTGTTTTTTTTCGATTTCTTTTTTGTGCAAACTTTTCAATCAAATTTGGCACAAAGGTAGCTGATGATAAGACCTTCCTTTGCATACTAATTTAGTTGACCCATCACAAAGGTCAAGTGTTATAGGATGACCAAAACCTAGATTCAACGTATTTTGACCCCGAAACTTGGAACAGATAATTGATGGAAAGGCCTATCAATGCATACTGATTTGGATGACTCCTCGGAAACGTCAAGGGTCACGAAAGGTTGGTAAATGTGTGAAAATGCCAATTTTGTTAGAATTGTAGTTTTTATCAAAGTGTTTGCAAACTTTTAAGTCAAATGTGGCATTTAGGTTGCTGATGGCAAGACATTTCTATGCATACTAATTTACTCGACCCATCGCAAAGGTCAGTCAAGGGTCACGGGGGTTGACACTGAGATGTGTGAAAAATGCTTAAATGTTGCTTGAGAAAACATGCATATAATCGCTGGTGCAGAAGCCAGCCTTATTGTCACAAAGGTCACACACGTGGATCGGTCATACATGTGAGCCATACGGGCTTTGCCTTTCTTGTTTAGTTATGCCAAGACATTATACGTGTATAGTGTCACACATAAGGCCTTTCCACTGTTAAATTGTTGTACACTTTATACGACTGTAATCAGTGACGGTCAGACATATTTTGCGATGGGTCGTCAGATTCTATGATGCCTCAAGGCGTGTATCTATTTCTCCCCCTAGGTTTTGGCCATTTGACATGCAGGGTATCGCATAATCATATCTTGTGTATCTGCGATAAATGTCTTTCTACAGCTGCCCTTCTAAGGATAGTATATTCCAATATGCGGGTTCAGTGTTTTGTTCTGCAATCTCTGATAGATGGATGGAGTGATGGACGGACGGAGAGATGGATCTGCTAGGTCGTTTAACTCATTCTACCCGTGACACACCACAGCAAGATATGGATCAACCTTGATAATTCAAGGGTGATGCCAGAATAGGGCTCGGAAGTTCCCCGCGTTGCCTAGGAGCATCGGCTGCCGTGCCGCCATCTTGAGAGGACGCGCTAGCCCTGGGATAGTAGCGAAGTAGTGTTTCAACACGTTTTTCTTCATGTTGCTTCCTCTTTGGAAACAACAACAAAAACAGATTCTGGTTAGCGGTTTCCAACGGCATGGGTGGGACCGAAAAAAAAAAAGTTGAATCCTGAAGCGAGGGTCTTGGGGCACATTTTAATTTTTTTTTTTAATCCGGAAATCCGGCTGTAGCCGGAAAGTCCCACACATGCTACGGTGATGACTGATGACAAGACTTGCTGTTATTGCCTATAGCACGTCAGGACTTTCCCGACATTGGCCTGACAGCGATTTCCCTATGCTACGGTGATGACAAGACTTGCTGTTATTGCCTATAGCACGTCAGGACTTTCCCGACATTGGCCTGACAGCGATTTCCCTATGAGCGCATGAGTCGCGTATCTTCTCAAAATGGCCGCCACGACTAGCGTGATGACGTCAGCTTCCCGAACCCTATAGCTTGCGCCTATGGGCGCCAAGCTATTCTACCATCACCCTTGAGCTATCATGGTCGATCTGTCCTGCACTGTAATGCAGTCTTCAGTTGACAACGGAAAAATTTGGGGATTTTGGCCCTAGGGTACAATGAGTTAAACACAAGCAAGAACCTTCAAAAGCAGGAAAATGTGTAAAGCACACACACATACAATAAAACAACACACACACAAAAGCAAGTTACAACACAACACGCACACACACAACACAATGCATGCCAACAAGTCGAAGTTGAGGCAGTACATTTCTTTATTTGCTAACACTCGTGGAACGGTTTGATCAATAGATTGTCAAGGGTTGAACACTCTGAAAAAAAAAAAGAAGTAAATAAACAAACAAATAAGTAAATAAATAAATACCATATCGGATGTTGAAGCATATATCACCTTGTTGTAAAATGTCCCTGAATAACTACAGTAAATAACGATCAACATCACCTGCAAAAAAAAAACAAAAAAAAAGCCAACCTGTCCTAGATGACCGCCCCTGTCAGATTTAAAGGTTTCCTTTGAAAGTTTGAGGATACAAAAGACGCACTCTGATCGGTCGACAAGAGACATAAATTTTCAAGTACCCTTGCAGCTGCAGGGGGGTCGTGAGAATCGATGTCTCTTGTGCATTGACCGGGTGGATGTGATCTGCGCAACATGCATCATATGCTGGTCTCTGATTTCAGCTTTTCCCACTCTCAAAGTACAGGGCAGTCAAATTCCACATTTGCATAGGTGAAACGTACCGCGGAAAAATCGTAGGTTTGTAAAATAGGAGGTGTACCAAACACTCTGATATACATCACCTAAAGGTGATGAATATAAAATGCAAAAATCACAGCATTCAATGTGTAATATACTATAAAACAATATAGTTTTGGACGGCAATTGTTCATTACGGTTATTAACAATAGTCATAAAAAGTACGTTTTTACAAACGAAATTTTCAACAGAAACACAAATAGATTATAGGTCACACAGCAGCATAGAACCATGGCAGCATTGATAACAACACAGCAGTTACAATGCACACAAATATGTGTCCACAAACATCAGTCTAGAAACGCTGAGAAAATGCTATAGTGTACTATCAAACAACCTTATATGTGAGCTGAAGGAAATAAATAGCATGATCTCTCTTGAAACTAGTTCACAGAATCATCAACTACATGAAAGTTTTGTATCATGTTGTTACAACATGACTACAAACAGGAATGGATAAACGATTTGGCATGCACAAACTTGTGAACAGTTGAAGTCACAAATAACATCTCTATGAAAACAATTCACAGAATCAACTTTTGTGATCAGGTAACCTGTGGCTACAAACTGGAATGTAAGAAATGCCTGGCATGCATTAGATTGTGAAAATGCGACTGAAAATAACATAATCTCTCTTGAAAACTATTCACAGAATCGCCCCAACTCTTGTAACCTTTATGATCTGGTCGTACATGTTTAGGAAAAAGCACACACCAAACTCAGCAAAATGGTCCTCAGTCACAGCCGGGCATCGCCAAATCTAACATCAGCCCGAGGACCTTTTGCTCACAGCATTCCTAAAGACTGTATACCCTTCGACTACAATTAACCCATTTGAAAAATGGCTGAATTTCTGAAATTTTGGAGGTGTCATTTAATAACTACGTAGCAGATGCAGGAGATGGATCACCCATGATAATTTAAGGTTAGTGTTAGATTAGCTTTGTGCCAAGCTAATCCAGCACTATCCCTAAATTATCATGGTCAATCCATCTCCTGCTGTGGGTATCTTCAGAGTACTGCAGTAGGCAAAGACAAGACCATTTTGCTAAATTAGGGCAGAGCTGCTGTTGACGGTAAACAAATATAAAATCATTCGTTGAAATTGAGACATGCAGTCACACCATACAACATTAAGCATGTTCATAATCTACCATCACATCTACAGCCAAATGACTCACATTGTAGAATGAACACTATATCCGGCAAGCAAAAGAGACCGTGCCCAAAAGAGATATCGCCTGCTCAAAAGAGACATCACGTGTACAAAAGAGTTACATCACTTACACCAAAACTGGACTGACAGGCAGACAAAAAATGGTACAAACAATTAAACCCCTCATGCATGCAGTACAGGTAGCTGCATGCACGAGGGGGTTAATCTTTCCTGATCTTTCCTTAATGTCAAAGCATTACAATAGGTTGCATTTGCTATACCTGTAAACCTCATTTTTCATTTCTGGATCAACAGCAGATGGTGTCGATCCAAGAACTTTGTGCTCACAAAAAAAATCATACCAAAAAATTGTATAGATACATCATAAAGCGTGAGACATGAAGCGAGCTATGGACGGTAATGATAGATAATAATCAGAACACATAATACATTACAGCGAGTGAAGATCTAAATAAAACTACTGTCACATCAAAAAGTGTTGTTGCTTACATTGTAATGTAAACATGAGAACAAACAAACGCGAATACTGCACAATCATACCAACATTTGTAAATGCAACGTGTTTGCAAAGTTCGGAGAGAAGATAGCAAAATCACAAATTAACTCCCTTGTGCATGCAGCCACTGGTACTATTGCAGGGTTGAATTTGTAAAGCAAGGATGAATCAAGACATGACAGAGGGGCAGGATGGAGGGGGAGGGGGGGAGGGGGAGTAGAATACAGATACCATCATAGAATCACAATTTATTTTACGAATCATGAATTATTTACAAAACTGCCCCCCCCCCCCCCCCCCCCACACACACACACACTAAATCTTTTGAATCATCATAACATATGCTTATCTGACACTCTAGATGCATGTACACATTGCAGAAGAACCATTTCTTGAGACATCACCTGTCACTAAAGACTACCATTTTGGTGACTGAATACTGTCATCTTGTACGGCAACTCCAAGGCGCACATATCCATCTATTTCAAGATACTGAAGGCACCACAAGGTTGGAAGCTGAAGCTTTGAAAGAATGCAGCCACTAAGCTATATTTTATATGCAAACCTCCACTCCGCTTTTAACTTTGGTGCATGCAATATATTTCTGTTTCCATTCTACTAGCCCTATGGCCTGGCCTACCCAATACTCCTTTTCAATAGTGGAGATGGGATTTTTTAACGTGCACACGATGATTATGGGTGCTGCATACACAAAGACTGTAGACATCTATATGATGGTCTTTAACCCTTTCAGCCACATGTGCATTTCCCAAATTTTGGAAGTGTTACTTAAAGACTTATGTATCAGTTGCAGAAGGTGGACTGACCATGATAATTCAAGGGTAGTGCCAGATTAGCTTGGTGCCTGTTGGCGCCAAGCTAATCTGGCACTATCCTTGAATTATCATGGTCAACTGATCTCCTGCTGTAGGGTGTTGGGGCTATAATGGTTAATGACAGTTGACACTTTGTGCCCTTCCAGACTTCTCTAGAGAGAGCAACCGTCTATGAAGACCATTTTTTCTTGCAAAATAGGTGGTTGCTCAAAACAGGCTCTAGAAGCCTGCACTATAGTTCTTTATGAGAGCAACCGTCTATGAAGTTTTAGGTGGTTGCTCAAAACAGGCTCTAGAAGCCTGCACTATAGTTCTTTAGAGCAACCATCTATGAAGTTTTAGGTGGTTGCTCAAAACAGGCTCTAGAAGCCTGCGCTATAGTTCTTTCCGTTTTTCTTGTGAAGAACATTCGAGTACAAGTTTAATCACCGCCTTTGTTGCATCAATCATTTGGTAAACAATCTGACAACGGCTACAATTCAACTATCATACTGTGCTATCTGTTTTCTAAATACTCAGCTACTGTTCCTTTTGCAGTAACTAAATCATAATACTTAATACTTGAAATAATACAGAGCGTCTATATATATAATAAAATACAGAGTGTCTATATATAATAAAACACGTCCAGGACTGCTGGCACCACACACTCGTAAAATCGAGTCAAGTGACGATGCAGATATAGATATAGTTTATATTATAACAACACACACGAAGACAGGTGTCAAACCAACATAAGTTTCACAAAATAGAACTCTGCAAAATAAATATATGTACTGTATCAAACAAATTCAAACGCCATCTTGTAAATAAATTACTTTGTGGTCCCAAACATGTTTTGCATTCAAAAAACAGCAGAGCAGCAGCAAGGTATCCTTGTGAGCAAACAATATGTGACAAACAGCAATTCCTGTATGCAAAATGTCACTGGACTGATGTAGGCCACAGCAGGCCAGCTCACAGCTGTGCACGGGCCAACTGTGGCTGACATCTGCCCCGGCCTTCTGCAGCAGAAAGTCAAAAGTGAGGAACACATTTAAATGCACATCCACAACTATGTTCCAGTGCTGTAGGGTGCTGTGACTAAATGGGTTAACACCCTCTTCTCTTCTGGAGAACGGCGAACAACACTCAAATTCAGGAGACAGATTCTCATAAACCCCGCAAATGTGGAAGCTGAAGTGATTGCTGACATATCAGGCCGAGAGGGTTTTCAGCAGAGAGTCATAACAGTCGCAGTGACTTCATCTTTAGTAGCTGGCAGGAGAGAGGTGAACCATTTCAGCCCAAACGCCCTACAACAGGTGATGGATCACCCAGGATAATTCTAGGGTAGTGCCAGATTAGTTTGGCGCCTTCAGGCGCCAGGCTAATCTGGCAGTATCCTTGAATTATCATGGTTGATCCATCTCCTGAAACTGGTACATAGTTGTTAGGTGACATACACAATTTGGGAAGTGTGGTCTTGGGCTTAAATGGGATAAAGTTGTTGACATGATTTCTTGCGTACTTTTCTGCCCAAAATCAGTGAAAACGCCTTGAGCTTGATTCATAACATGGAAATATCACACACACAAATTCTCTACACTACGGAATCCGAGATCCAACAAATAATACTGTGGTTTACACCCAGTGGTTAACTGAACACAATCCACAGTGAGAATTGTTTATAAGAAGTTTCCGGTGCATTTGATCTCTCATCAAATGACACATTTGATATTTCATGAGAGGATACATTTGATCGTTTATCAGATAATACAAATGGAATAGTATGCATGAAGTGCATGTTCTTAAATCGTCAGCTTGGTCTCAATGAAAGGTTCTAGCCTATTCTATTCATAACCGTGACTAAACCTTATTTAGACCAACCTAACATTTTTAAGTGTGCTTTCATGCAGACCACATCTGACCTTAAATCATACATGTACATTCTCATCAGACATTCTGTTTCATTATATTGTCATCATATGTTAACCCATTTAGCTCTAATGACCTACAGAAGGAGATGGATTAACCATGATAATTCAAGGATAGTGCCAGATGAGCTTGGCGCCTGAAGGTGCCATGGTCATCTGGCTCTACCCTTGAATAATCATGGTTGATCTATCTCCTGCAGCTGGCATGCAGTCATAAGGTAACACATCCAACATTTGGGAAATCAGGCCATGGGGTTAAATGGGTTAAACAGTGCTTGCATGGATTTCAAACACAAACAAACAATAGGACCCAAACAACAACTAAAGCCTTCTTTTTAATAATACATACAGAAGTCTATTCTAAAAATGAATAGAAATGACAGAACAGAATTATCCATAGTGCTATCATGCCAGTATGCAAACCATTTACCATTTCATTCTTGTTTTCATTTCATTCCCGCTGGTTTGTTTTGTACACAAATTCAAACGGCTAAGATTACCATTTCCATAGGAGGAAATGTTATAGTCTTTCGGGCCAGCCATTACCATTTGGTTGACTGAAGGATTTATTTGGGGGGAGGGGGAGGTGTAAAACGTAAAAGAAGAAAAAGCACATAGATTCTCATGCCACAGCTTCATGAAGCTTTATATGCACACTATCAGATGACACTCAACCTAGCAAGGTTCACAATCTACATATTTTTTTTATTGTTGGCCACAGTATGCACTCCAGGTGAAAGTGTATCTAAGAACCTAACCCATATCATACTGAGGCTAAAAGCTTCAAATTTGTACACTGCCATATGCAAGCTACATTATAGTACTTACAGATAAAGATATAGACCAATGGCTTTAGTTCAAGGGTGGTGCCAGAATAGCTTGGCGCCTTGAGGCGCCAAGCTATTCTGGCACTACCCTTGAACTATTTTAGTCAAACTTATTTCACACACTGGTGTATTCTGAATGATAAGGGTTAAAGGCCATCAGACCAATGTCAGATAGATGCAGTACTAGGCTTCACCGCTGTGAGTGGGACAAATGCGGCTGATGTCAGCCTATATGATGACCTTTAGCATACTGGGTGAATTTTTCTGTTCAAATGGTTGTTTCTAGTTACGACGACATAGAGAAGTTTGCATCATGTTGGTAGGCATCGAAATTTGACATCTGTGAATTCAGTATGAGGGGACATGCCAAGGCCGCAAATCCTCACCAGACCACTGTGGACCCTACAAGCAACACAAAATGTAATTATGAGTAAATATGACCACAAAGTAATGTCTACCAGTAAGTATTGAGGCATGCATGAACACTCAAATAACATAAAAAGCTGATTTTTTTTGGTAAACACATTCATCTTATAAACAGTACACAATAGATTGGCCATAAGAGCATAAATGGTAGTGTCAGATTAGCTTGGCATCAGGGCAGGTGACAAGCTAATCTGGAACTACCCTTGAACTATCATGGCCAATCCATTTCCCATGACTGGCAAGTGGTACACAGTCTTCATACATGTAAATGCCTCTATCATATGATTAAATAGTGAAAGTTGATTATTATGTGTCAATGATTTAATAAAACGAATCATATCATGAAAATATAAAATAGCTGATGTGGCTTGGCACATACGAAGCTCATCAAGCAATACTTTTCATCTGTAATGGTCAAAATATTTTCCACAGCTGATGTTTCAAGTGAAAACTACAAACAAATCCACCTGCTTCAGTTAGGCATTGAACCGTCAGGGTTGGCTTACTTCGAGGGTTTCATCGTGGTAGTGTAGTCCGATAAAGATGATTATCAGACTGACGTGCCGAAGGTACAGTGGTATGATAATCAGCTTCAGAGGACTACAAAGAAAGATGACCCAAGAAGTAACCCAACACAGACGGTTCAATGCCATTGTCATGCAGTCCCCATTACGCACTATTTGAAGCCTAAAATTTGTGTCTGACATCAGAAGTAAAGTGCCAAATATTTATGATGTCAGACTGAATTATTTCTGTGAAATGCACAGGCAAGCATGCCACCATGCCTGGTTGTGCAAATGCGCTTGATTTTTGCTGCTAGAATTTCAAACGGTACTGCTTCTAAGTAGCCAGTGACAATTTCTGAATCTTTAGCAAGGAAGTGTTGACTTTTCTTATTTGATTCTAGTGATAGCACTTCAGAATTGTGAGCTGGGGGCTGCATGGCAAGCAACTGGATAGAGTAGGTTTGATTTCATAGATGAAGCATTTTTTGTTGGTATCTTCCACTACTGAACTCAAACAACACATTCCACAACGAATCAAACTTTTCAACAAACTGAAATGTCACAGACCTGTCATATTTTCTTACTCATTTCTCATTCCCTCTTGCTTAGCTTTCTAAACAGCATATGTGTTGACATTCACAATGAAAATTTGGAGCTGTCTCAGTTCAGAGAGTGAATCAGGACGTATTTGTGTAGCCCATGTGTAGTGTGCTCCCCACTTGAGTCATGTAGAAATAAGGTACATTTGTTTCATTTCCCTATGACGTATCACCATTTGATCTTTGTTTTTTTTTTCCCTTTTATTTATGATAGCCCTGATGTAGGTGTTCAGTCCAAAGAGACCTATGTGAATTTCATGCGTGATAACAGTACTGCAGATTGGCCATATGATTAAAAATTACAGGTATGGCAATGGTTCTAGGAGGCAGACAATGGGGCTCTGAACCCTGAGCAGTTTTTATGTGCTGACCAATCAGTGCCAGAAAAGTGTCAAAAATGGACTGACTGCACAACAATGTTATTGAAAGTTCCCACAAGATGCAGTTACAACAATACAAAAATATGAAAGCCTTATGCACCCATGTACATAATTCATATACAGCAAATCAGGCACTACATATGAGCTGTAATGATTTTTTTTTTTTTAACAGGTGTTTAAGCCCCAGAACTAAATGACTTCCATTTGACAGAATGGAAGTCATTTAGTTCTAGGGTGTAAAGCGTTAAACAAAAGTTACAAACATCAACCACCTACTTGATGTCAAGTTCCAACAGGGTGCCGATTTCATTGTCAATGTTCCAGATTGATTTCCCTTTGGCCATTTCCCGTGCTTTAGCTTTCTCATCTTTTTTCTTTTGCATCTTCTTTCTGCGTGCCGTCTCCTCTTCAAAGAATGTGGGGCGATACTGAGGACCCACATATTGGAACTTGGATGGTTCTGACTGGAAACGGTACAAAAAAAAAAAAAAAGATTTCAAAATAAGTCACCAATAAGGTGTACAGTTCCTAAATTATAACCACTGGATTGATTGACTAAATACAGCAAAGGCAACACCTCTTCTAGGCAAAAATATTTCTTACAAACCATCCACAGTGTAAGACTTACATTTTTTGTTGATGAGCTCATTCAGCCTGACGGCCGTATTTCCCAAAATTTGGAAGCGTCATCTAATGACTATGCACCAGTTGCAGGAGATGGATCAACCATGATAATTCAAGGGCAGTGCCAGATTAGCTTTGCGCCAAACGGCGCCAAGCTAATCAGGCACTACCCTTGAATTATCGAGATCAACCCATCACCTGCTCTAGTGCGTCAGGGCTGAATGGGTTAAAGATGTTGATACAGCCAGCTGTTTAACCCATTTAGCTCTGGGACCCTGCAGCAGGAGATGGACTGATCATGATAATTCAAGGGTTGTGCCAGATGAGATTGGCACCTGAAGGCGCCAAGCTGATCTGGCACTACCCTTGAATTATCATGATCAATCCATCTCCTACAACTGGTACATAGTCGTACAACGCCTCCAAAAGTTTGGAATTGCGGCTGTGGGGTTAAGAGGGTTAACCCTTTGGGTGTCGGCTGTGGTTTTAGTCGTCATGATTCCTACACAAATCGTCACTAAAACCGCTACCAACACCCAAAGGGTTAACAGTAACATCCCATTGCTACAAATGATAAAACTTTTTCATCACTGGTACCTCATGCTGTTTGATGGAACAATATTTTACATGCAATGTTTGGAAAGGAAAAACATTCATTCTACAGCAAAATAAAAAAAAAAAAAAAAAAAGCAAAAGGACAGAACATAATACAATGATGAAAATTGTTTGCCATTAAACTCAAAGGAGACATATTCAGATCATACCTGTCCTGGAGACAGTATCGACATAGAAATTCTTCTGCATGCAGCCACCAGTATTGTTCACATGGGGGACACTGAATTTGACCTTACCCCTAATCTTGCGGCAGCTGTGTCTTCATCCTCCTTGCGGTCTGAATCTGGCTCTTCCCCGTGCTCACCATCAAATGCCTCCTCCATCTCCTGGTCTTCTTCCTCCTCCTCACTCATATCCAGTGTGTACACACTCATCGACTTGTTGAAGCCACCTAAAAAGTATGGACAACTTATTCATCCCATAGACTTATTCGTCCCATAGTATGGTGTACAGAAGTGGTAACTGCAAGAACAAGAGGGTTTGAAGGAGATGTGTGACATACCATGTGACAGAAACCATTCAAGATTGAAACAAGATGAGGATTTCATCCCAAAGTGTACCGTATTTTTTGGAGCTCAGATACGTTTATCTTTCAGGAACATTCAGAGTTGTTAATATTTTTAAGCTTATTATGCTGATCCATTTCCCTCCTCTCTACGCCAACCCCTGATCCAACACACACGTCGGCGCACACAAATAAAGACGGACACACGGCGCTTCCCGCCATTAGTACGCTCTGTGGGCTCATGTAGTGACAGGAATCCATCTCCTTCTACTTTAACCCACCCTCTGATCCACACACACTGGCACACAGAAATAAACACTGACACATGGCGATTCCCACCATTTGTAAGCTCTGTGGTCTGGTGTAGCATAGCTATTCTGAAGAAGAATAATAGCATGAGCAGCGAAATGACATCACTTCAAGCTTCACGTCATGGCATCATTAGTCCCACGACGCTGTGTTCATAGTGACGACTCCATGTTATATGTCACTCATCACAGTACTAACATTTGACATATCAGTGAATCAACTTTGCATTTTCTTGCTGATTTTCATGCCTAGGGGCTTACAGGTCACAATTTGACCTAATCCTACCCCAGGGCTGGGACAAACAGCAGGTTTATGCAAACATTGTTTATGACAAATCATGTGGGTATTAATGAGAAAATAGCTTTTTTCGTAAAAGAAAAATTAAAGTTATGTTAGCTGTTTTACAAATGACTCCTAAAACGTGGTGCAGAACATTGTCTATTTTCACACCTAGTGCATACAGGTCACAATTGACCTAATCGTACCTGACAGCCGAGACATACTGTAGGCGTATGAAGTTATGTAAATATAATATATGAAACATCATGTGATTATTAATGAGAAGATTGTTTTTTCGTTAAAAAAAAGATTCAATTGTTTTAAGATTAACCCATATAATTCATGAAATTAATCCAAAAAACGTGAAATATATATTTTTAAAAAATAATTAATTATCACTCAAAAGGTTCTAGAGGTACAATGCTGGTTAACGAAGTCATTCAATATGTCCCTTTTATCTAGCTATACGCAAAATATCTAGTAAAAATTTAAAAAAATTACGGACTCCAGTGTGGATCAACCGGTTTTGTAAAATGGCCATTTTCTCGCCAATGAGCATCTTAATAAAAAAGTCACCCCAAAAAATAAGGTCCCAAGATAATTATTTTAGGGACAATATCCTAAAATTTCAAGCTTGTCTGTCCTCAAACGCGGGCTTTAGTCGCTCTCTCTCTCTCTCTCTCTCACTCACACTCACACACACACACACACACACACACACACACACAGAGCTTTGGCACCAAAAAGACGTTCTCTAGCAAGGTTTGTTTAGCTAGATGCGACGTCATTTTTATCTTGTTACTTCTTTGCCATAATTTCTGCCCAGCATGCCAAAAACGTCATGTGCATGCTCCGGAATGGGCTCAGACCAGCCCCATTTCAAAGTCTACCGTATTTAAAAAAATACGGTAGACAAAAAGCTAATCTGGAACTTTTATTTATTTAATTGCCCGGTATGTAATTTCTATTTAATGGAACTCAGTCTTATTACCTGATGTGTGTGTGATGAACTTACAAGTGAGTGTAAGCAACACTGAACTGTATTCCTGTCATTCACCCTTGCGCTTCAGGTAGCACTTTTTGTCACAATGATTCCTGCGACAAAAAGTGCTACCTACAGTCAAAGGCTGAAGTTTCAAGCATCCTTGCATAAACTTGTACCATGCAACAGACAAATAAAAAAGTACTACATTAGCTTGGCTCTTTCTTATGCACCAAATTAATCTTACAGTTACACTGCCCTTGAGGTATTATCTGTTGACTTCATACCATGCGAAAGGGAAGGGAGAAAATTTACTTTAACCCTTTTCATCCTGATACACTATTATTTGAAATAACTTTGATCATGATAGTTCAAGGGTGCTGCCAGAATAGCTTGGCGCCTCAATCTGTAATGTAGCCATCATAGGACAATAAGCAAATGAGCAATTTTTCTAAAAATCAGCCTAAGGATGTAACGGGTTACCCTTGACTGCTACTGATGGTACCGTTTGGAGGAAAAGACAGGTCGTTACGCATCTTTCCGCTGAGCAGTATTGTCAGTAGCAGTCACAGAGCTACAGGTAGTGCAAGATTAGCCTAGCAAAATTTACCACAACGCCAAGCTAATCATGCGACATTACCCTAGAAACATTGAGGCCTATCTGTCTCAAGCTACAGTGTGTCAGGGCGGAATGACATTAACTCATTCAGCCCCGATGGCTGTATTTCCCAAATTTTGGAGGCTTCATCTCATGACTATGCACCAGTTGCAGGAGATGGACTGACCATGATAATTCAAGGGCAGTGCCAGATTAGCTTGGCGCCAACAGGCGCCAAGCTAATCTGGCACTGCCCTTGAATTATCATGGTCGACCCATCTCCTGCTGTAGTGCATCAGGGCTGAATGGGTTAATCTGTCACTGCAGCACCAGCTCCCAGAGATGTGTCGACAAATCAGACCATGGGCTAATTTCCACGCAAAGCTAACACTCACCGCTCTCTTCCAACGATTTTATTGCGATCAGAATGTGACAATTAGCAGTGTAACTCCAGCCAGGGACTCAGTTATCTTCTAGAACCGAGGCACCGAATCAAAACGTTCTGAATTAATATGTTTAGAAGGGTCTTGTCACAAAGTATATTTCGGGCCAATTTTGAAGACTGTGGCTTGAATACTCTCCGAGAAAATGTCAACATTAGAGTTTACCACAATGACTGCTGACAACAGACAGATGACCACTGGCCCAGAACACAGATTCACTGTTGCTATGGCATGTGAGCAAAAGAAATAAATAATAATAATAATGTATATAATGTATATTTTTAAGGCACCTATACCTTCGATAGAAAAGCTCTAGGCGCTGTACAAATGACATACTAACATACATACACCTTGCATCCTACAACACATATTTATTATAGTCCCTAACATAGACACTCACGCAACAAGATATACAAGAAAAATAAGAATAACAAAAAGAACACACCAACAAAAAATGCTCACACACACGTGTACCATAAAACCAACAACGGATACACCAGACAGCCCTCACCAACAACGAAATTTTGACAAAAAGAAGAATTATAATGGTGAATGCACATTTAAAGGAATAAATGCGCCTTTAAAGACTGCCGGAAACTATTGGCTGATTCAACATATCTGAGGGACTGTGGGAGTTTATTCCAAAGAAATGGTCTTTGGTATGAGAAAGACCACTCACCAAAAGACTTAGTTCTCACAGTCAGAAAGCGCCATAGTTTAATGTCTGCTGAGGAACGGAGCTGTCTTGAAGGTGTGTACAAATAAAGAAGCTCAGAAAGATAGACAGGGCCAGTAGAAGGAGACAGACAGGTATGACAGATGGACAGAACTTTGTATTGTATAAACACAACCAATAATTATTATGACATCAGCATCATCAAAAGAAACAGGCTGTATAAATTTCAGACCAAAAACATGACATGGTGAAGGGTGACATCTCAATTGAGCAAAATGCAAAGAAATTGATCAAGCAAGAACAAGCATGTTTCTTTCTTTCTTGGATAAATAAATAGGAAGCTGCAGTACCTGGTGGATTTGATTGACTGCTTTCCAAGTCATCAATCACTTCAACAGAGCGATGGTTGCTACGCTCTTTCTGACGTTTCTCTAACTGAGACATCTGATACTTGATCTCTGAGAAATCATGGTCTTTGTAATTCCATGATGTCTGCATTCGTGGACGGAAACGAACCTCCTTGCAACGAATCACCTCCACGAATGGAAAGTCAAACTGTTAGAGATAAAAACAGATATGATGTCGGAGTCATTGTACTAGGACATCATGTTTTTTAATATATCATGCACTGTTCAGTGATCAGCATATGATGACAATGCCTGATGATTCCTACCATGTCTCAGTATCTGCTCTCATTTATCTGGTACATGGCACTTGATTATTTTAACATGCTGAACACAACAGTAAAAATTCTCAAATTTGGGAATTCTCCTCTGAAGGCTAGCGTTACAAGATCTGGACAGAGACTTAGCAGAATAGCTCAAGGGTGGTGCCATAATAATAATACAGGTTATGTTGTCACCATCCTTAAAGTATCATAGTCGAGCAATCTTCTATTGTGCTTAGTTTGAGTTATGCAAGTTAACACTTTGGCTGCATGTAGGGTAGTTTATGCAGACAAAAAGTGCTACCGACAGCAAATTGAAACAACAAACCCACAAAGGAACCTGATTTTCTGTTACTATCTAAAATAAATACAAATTTCAAATATCAAACCTGACATTCTCATGTCACTTTTGTGAGAGTCCATCAAACACATAGGTACAATGCGAATGTACCAGCTTGCATGCCTAAAATTATTTTTGGACAAACAAAGGTCTGAATTGACTTTGAAAAAAAAAAGCGGAAATTAAAAAGGCGCAAGAAATTATACATGGAAACAGTAGTAGTATAGTAGTTTGAGGAGCAGAAAATCGGCGGAAATCAGCGAGATTACCGAGGAAATCCTCGAAACGGCAGAACAATTCAGACCTTTGACAAAGAATCGTCGGCATTAATAATGTTAATAATAAAAAAAACACAAACACAACCACAAATTTTGCATTCAAGTACAGTGGGACCAACTGACCTGGTTTTTAGAGTTTCCATGCCTTCGCAAAAAACGTACAAAGTTTTTCCTCTCGCAACTTTTCACCACTACAAGGTCGATATTACCATCGTTGAGATGGGTGAATTTGCTGAGACCTTGCGGTGCTATCTCACAGTTTGCAGGGATGCCAAACACACTGATGTTCATAAAGCTGCCTTTCATCACCCGCCACGGACTGTCCTGGTTCAACTCTGCAGGGAATAAGGGTACATTAACCCTTATCATTCGGAATACACCAGTGTGTGAAATAAGTTTGACTAAAAAAGTTCAAGAGTAGTGTCAGAACAGCTTGGCGCCTCTAAGCGCCAAGCTATCCAGGCACCAATGTTTGCTTCCATTACAATTCAGACTTGGTTTCTATCAATTCTTACAATTTGGGAATAAGTAATATTTGCAGGTAAGCACAAACAAGATGTATGTGATTTTGGACCTTTCAGCCCAAGGCTGCAAGCTCCAAATCAAATACCAGGACACATTTTGACAAATTTCAAGATGCCTCATTGCATCTTCTGCGCCCTCCCACCCCCATCCACCCCCCCCCCCCCCCACCCCTCACATTCCCTATGCTATACAATGATAGAATGTGAAACGAATAAACGTTTGAAAATCATAAGCAGGTCGAAATTGCACGTATTTAAATAAAAAGGGTGGATTAAAAGCCTAGACAAACAGGTGATATCGACCGTTTTCGTCAAAACATGTGCAATTTTGACCTACTTCTGATTTCCCAAAATCGCATATTAACTTATTTGAGATGTGCCACACCTGGATCTGCGACAAACCACTGCATATATCCAAACTCAGGTCTCAAATAAATGAACTCACTGGTGACATGGCTTACATGAATAGCAATGGATAAGCTTAGCAATCCAGTTTATGAATCGGTTTTGTCCAATCATCACATAATGCACATTAACACATTCAGCCCTAAGCTAAATTTAAAACTTTAAATTTTTCAGAGTTCTTTTCTGAAGATGACAGTTGAATTCAAGAGACAAATCAACCACAGTTCAAGGTGAAGAAAAACTTGGCGCCTAGGGGGGAAAACCTATTCTTGCACCACCTTTTAACTACAACAGCTGATCATGTGCCTTGACCCCTTAACTGCGGAGAAAAAAGTGAACATGATCCAACTGCAAGAGACATAGATCCTCATTAGCCCCCATGACAGTGAGGGCTCATGAGGATCTGTGCCTCTTACTGAGACCAATTTGTATCCAACTTAGACGGGCGTTGGCTTTTGGTCGTTGAATAAAACAAGATTTCAGAAACAGAAATGTATGTATGGCGTATGTACAGTGGCAGAGATGGGGTTAATAAGACACCACACTGGCACCCACACTTGAAATATTGTAGTCAATCCATATCTAGTGGCAGAGTGTCAGGGCTAAATGGGTTATGTACAGAAATGTATGTATGGCGTATGTACAGTGGCAGAGATGGGGTTAATAGGACACCACACTGGCACCCACACTTGAAATATTGTAGTCGATCCATATCTAGTCAGGGCTAAATGGGTTATGTACAGAATCAGTAACTCACGGATAACAGAGCCTGTGCTATCCTGACTGGAGCCAGACGTGTTGAGGAGGTCAAGCTCTTGAATCATGTCTGTCACAATATCCGGCGTATCCTTTGCTTGTGAGCCCTGGCATATCACGCATCTGGGACACAAATAATTTCAGTTTATTCTAAAATACAGCAGAACCTCCTATGAGCAGTCATCACAGTCACAATTCATAGAGAAGGGAAGAGGTCGACAGAGATCCCGGGATCTTTGTCGACCTCTTCACGTTTCTATGAAGTGTGACTGTGATACATGTACTAGTGACGCTCATGTTTTGTCATCTTTTTGTGGTGAAAGAAAATAAACTTGTATCTGTGTATACTGGCAATGAAGGCAGAAAGAGACATGTCAATGTCTGTTCTTGCTGTGTCTTTGTCTAAAATGAATGGGAAAGGAGAAGGGGGCAGGTGACAGGTACACGGCCAGGCACTGTGTTCCATCGCTTCACGAATGGTAAAGTCAAGATCACCGCCAAAGGCAAAATTGCGTAACAACACTGCTTTTGTCAGCTGGCTAGGTGGTGAGCATGCGCTCTCACGTGTGACTGTCTGGCTGTGGCCATAAATTGCAGATATATTTGCCATTTTGGGCTCCTCTACACTGACCATTGACTAAGTTCATCATGAGATCATAAATCAATGTATTTTATATATAATAAACATCTCCATGCAATAAATGTGACCATGAACAGTAGGTGGCCGTAAAATGGGGTGACTGCCCAAGTCAGGATCTACTGTATGGGGTGTTGTGTTCATCAAGCACTACACTTGAATTATCATGGTAAACTCTTCTGCCATGAAGTCATTTTTCAAAATGTAAATTACATTTAAGATGATTTTAATTTAGATTTAGAAATGACCATAAGCAACAATTGCAACCTTTCTTTTCACTTCAGGAACAAGAAGAAAACCATGTTATACAATTTAAACACTTCTTAGCCTTGGAATATTTACCCTGTGCGACACACTTGGTTGAAGGTTGGACTGAAAACACCTTGTGTGGGGATGTATTCGATATCACATTCATAGGACCTGCAAATAGCACAGAATGTGACATCAGTCAAGACAGGTAAATGAAACTTAATCCATTTAGCCCCAGGACTCTGCAACAGGAGATCCAACAACTGGTACATAGTTGTTAGACGACATCTCCAAAAGTTTGGAAATGCGGCCATGGGGTTAAATAAATAAATCAGCGCATTAAATAGGTGCTTTATCTTAATTGAAAATCGGCTCAAAATGCTGCCACAAACTGAACCCAACAAGCACGCATGAATCATGTGCATTCACTCACACACTGTACATAAGAGGTTAATCAAATCCAGGGACCCAGTTCACTTTCACTCACTCCTCACTTTCTCTCCCCCCATTCCACCAACTCATCAAGGTCCTTCCTCTTCTAAATTTTTCATTTATCGTATTGCTGGTGACTACTTTACACCTTCGTGGGTGACAGTCCCCAAAAATGATGTCACGACACAGGCTTTGTTTCTATTTTGTAGCAGAGTGAAATTTAGAGGGGCGACAGAGATTACTTAATCACCGGGTAAAAAGATAGGACGTGTAGGAAAACAGGCGAGTTGTCTGACCTTTGAAGGGGTGATTGTTGCCGTGCTGGGTGCAAATGTAGCGTGTGCCACACATGATTGTTCTGCGCAATCGGGTGGTTACTGTATGCGTGAACTTACATTGCACTTTTTTTTGAGCGCAAGTTTTGCTAAACAGTGCTATATCCAAATTGTTAGTCAGTCGCTTCCAAGCAGTGAACAAAGCAGCAGTCTCTGAGGGAGGGTATGCAGGCGTGGCTCGCCATTTGCTGTGGTCCTCAAGTAGCCGTGTCATCCTACTGTGACGGCCCTATGATACGGCCCTGGTTGCCCCGGAGCCGGTGTCCTGACAGAGGGAAAGCTACGATGGCTGAACCCCTGGCATGTCTTATTTGGTTTGTCATTGTCCCCGCCATGGCGTCTACAAGGATGGCAATAAGTGCACACAACAATTATTTAGTGGCCATAGGCTTGGGGGTTTTTGTCTGTGTTTGCTTGTTCTGTTATTATTATTATTGTATATAGTGAGTATGGGGAGTAAGTGTAAGAATGTAGAAAAAAAATGTCATTTGTTATTTAGTAAAATGTATAATACTTATTGAAAATGTATTATACTTATTTTAAGTCGTAAGCACATGTTTGGTTTTTTTTTTGTTGGGTTTAAGTTTAGTACTATTTTGAGGAAAGGTGAAGGCATACGCAGGAACGGCAATTAAATTGTGGAAAGTGAGATAGCAGTGGCGTAAAATGTTAAATAAAGGGTGATGTGGTTACCTTTCTTTTTTATTAGTTATTTATATGTGTATTTTGCACCCTTATTTTAGTGCATCTACATGCATGAGACTGGAGGCTGGCTGTGTTACTCCTCCCTGTGGGACTACAACACCGTACCCAAGTGCTGCTGTGAGTGTCGTGGCAGGCCCTGTGTTTAAGCCAGGTCTGGTCGTACCATCTAGTGCTAGATAATCTATTTTAGATAAATCCGTGTTCATTTATGTGAGAGTAATTTTTCCTTATTTTGTGTGACAATATTATGTGAATAACTTTGTTGCAACGAAGGAACTATTTGTATTCTGCCAATTCAAGTGGAAACATGTGTTCTAAAGGACATTATTGTGGAAGCAAGGATGTTAACTTGATTTGAACTAGTTGGTTGTGCGCTTGTTAACTGGGTTTAGTAATTCGTAAAATATATTAATTTTTTCCAATTTTTCTTTTTGTATTGTGTTAAGAATTTTTGTTTGTGTATTTGTTTTTATTTGTGTTGTGTATAATGGATATTCATGTGGGGGAGTATAGGTGTGTGTGAATGTGATGTGTGAGAGTGCAGTTAGGATTGAGTGAGAATATTTTTTGATTATTGTTTTATTTTTGTATGTAATAAATATTGTTGTGATTGTTCCTCTGGTGTTTGTGTTGGGTTGGGGTGATAGTTTTCGAGTGGTAGCACTCATAGTTCATGCTCCGGAAGCAGAGGTCGTGACAAATGAAATGATTGAAAATGTTCAACAGGCTATACAGCTGTGATCCGACATATTGTGGTCGTCGGGGTCCACAAAATGGGGCCACGACATATCCTAAAGTTGGGGGAGGGGGGGGGGGGGGGGGGTGGAGGGTGGGGGGGGGGGGGGGGGGGCAGGGGCAGGGGGGGGTGGAGTGGGGGGTGGGCGGGGTTGGGGGGTTGGGGTGGGGGGTCACTTGGCAATCTTGGCAATTCACAAAGTGTGCTTCATTCGCACTAGTAAACTTAGCATCTATGAAGATACGCAATGATTGGTTAAAGAGAACAAAAGAAAAAGAAAAGAAGTGAGTGTGCTGGCTGTTTGAAAAAAAAAACAATCAAATAATAATAAATAATAATTACGGTATTTATAATGCGCTTATCTTATAATAATTATAACTCTAAGCGCACACTCACAAATCGCGCAAGCATGCGCACGCTTTAGACAATGACTCACGTACCACAAATTCATTACGACAGCCAGCTTGGGGTGGGGGGTGTGGTGATATTATAGTGCTAGAACTGTTGGAAGAGGTGAGTTTTGAGGGTGGACTGGAAGGAGGAGAGAGAGTGTTTCTGACGAAGAGAGAGTGGGAGAGTGTTCCAGGTGGATGGACCATAGACGGAGAAGGAGCGGGGGCCATTTAATCTTTTCAAAATCAACGGCCAAGAGAGGAGGAAAAGACAATTCAGAAGGCAAGTGATGTCACACACACACAAAGGACAACATCTGTTCTCGTTTATGTCATTCACACACATCAATAGACAATTTCCGACCCTTGCTAGCAAGAGGCGGAAATTAGAGTTAATTCAACTCGACACTGAGAATGGCCATTTGGATTTTTCCAACCATCTGATTTTCGCCACTTCAGATAGACAGATTACTTTTGGAACAGCTTTAACACATGCATTTTGTGTTGTTTACTGCTGAAAACACATGCTTGCGATCAATTGATTGATTGATTGTACATTGCTTAACGTCCCGACAGCAACAAGACTTTCTCAGGACGTGCCTGCACTGCTTGTGAAAAAAACAAACTAAACAGAATATTGAATGCATGTCGCCAGCTGGTCCAATACGTTAAATAATCCTACGAAATGGGGCCTAAACAAAGCTAAGACCATTTAGCAACACACATCCAATATCAAGAGCTACAGGCAGCGCATGCAGTAGGGAGAGTTTAAAAAAGGAAAATACAGGTGAAAGGACCAAGGGTAGACAGAAACACATGCCCCAGGATAGAGGGGAAAACCCACCCTGTGGGGCTGACCAGGGTGACCCTGGGAACTAAAAAGTAGTTAACCCCACCCAAGTCCCCAGGGCAGAACCAGGTGGGGTCGCTTGCGATCAAGTTGTTTGCTCAGTCATCAAGATCTGAGAAAGGTAGAGGCTATGTGCCTGGTAATGATAGAGCATATATCGATGTATACACGAAAGTTTTGAGTCTTTTGTCAAGAGGATGTAATTTTCTCTTGACATCACTCCTGAAAGTATGCGAAGTTTATTTGAGTATATTGAGTAAAGTATATCATATCAAGTTTATTTTGTAGAAAAGCAACTGAACCTACAATCCTTCTGCTTCCCACACACACCAACCTAACCGGCACACAGTCTATGACCCAGAAAAGTATAAGGTCGCAGCAATGTCTTTTTGCCGTTACAAATAGGCTAGACCACACTAACTTTCTTTTCTGTTGCAGAACCAGTAAGGAGAAATCGCATAAATTTAATTAAATTGTTTTGTTTATTATGTTTTGTCTTAACCCTTATCATTCGGAATACACCAGTGTGTGAAATAAGTTTGACTAAAATAGTTCAAGGGTAGTGCCAGAATAGCTTGGTGCCTCTAGGCGCCAAGCTATTCTGGCACCACCCTTGAACTAAAGTCATTGGTCTATATCCTTATCTGTAAGTGCTATAATGTAGCTTGCATATGGCAGTGTACAAATTTGATATGGGATAAAGGCACAGACCACACACATTTTCTTTCATGTTTTTGGCATCATGTATGTAATTCATTTACAAGGGACAAAATATAGCAACTACTTTTGATGCTCAGTTTTGCAGTTAGAGGAACAGTATACATGTAACCGTCAGATGATGGGCTATCAAAATTTGTGTCTGGCTAGTAAAGTTCTGTTGTCAATAGCCCAGCTGACTTATATAGCTAGAATTGACATTTTCCTCCCCCTACATGCAAAATAGTGAAACAAGCTAGCTGTGTGGATCGATCTAAACTAAAAACCGATTTCAGCTTTTTCTGATTTTGAAAAAGTTGAATCAGTTTCCAGGACTTAAGTCAAGACTGTCACTCATGCATGCATCTCACAGAAACCACTTGGAGGAAATGAAAATAATGCAGTAATGAACACAAAGCCATGCAAAATTTCAGACCGTGTTATACCTCAGTTTTGAGGAAGTGAGGGCTTTGAGAAACGCAGCATCGATACGTTTATTGCCCAAGGAGCTGTATCTGCGCATAAATCTAAGGACGTTGCCAGCAAATCCATACTGACAGTTGAAAGCCCACTGGCTGAACTTCTCTGGCGTCGAAACGGTGCAAACATTCACAGGAGTGAAATTACCTGTAAAAGGTCAAATGTGTGGATCTTCATTTTGAACCTCACAGTTGTAAGCCATAAGGTCCAAAATTACAGGCCAGCACACAATTAATATAGTCATGCATTTTCTGAAGAGGTGCTGTACAGTAGAACCATTTGAGCAAATTGCAAACACCTCTTTGCAAGAAAAACAAGAAAGGCAAAGCCTTTATGGCTCACATGTATGACCAATGCACATATGTGTGACCCTTGTGA
This sequence comes from Semisulcospira habei, assembly GCA_036245525.1. Taxonomy (NCBI): domain Eukaryota; kingdom Metazoa; phylum Mollusca; class Gastropoda; family Semisulcospiridae; genus Semisulcospira; species Semisulcospira habei. Next base: position 285,724,611 of record BTPG01000002.1, on the reverse strand, counting down.
CAATAAGTAAGCCTGGTTTCAGCACCAGCAAAAACCATGTTTTCTATTCTAAAACATTTAAGCATTTCTCACACATCTGTCAAACCACCATGACCCTTGACCTTTGCGATGAGTCAACTATATTAGTATGCATAGAAATGTCTTGCCATCTTTAAACTTCACACCATATTTGATTGAAAAATTTGCAAAAACGCTGATAAAAACTACAATTTTATCCAAAAAAATGGCATTTTTCACTCGTATACTCACCTCTTGTAATCCTTGACCTTTCCGAGGGGTCATCCAAATTAGTATGCATCGATAGGTCTTACCATCAGGTATGTCTGTACCAAGTTTAAGTTTGAAGTTGAAAATAGTATTTATGAAAAAAAAAACACATTATTTTTCATTTGCATCATCCCAAGACCATTGACCTTTGTGATGGGTCAACTAAATTAGTATGCATAGTCTTATCATCATTTACCTTTGATCCAAATTTTGACTGAAAACTTTAAAAAAAATATTTATAATATAATACCTACAGTTTTATAACAAAAAAATTGGCATTTTACATAAATTTCCTGACCTCTTGTCACCCTTGACCTTTCTGAGGGTCATCCAAATTAGTATGCATAGGTAGGTATTACCATCAGGTATTTCTGTACCAAGTTTGGGTTTGAAGTTTGAAGTTGTGAACAGTATTTGAGAAAAAAAAAACATCTTTTGTCAAAATAGGCTATTTTTCACCTATTTCCTGATCTCTTATGACCCTTGACCTTTCCCATGGATCGACCAAATTAGTATGCTTAGGAAGGTCTTACCATCAGGTATCTTTGTACCAAGTTTGGGTTTCAAGTTGTTAATAGTATTGAGAAGAAAAAAAAAATTGGGTCTAAATATGGCTATTTTTGACCTATTTCCTAATCCCCTGTGACCTTGACCTTTCTGAGAGGTCACTCACATTTTTAGAAAGGTCACATGTTTAGAAAGGTCTTGCCACACAGTATCCTTGGGTCAAGTATGAAGACAGTGGCTTGAATAGTCTCTGAGAAAATGCCAACGTTCAAGTTTACCACGGACGACCACCGGCCCAGAACATAGACTCACTTTTGCTTCGCATGTGAGCCAAAAATGTTCTTAAAAGAAAGTGCTTTTTCTTAAACCATTCAGTGCCAGCTGATGCAGATAAAGTTCTGCAATCTTTGTAAATTCAAGACAAAAAAAAATAAAAAATAGCAGTCCCAGAAACAGAATTCAAAGTGGTGTCAGCAAGAGGCATAGACCCTCATGAGCCCCTGCAACTGCGGGGGCTCATGAGGATCTATACCTCTTGCAGTTGGTTGGTGTTCAAATTTTCAAGGCACTGAAGGGGTTAAAATGCAAAAAGTTTCATATGTCTTTAAAAACCATCATTTAGGTGATCTCTCATAAGAGTGGTCACTAAATGCCTTTGTCTTCTTTCGATCTCTTTACACTCTTTCTCATTGGCCTGGCTCTATTTGATTTTTCCCCCTGATCATCCGTCCTCACAGCAACGGGAGTCCCCTGGACACATATTACCAAGGTAACAGTTGAGAAGTTGTAGACTCCCTTATTAAATGTTACGATGACAACGTTACTCGCTGAGCAAAGCTTTCTCCACCAAATGAATCTTTGGCCAATCACACTTCTCAGTACACACACACCCTAATCTTCATTCAGTCAAACCTCTAAACAAAAATATGCCAATAAATAAATAATTTCGGGGGTTACACAATAAAAAGAACTATATGAAGGTGTTCTGTGATACCTCTGGTACCAGTTTTATACAAAACATAGCTGAATGATTGGATAAATTAGATAATATAAACGCCAGGAAATTTCAACCGAAGCAAACGCCATTTCATGTATTGACTGTATTTGAAACGGCGAAGAGACAAAAAGCTGGATAAATAAAAATTGAGGGGGTTAGCACACATTGTGTTCGGCCTACATTACCAATTTTATACAAAAGAATGACTGAAAATGTCTTAAATTAAAAAATACCCGAGAGAGAAATTCCACTCGAATGCAGTTCACGCAAGGTTGTTTACCGACAGTCGTAAGTATGGAAAATTACGACCCTTGAATCTCTATGTCACACTTAAAGTTTGGGGTCCTTTCAAGGGTATACTTCACACTATTCCTTTTTAAAGTTGAAGACAAAATTGTTGTATTACGAGTTAGGCTGTGCCAGTGGTTCTTGTCGCCTCGAGGTTCCGGTCAGGGCGGTCAATGTCAGAGGTACGAGTCAAGGGCTTTAGCCTGAGACTCTTACCTCTGACACTGACACCTCTGACCACACCCGAAAGGCGACAAAAACCACTGGCACAGCCTAACTCGTAATACAACTAATAATATTAAATATTAATATTAAAGGCAAAAGTGAAATAAAAGACAAAGCATGACACAGATGTGTCACTAGTACACTTGCACCACAACATGTAGTAAAACTGTTGCCGCTAGGTTTCATATGAAAGAAAAACAGAAAATAGCGGTGGAAAACCCTTTAAAATAGAAACAAGGAACGACGTTTCGGATCAAAGATCCTTCTTCAGGTGACAAGGAAACAAACGTAAAACAGAAAAGAACATGAGAGAAAAAAAGACGTCATCCTGTATAGAGAGAATTTAGAATGATGTTAAAAAAAAATATATATATATAAAAAAAAATGACGCAAATACACAAGCACAAAACACGGAGCACAAAACATACGTCTACATAAATACACATCACTGCATACATTCGCATTCACTCGTGCCTGCTGCCACTCACGTACATGCACACACACACACACACACACACACACACACACACACACACACACACACACACACACTCAACGGTAGCATCCAGTTTCAACAGTGAGGTCAAGTCTGGCACCAACTACCCATCAGGCCGAGCATACATCCCTAGGGGCGAATGTTCAAGCCGCGCGGATGGTAAGTGCCAAGCCTGTCTGCGAAAAAGGATTCTATCATTTTGCGGCGGATGAAGTGGGATGTATTTTGCCAAAGGATGCGTATGCTGAAATGTGTGAGACTATGAGGAGGTTCGTTGAAATGACGTCCAACCTGGTTGTTGTATCCGAGGTGGATCGAACGAACATGCTCCTCGCAGCGTTCAGGGAGTGTACGGTATGTCTCCCCCACATACAACATCTTTGGGCAGTGAGAACATGAGATGACATAGACAATATCCGATGTCTGGCATGTGAATGATCGGTGGACATTGAAAGATGACAGGCGTCCGGTGATGACGGGGGAATGTGTTGATGTACGGACATGCTTTGCAGTGTGGTTGCTGACAAGGGTGTGTGCCAGGTGGTAAGATCACCCACTGTGAGATGCGCGAAGTGAACTGTGAACAAGATGATCGCGTAGGTTAGTGTCACGTTTGTAAGCGACCAGCGGAGGCTCAGAAAATAATTGCGGGAGAAAACTCAGTGCTGCAGAGGTACGGCCGGTCCTGTGTATCACGTATCATCCTCACAACATCCCAATCAAAAACATTCTCCTCAGAAACTTCCACATCATTCAGAATGACACAGTATTGAAAGACATATTTCCTGAGCCTCCGCTGGTCGCTTACAAACGTGGCACTAACCTACGCGATCATCTTGTTCACAGTTCACTTCGCACATCTCACACCTTACCACCTGGTACACACCCGTGTCATCAACCACACTGCAAAGCATGTCCGTACATCAACACATCCCCCGTCATCACCGGACCCCTGACATCTTTCAATATCCACCGATCATTCACATGCCAGACATCGGATATTGTCTATGTCATCTCATGTTCTCACTGCCCAAAGATGTTGTATGTGGGGGAGACATACCGTACACTCCCTGAACACTGCGAGGAGCATGTTCGTTCGATCCGCCTCGGATACAACAACCAGGATGGACGTCATTTCAACGAACCTCCTCATAGCCTCACACATTTCAGCATACGCATCCTTTGGCAAAATACACCCCACTTCATCCGCCGCAAAATGACAGAATCCTTTTTCGTTGACAGGTTTGGCACTTACCATCCGCACGGGCTTGAACATTCGCCCCTAGAGACGTATGCTCGGCCTGATGGGGGGTTGGTACCAGACTTGACCTCACTGTCGATACTGGATGCTACCGTTGAGTGTGTGTGTGTGTGTGTGTGTGTATACGTGTATGTGTGTGCATGTACGTGAGCGGCAGCAGGCACGAGTGAATGTGAATGTATGCAGTGACGTGTATGTATGTAGACGTTTTGTGCTCCGTGTTTTGTGCTTGTGTATTTGCGTCATTCTTTTTTCTTTTTTTTTTACATTTTTTTTAACGTCATTCTAAATTCTCTCTATACAGGATGACGTCTTTTTTTTTCTCTCGTGTTCTTTTCTGTTCTACCTTTGTTTCCTTGTCACCTGAAGAAGGATCTTTGATCCGAAACGTCCTTTCTTGTTTCTATTTTAAAGGGTTTTCCACCACTATCTTCTGTTTTTCTTGCACCACAACATATTACAATAGTGTGAAAAACTGAAATGACTGAAACAGTCCATAATCCACAGCGAATGAACGGGTTCATGAGAATGTATGACTCTTGCCCACCGAGCAGGCTGGTTGAAGTGCTGCTCTGTCTGAACCAAAAAGCAGATGTTCAGGTTCCTGGGATTTAAAAAATGCTGGACTGAAGACTGTCACCCAAGCATTTTAACTCTTTCACCGCCAAATTTATATAGGAACCATTGTACCAGGCTCCTGATTTATTCAGCCGTGTAAACTGCTGGATGGTGGGTTGCTTTAATTGCTTGTATCTCAAAAACTATTCCAGATATTTACTTCAAATTTTGTGTGTATTCAGGGCAGATGTTAATTTTATGACGCAGTTCTTCTTTATAATTGTACTTTTGACCGACTGATTACACAGACAACCTTTACAATGTTTACAATACACGTGGAGTGCACGTGACATGAACATCATCAGTGGAAAAGCAAAACACAAGTTCCCGAATCCGTTCAAGGACTCTTGTTGGAATTTTCAGGTTCTGGTGACCAGTCTTCATCAGGAGAATCACTAAAGCTCTTAGAAGCCCCTTGATATCTTCATCATTGAAAAGAAGGCCAGAAACCTCGGATGCTGTGAAAGCGCATTTCGAACTCGCAGCCATTTTTGTACGCTCGACTCTTTTATAAGGGAAACCCCCACATCAGGTTATACCACTGTAAATGTGTCGGAGAGAGAAGGGTAGAATGTTGCATGTCACTGTCATCAGTCAGTTATGCTAGTGGAAACACTGTATTGTGGGAAATATGGTCTTTTTGACATGACCCCTCTATGTCGACTGTAGTCGCCCATGGCAGTCGACTATGGTGGTCAAAGCTAGAGTTAAGCACACATGTGTCTCTTGAAGAAGAAGAACGACTAACTGAAGAAACTTACCAAATATAATGTGAATAGCAGCTGTCACAGGATCAGCCGTGCCCATTGTTGAACAGGCAATGTGATTTGTTTTTCCTGTGAAAAAAGTCCAAATGTAAGACGCCTGTTTCACTCATACACACACATTTGTATACACACACATGCACTCACACCCAACCCCCAGGCAATCAATCCACCCATCTATCCCAACTTCTCCACATATCCCAACTCCCCACCATCCATCCATTCATGCATCCATTTATCAAGTTGGTTAGTTGGTTGACCAACAGGTCAATTAACACTCAAGTGCATGCATCAAGCCATCAGCACTGGTTCTGCATGCACCACAAGGTTATACAAAATTAAAAAACAAATCCTCATAATTATATCATTCAGCCCGTTGCACGTATTTCCCAAATTTTGGAGGCGTCATCTAACAACTATGCACCTGTTGCAGGAGATGGATCAACCATGATAATTCAAGGGCAGTGCCAGATTAGCTTGGCACCGACAGGTGCCAAGCTAATCTGGCACTACCCTTGAATTATCATGGTCAACCCATCTCCTGCTGTAGTGCGTCAGGGCTGAATGAGTTAATATAACCACTGACAGTTCACTGAAACGAGCTAGTGTTCATGTTTTTGAAAATAAGTAAAGGGGTGGCTTTTGTACCTATGAAGTTGAAGTTCTCTCAGAATCTTTGCATTTTTCACATTTTTTTTTCTCGACATTCCGTGACCCCTGACCTTAGCAAGCAGTGAACCAAATTAGTATGCATAGAAAGATCTTATCACGAGCTACCTTTATCCCAAATTTGGTTAAAATGTTCTGCAAAAGTGCTGATAAAAACCAAAATTCACTCGGGTATTAATGACAAGACTTTTTAGCATTAAAAAAATGTAATGGTTAAAATAATTTCAAAACATGGTGCCAAAAATCATAGTTTAATCATAATCACACTTGAGAACAGGGACAAACAGTGACTTATATAAATACTGTTATGAAAAGTCATTCCAGTATTAATGAGAACATTGCCTTTTTTTCATACAAAGATTCCAAATTGTTAATCGTTTTAAAAATAATCCAAATAAACCTGATTAAAACAAGAAATTCAAAGCCATTATGGCTCACTTGTATGACCGATTTACATATGTGTGACCTGTGTGATAATAAGTAAAGGACTGGCTTCTGCACCAGCAAAATCCATGTTTTCTCAAAATTAAAGCATTTTTCACACATCTGTCAACCCTCTGTGTCCACTGACCTTTGTGATGAGTGAACTAAATTAGTATGCATAGGAAGGTCTTATCATCAGCTACCTTTGTGCCAAATTTGATTGAAAAATTTGCAAAAATGTTGATAATGCCTACAGTTTTATCAAAAATTGGCATTTTACACACATTTGCCGGTCTCTTGTGACCCTTGACCTTTCAAGGGGTCATCCAAATTAGTATGCATAGATAGGGCTTACTATCAGGTATCTCTGTACCAAATTTGGGTTTGAAGTTGTGAATAGTATTTGAGAAAAAACATCTTTTGTCAAAATATGGCTATTTTTGAAATATTTCCTGAGCTCTCATGACTCTTGACCTTTCCAAGGGATCAACAAAATTAGTATGCATAGAAAGGTCTTCCAATCAGGTATCTCTGTACCACGTTTTGGTTTGAAGTTGTGAATAGTATTTGAGAAAAAATATCTTTTGTCAAAATATGGCTATTTGGGACGGATTTCCTGAGCTCTTGTGACCCTTGACCTTTCCAAAGGCTCAACCAAATTAGTATGCATAGAAGGCCATAGAAAGGTCTTACCATCAGGTATCTTTGTACCAAGTTTGGATTTGAAGTTGTGAACAGTATTTGAGAAAAGATACATTATGTCAAAATATAGCTATATCCTGATCCCTTGTGACCTTGACCTTTGTGAGAGGTCACTGAAATTGGTACATTTAGAAAGGTCTTGCCACAAAGTATCCTTGGGCCAAGTTTGAAGGCAGTGGCTTGAATAGCCTCCGAGAAAACGCCAACGTTCAAGTTTATCACCGACGTCGGTGGACAGACGCCGGACGCATGACCACTGGCCCAAAACATAGACTCACTTTTGCTTCGCACATGAGCCAAAATTGTGAATGCATTATACTTTTAGTTGAACAGGTACTGGTTAATGGTGGAGCATAGCTATATGCAAAATATCAAGTATGTAAAACAAAAGTTATGGACTGATATGCGGCTTAACCGTTTTTCAGGACATCTCGTGGAGGTAAAATAAAGACCATTTTGATTTATTTACATCATGTCTGCACACATTTTAATTGGTCTTAACCTTTATCATTCGGAATACACCAGTGTGTGAAATAAGTTTGACTAAAATAGTTCAAGGGTAGTGCCAGAACAGCTTGGCGCTTCCAGTCGCCAAGCTATTCTGGCACCACCCTTGAACTAAAGACATTGGTCTATATCCTTATCTGTAAGTACTATAATGTAGCTTGCATATGGCAGTGTACAGATTTGAAGCTTTTAGCCTCAGTATCACATGGGATAACAGTGATTTTTTCCCCAAATGAATTATCACTTAAAAGTTGAAAAGGTACAAATTTATTCAATGTCTTCCTTTAATCTAGCTATATATGCAAAATATCTAGTCAGAATAAGAAAAAATACAAAGTTTGCATAGCTAGACATGATGTAACTTATATCTTATTACTTCTTTGTCGGAGTATGACACCTGCCTGCCAGTGATGGCAAGTGCATGTTATGGAATGCGCACACCACCACCCATTTAAAAAGCAACAATATTTTAAAACTCCAGTCACTCTCACGCCCCCCCTCCCTCCCCCCCCAATCCCCCCCCCCCCCACCTGACTTCGCTCTCTCCTTCCCACCAGTGCGCCCCTGTTCTGACATCATCGCCCCTCTCGGCCAATTAATGACTGGCCAGAGTTCCGGAGTGGGTTGCATGTAGCGTGCTTAAATATAGTGTGTTAAGCTCGCTGACTTAAGGTCTTTCTAGTAAAGCTCTTGCTTAGTGCGCGAGTGTTTTCTGTTGCATGGAGCGACTTAGAGACGTGCGTAGCTCCGAACGAGTTCTTAGCGAGTGGGGATAGGTTATTTATAGCTTATGGTGGGGTTCTCCCCTACGTCATCATAGATTGTGTAAATTGGCCAATAAAAACACACGGTTTTCGCTTCTTCTGACCTAACGGAAACGAAGTAGACAAATAGCCGGTGTAATGGCGGCGATGGAAAACAAGAAGTCAAGAGAGAAGGAATAGCAAATTTTTCGTGCAGGCAACCCTGCTTGTCAGTCTATTGTAGATGTACATTAAAGAGTACCGTGTAGGCTCCCTTAGTATGAGGATCTATGTCTCTCTGACAACGGCGGGTGTTGGGTTATACCCATCGGTGTGCAGGGTCAGTTGAAATTATGCAGACTCCTCACCGATAATTCCCAGATGTCCGTGAGACGAGGCTGGGTGGGGGTCCGTGCGTTCCCACGTACTTTTCGTGTTCTTCCTTCTCTATCCTAGATGGAAGGCAGTTTCTGCCACAAGGTTTAATTCACATTTCTGTTCTCGCGTTAACACGGCAGCTAAGAACTCTTCCTCAGCTAAGCATGCCGCTACGGGGGAGACCGTCCTTAGAATTAAGCACGCCACTAAGCTCGCTTCAGCAGATAAGCACGCTCATGCAACGCACATTTTCAGCTAAGCTTGCGAACTTAGCGCTAAGCAAGAAATTTGCGCGCTAAGCAAGCATATGCAACCCACCCCTGGACCATAACTTGAGCGAGGCCTGGTCAGAACAGCGCGCACCACTCCGGCTCTGCATCCACCCACACGCTCAATCTCACGCTCAACACCACACTACTTCCTCAAGCTGATACACTGAAGCAACACTTTCCTGTCAGTTGAGCAAAATAACAGAGGCGTTTTTATTCCCGTGACTCTCGCTCGTCAAACAAGTAAGACAACATCTAACCCAACCAGTAGGTTTACTGGTTGTTTCCTGCCCAAACCTCACGGGAAAACGCCAGGTTTTTTTTTTCACCCAACTGAGAGAAAAGTTGAGGGTTCAAGGTGTCGGTACTTGTATTCTGAAGAAGTACACTTCTGTAGAAATTTTAAATATTTTGAGGTATTAGGTCCAAGTATGATAGAAATGCAGTGCTTTTCCAGTCCCCCAAACACTTCACCACCTCGCCAGGCACCCCGCCACGCCGCAAGCTTTGGCTTGTATTAGTATAAACCCCTTCTGCAGCAGAGGTCAGTTCAGTCTCTCCTCGATCCCCGCATGGGGAAGGCCGGTGCCTTAGGCGGCGCTGGGCCTAGCGCTCTAAATATACTGACCACTGCCATCACCGGGAACCATGACCGGTAGTGTGATCACTAGAGTTTTTTTTGTTTGTTTGTTTTTGTTTGTTTGTTCGGTTTTTTTTTTTCGTTTCTGAATTGTCTTACTCCACCTAACCAGTATCTTTACGCTACTGTTGTCACTCACAACAAAGCAGTTTCTACTGAGTTGCTTTCCAGGATCCAAGCCTGCACCATCTTGGAAAAGATGGGATCGCCGAAGCAGTCCAAAGAACATAACCACTATCGCTGGTCAGAAGACACAGTCCCTAGAGCTGCACAAATCAAGCTTTTGTTTAATCTGAAGAAGAAGTTGCGGGGTCATTGGCGTCTTGCGGCCGTTAGGCTGGGGGGGGGGGGGGGGGGGGGGAGGGGGAGGGGCAGCCTTGTGTTTGTTCAATACCCCGCAATGTGCTTTTCACCATCCATGAGTCTTGGTATGGGTGCGGTTCCCCGCATCATAAATGCAAAAGGTGAACAAAGTTGAGGTATTGTTCCACGTGTCTCACACTAGACCCGGCACCTAGACAGCACAAAAGCAAGAGGTGGCTGTGACATATGATTCAAAAGGTGGGTGTCAGGCGGTCGGCCCCGGTGCCAATTTGTTAGCAATTGTCCTAGCATGGCCAGCCATCCTTCGTGCAGGTGGGAAATAGTATCGGCAAACACATTCACACTGCCAGCCATGTGCATCGCGGACACTGCAGTTCATTCTCACACACTCCCATGCCATCTTCCTCAACAGCCTATTGACATAGTGGTCTTTTGAGCACCCTTTGTTAATGATAGCCTTTGTCACTGTGCTGTCCGTATGAATGACTACCTGTTTCCCTCGCCATGAGGGGGCCCACCGGCTGACTGCCTACACCACCGCGCACATCTCTTTATAATTAATATGCAAGTCCTTGGCTGATGGCATATCCGAAGAGAACAGTGTATAATTCCAATCTCCTTTCCAGAACGCGCCTGCCGCCAGGTTGCGTTCATCAACATGGTGTATGTTCCTTGCTTTGTGAGTCATAATACACAGTGCCATTAAAAACATGCATGTAAGATAGCCACCACTAAGTCTGCATGAAACTCCCGTGAGAGTCTTGCTTTATGCCTTTGCTGCTGAATGGGTTTAATCATATCAAGAATATGCCTGAGAAAAAATTTGCCTCCCTTGATGGCCCGATAGGCCCAGTTAAGGGACCCTGCTAGTGCCTGCAAGCTTTGCTTTGTCGCGCGTGTTTTGCCTTGAAACTGCTGCAAGCGTTGGTGAAGTTGCTGTTGCTTGTCGTCGCCCAATGATCTGGGTCCCGAGAAATGTAATGGTTTGTGTAGGCCCCACCATCTTAGGCCAGCTAATATTGAACCCTAATCTACGTAAAAGTGCAATGAGCAACATCATCATTAAAGTGCATTCCTCTTTGGACTTAGCTGCTATAAAGAAATCGTCAATATACGCTACTATCCCTGTCATGCCGCGCCGTATCATACATCTGCGAACTGCCTGAGAGAGTCTGTGAGAGTGCGAAGGGCCCACATTACTACCAAAGGGTAGCCTACTAACGAACAGGTATGTAGGCTTCTGCTCACTGGTAAACATCCATTTTGTTAGTTATCTGGATGGATACACACAGATCGGTATGCTGCCTTAAGGTCAACCTTGACGCACCAGTAGCCGGACTTGGCTAGTCCGCACGCGTCTGGAATTTTACTGTCTCAAGGACTGAGTAATCGTTCATTGCATGGCCTGTCAGCTTGCTGCCATCATGTATTAGGCATATGCTATTGTCGCCTTTTGGAATCGCTGCCAGAGCACTAATTACTGCTGGCTTATGAGATGCTACAATATAATGACTTTTGCTTATCTGATTGATGAGCTCCTTTTCTACCGCTACTCTGTTTTTTAAGGCAGATGTGTGATTTTTCTGCTCTACAGGTCCAACAGTCTGATGTTTGTCCATGATATACAAACCATGTTCGATACCTTCAAGGAGAAAGTTTTTGTCTTTATCAGAAGCTAGTTCGTCTTGCCACACTAAAAGCTTTGAACTAATGGACGCTCCAGAACCTAACAGTTGACAGCTGTATGGACTTAGTGCAGGATAAGGGCTATGATAAGGAGTGCTAAAATGGGTGGGGCCTACCTCGCAACCTGCTGCGCTGTGTCCTAGGCTGTCCTGTGTTTGCCACCTGCCGCTGCTGCAGGTGTGTCATGATGTTCCCGCGCCGGGTGGTCTCTTTCGCAGGTGGCACACACATGATCCAGCTAGCAGCATGTGCCGTAGGTGCAGTAACCTCTGTTGTACTGCAGGCACACTTCCCTGCCAGAGGGGCCAATGGGGCGTTGTGGGTGCGGTCTGGCCATCCCTCCTCCTGTTCTGCGAGCAGGTGAGCCAGCGGGCATCACCGATTGCGCAGTACGGTCGAGCAGCACCACCGTGGACAGGTGTGGGGCGTCCGTGCCCCACTGGAATCCTTCGGCCGCTGACGATACTCATCGTCGAATTGCAGGACATTTTGCCAGGTGTATCTGGCCGCCAGCTCCCCCACCATCGCCGAGTACTTGAGGTAGGCATGCGGCGTGAAACCCGGTGTGGGTTTGTCCATAAGGGCCGCCATAATACGGCTGTTTACCACTATCCAAAGGGCGGGGGAGATTTTGTCCAACTTTGGTTTACTGTTCACCTTTATAGTGACACCTCTTCCTCTACCACTGCTGCCGAGGACAGAAAATCTACTATACGTAACAGGGGCCCACCTTATGCTGCAGCAATACTCCCGCTACTGTTGCCACTGATGCACAGGCTGTCGCGCAATTAACAGTTCATCCAGTCCGGCACTGCTGTGGTGTGGACTGCATAGGGCTCGGGAAGTTCCCCACGTTGCCTAGCAGCGTCGGCGCGTCATCCGCCATCTTAAGAGGATACCATAGTCATAAGATAGTAGCAAAAAAGTGTTTCAACATGTTTTTCTTCATTTTTCTTCCTCTTTGGAAACAAACAAAACAGATTCTGGTGAGCGGTTTCCTACAGTGATGGCAAGACTTGCTGTTATTGCTTATAGTATGTCAGGACTTTCCTGACATTACAAAAACAGCAATTTCCCTTAGAGCGCTTAGTCCCGTATCCTCACAAGATGGCCGCCACAACTGGCGTGATGACGTCAGCTTCCCGAGCCCTATAGGGCGTTCTGCAGGCTCTGTGGTGCTCTACTGCCGCTGTTGTCCGCTACCACTCCCAGTCCGCCGCACAGTGGGCCACCCCCCTTGTCAATCTGGAATTTGGCCACCGGTGCACGGAGCACTGCTCTGTCCCCACGTTTCAGCGCCAGAGCGTCTATGTCTTCGTCAGACATTAGTAGTAGTGCCTGCCTGGAGATAAACTTTTCCCTGATCAGTGCACTCTGCATCTCTTCGTCAAGGCCCCAGTCACTGAAAATATGGTCCATCTCATTGTTTTCAGTAAGGCCTTCTTTCTCGCAGATTTGGGAGCCAATACAATTTCTAGCTGTCACTTGCGGCTGCTGCCCTAGCAGAATGACTGGTGTACTTCTCAGTTCCGTTTCTTAGTCACCCATTCAGTCTTCTCTCCCTCCATTTAAAATATGTTTATCACTCATCCCTCGCCTAAACACCACGTAATACGGTAGACAAAAAGAAAAAAACAAGTTTTGAAGTTTTGAATAATAATGGATAAAAACAAGTTGTGTCAATATACAGTATGGATATTTCTGACCTATTTCCTGATCCCCTGTGACCCTGACCTTTGAGGAAGGTCACTAAATTTGATATGTTAAGAAAGGTCTTACCACAAGTATCTTTGGGCAAAGTTTGAAGGCTGTGGCTTGAATGGTCTCCAAACGGCAACATTAAAGTTTACCATGGACAACAGAGGACGGACAGACCACCTCTGACGCATTACATGGACTCTTTTGGAATCACACTTGAGCCAAAAATTGAAAATCAGAGATGAAAATCCTAAAATGACAAAAAGGCGGAAAAATTCCAAAGTCTGTCGAGTGGCGAAACCACGAGTGCGCGTACCTGCGAAGCAGGTACGCGATGCTAGGGGGGAAAATTTTTGAAAAGATGGTTAAAATCTATGCATTCTGAGCCTTATTTTATGGGGTCAGATCAGTTGTTTTTGTGACCCTGGGACCTTCCGAAAGAGCGGATTTCCGCTAAAAGGCGGAAGATTCTCATCCCTGAAAATCCTTGACATATGGCAGACGACTTTCAGATGAGATTAGAATTGTCGAAGTTTAAAAGTAATGACGTCTTCTTTCAGACAAAAGGTGGAAGTTTCGCACATATTTTTTTTCTTGTCCCTAAAACTTTCATTAATTGATGAATTTTATTTTCTTTTGCGTTTTTGTCACTGTGTGCGACCGCTGATTTTGTGACACGGTTATCGTTGAGCTGATTTATCGGTCAACAGCAATGAAAATTGTGTACATACCGCATTGCTTTTGACTGTAGCAGCACAGCAAGAGTCCGTATTCTCTGAAAAAAACTTTGGTTTTCAAATTGTGTCGCTTAAAACGCATGATACGGTTGATTTTTCTGACTGGATGAGTAGATCACTCGATGTCGCAATAATACACCAGGGATATGAAAAAGTCGACTGTCTGTATTCACAATAACGATTGATCCCCCCCCCCCCCTCCCCCCCCCGCCCCCCCCCCCCCCGCCCCCCCCCCCCCCCCCCCCAAAGAAAAAAAAATTAATTTCTACCCGATACAGGCTAATTAGCTATCAGAATAGAAAAAAACTAAAATCTTTGCCATTTAGATGACAAAAAAGCATGCCGCATGCGTTCTGTTGCAAACAGAATGTTATGTACTCTGTTTTGAAGCTGAGAAATTCAGAACTAGGCCACTTACTCTTACATTTGTACACTCGTGGGCTATTCATCCAAATTAACGTCATGTACCAGAGCAGTCACGTAAAAAAATGTCTGCAGGCGGAGGAGAAAATTCAGGTAAGTTTTTGTTGTAAATCGTCTTGTATGAGTTAATTACTTTAAAAAAAAAAATTTTTTTTTTGCTGTTTTGTTGAGAGAGCTACGTAATCTTCACTTTGTTGATTTTGACAAAAGTTTCTGACTTAGCAATGTATTTCAAAGGTATTAGTCTCAGTTTCTTATGCTTTCACAGTCGAACATCAACATAAAAAAGGTTTTATCGAGGCACCCGCAATGTCTTTGTTGTGAAGATTATGTACACAATACACTTAAATAATTGTAATCTTCTCGATCACTAAGAGTTAGAATGGAAGCAATTGATATTGTACACAAAATAATTGAATTTCGACAAGCACAAACTGCACCCCTGTTGATTTTGGTTTCAACTGAGGTTGCAAGTTACATAACAACATCCAATCTTTGTGATGAAGCTCTATGCTTACGCATAGAGTTCACACAGGGTGTCTGCATTGTGCTGTCTTGTCAGCGGTGTTTTGTATAACGGATATTCCGTGTATGCACGAGGTTTCGTGCAATCGTGATGAAAACGATCGGCACGGAGTTTTAGGCCGGAGCTCAGTCTGACCAGAGCGCTAGATTATTCAGTATGGGCTATTCTGTCTGTGAGGATGGACGGACGCATGTTGGATATATGCTAGCCATATTCCAAGACTCTGAGACCTAGATTTCAGAGTTCTTGTGCAGAGCGGAGCGACGTGACGCCGTAACGTCACAGTCAACAGAGGCTGCCGCTGGAGGAATGCAAGAGAGTTGGTGCCAAGACACCAATGTCAACAGAGGCTGCGCTAGTGGAGCGAGTCGAGAGGATGGCCACAGTTCGGGGAACGTGGGACTGCTTCAAGGAACGCGTGACAAGAGAAACTGCACGCCTAGATGTGAAGGAACGTGCAAACGAGACAGAGTGATAACAGCAGTGAACAGGTTGGATAATGAGTACTTGTACCTAACCTGGCTTTTACTATATTGTGTGTGGGGGTGAGTGTGAAGTGTTAGATTGGAGAAGTGTGTATTTAGTGAAGAGTATTTTTGAGTTCACGTTTTGTTAGTTTAATTAGTAAATGGTCACAGAGAAAAAGAAATAGTGTTTGAGTTTATACTGCACGAATGCGTTCGACTGAGTCAGTGTTTGTGTATGTGCTCGTTGCGTTGTGAGTCTGTGCGTAAGACTGGTTGAAAGTCTGCATACGTTACAATCTTCCTATCCTTACAGCATTTTCATCATTTGGTTGAAATTTGCCCAAGATTATCATGGATGTGACCATACCACATTTCTAGGATTTCAGAATCCAAACAACATAATACCTGACAGACCTTAGGTCGTTTTGAGACAATTTGCAGAAATAAACCTTAAATGAGAGATGTACATAACTTTACTACAGTTACAAGCATTGTATTCAGTGATGTGAGTTTATGTATGCACATCATCATGATATAAAATATTTTGTTGTGAAAGAGATGACATCATGTTTTTACAGTACTGCATTAGTTATCACGAGTTTCACACAAGGTCATACATACTGATGCAGTTCATGGCTAAAAAACTTTTTGTTTAACCATGGAAAACTGCCAAAAACTAGTCAATCTGTTGTGAAATTATGTACTTAGGCAGTTGTCCACCATTTTTCTGCATAGTCGTCGCCCCCCCCCCCCCCCCCCCCCCCCCAAAAAAAAAAAAAAAAATCAATAACAGAGGAGCTCTGTAGCTGTTGTGCTGGTATGATTTTGTTTTGTTTTTCTTTAATTTGGATGTCATTTTAAGTGTGTTCCTTGCAATGTCACAGTGTGAAGTTATGTACTTCAGGACCTCATTCAGCATTTCAGACCAGTGTATTAGGATGTATGCCTTTTTTGTGGTAGTTCTTACCATCGCTACGTGCATCTTTGAATATCACAAATACCCGCACCAATTTGAATGCATTTGTAGTCATTTTCATGTCTAAAAAGTGTCTTATTTACACATAATGGACGTGTCTATCATTCCCTGCCTAATTTCATACTACTTACATTGACAGCCGTTTTGGTTTTTTTTAGCAGTGAAAATAAGCATCACAACCACTGATTTGTTCTGTTTAGGTAATGGTGTTGTTTTTATTACCAGACTTTGAGTATTAGAGATCATTCTCTTTTGAAAATTTAAAAATGGAAAGTTATGTACACTTTCTTCTTCCAAAGAATGTTCAGTTTCTTTTGGGTCTGAAAACTTTGTTTTCTCTACACAGCTGATAAGAAACTGAACAATCTTGTCAAGCTGGTTTTGTACGAGCTCCATAGCATTATTGCTGTGGAAATATGTGAAGAAAACTTTTGTGACACTGTAAATGGTTATGTACTAACTGTGTGTGTAGTGAAATAACAGAAATAAAAGTTTTATCAATACAAAAATACCACAAGTTGTGGTGTCTCATTTTGAATTTGATGTGTCATATGTCTGTACCTTTAAATATGGAATTCAATTTTGGATTTTGAGTGTCACAACGTTTTGATGGTAAATCTGAGCCATACGTACCCACTGGAATGATGCCAAGCGGCACAGAGGCCCTGATGGGTGTAAAACCGGCTTTGATCTCCACCTCATGTTCTTTGTGTGTGCGATTCATCAGTCCATTCAGCACCTGGTGCACTGTTCCATCTCCCCCTATGGCAATGATGCTGTCATAAAACAGGAAGCAATCAAAGGCCATGTAAGTTCAAGTGTAGTGCAACATTAGCCTGGTACCTGACAAGGCACAACTCTTGAAGTATAATTAATACTGTCATTTCATCTTTTAATACTGGCACAAAGGCATCAGTTCAAAAGAGAAAAAGAAAATGGTATCCCTCAAACAAGTGGCAAGTACACGAGAAATTACTACTGAACTGCAGCACACCGAGTCAAAGACTAATTCAAATGTATATAAATAGCATGCAAGCACAACACAAATTTGCAAACCAATGACATAAATTTTCTCTGAAGACACTTTGCTGCATCAGCCCACTATTTCCGTTAGCAATACATTACTCAACACACCAGAATTTGACTTAACTCATTCAGCCCGACACGTATTTCCCAAATTATGGAGGCGTCATCTAACGACTTTGCACCTGTTGCAGGAGATGGATCGACCATGATAATTCAAAGGTAGTGCCAGATTAGCTTGGTGCCCGATCTGGCACTACCCTTGAATTATCATGGTTGACCCATCTCCTGCTGTAGTGTGTCAGGGCTGAATGGGTTAAAGAGTTTAAAACCTACAAAAACTTGATCAGATTTTACCAGTAATCAAAATTTACTTATTTAATCAGTGCTACAAACTTGCTAGCATTCCAAAATCTGAGCTTGCCAGCACTCAGATAAGAAGAAGAATGGCAAAGCCATCATGGCCCACATGCATAGGGCAAGATGGCGGCCAGGCACCATCTCCTGGCCGGCCGCTCCGGCAAAATCCGCCAACTGTGCTTTGAAGCGACTCCTATTATTATTTTCCAGGCAGTGTTATGTCATCAAGTTCTGAGGAAACAATGATGTACTTTTTTGGACAACTTTATGTCATAGCTGTGGTGTATCGACTAGAACATCGTCTTAATCTTGCGCCACTTGCGGTACAATAGTCAGAATTTGGATTTGTTTCGTGCCAACATATGTATCTAATTAAGAAGAGCGTGCAGATAAACTGTGGAATTACTAAACATGTGCTATTCTGGGCTCCATCCTACATTATTCACAGACTAACGCACTGCCAGATTTTTCTTCATTCTGACTGACTCCACAGAAGAGCGTGGAAGCACACAGAGAAGCATTTACCAGCGAGCTTTACTACCACTGCGCGGCCATGTTTATGTATCATGTACTGCCTGGCCCGCCGACCTTCGCTGTTAACAGATATTTCCCAACAAGCGGCGTGCCAGTGAAAATGACTGTGTGTGGGGTGCTGGTTTTATTTCATTATAATGACTCATGACTGTTACCATCATGACATTGTGTGTTATAAATGTTGACGGACTTTGTCGGAGCGGTGCACTCTGAACACCGGCGCTGTACTATAGATACGGGCCTCCAGGTGCAGCTTTGACCATTGTTTTATGTTGCCTAGATTGGAGATTATTTTCCTTTCGCTGGTAATTTGTTTCTGTTGTTAACTTGTAATTTTATGTACTTGCTTCAGTCAAGTAGGAATTTAACAAAAGAGCATATACTAGTGTGTTCAGGAGACATAGGGTTGTCTTAGCATTCTGTTTTTGTCAGGGAGGTTTGGGTCGGGATGAGGGGACTGGCGCCGGCCATTAGATGTCTTGGCGACGGGCTTCACCGTAGCTCTGTTATTATAATTTGTGGAATGAGCAAGTGAGTGAATGTGAGCAGCACCTGCAGTGGCAAGACAATTTTTGCTGTGCATGATTATTTTCTATCACAGCAACAATAAAGTCATCTTGAATCTTGAATGCATGCCAATTCAAATAATTTCTCTGACCTTCTGTGACTTTGACCTTTCCAAAAGGTCACTCAGGGTCACTCAACTGAGCAAGCTTTGTGTCTTGGCATAATTACAGAGCGTGCCAGAGTACTGAGATGTTTTGGCAAAAATGTGCATTTTTCACATGTTTCCTGACCTCTCTCGACCGTTGACATTTACAAGTGGTCAACAAAGTTAGTAGATTGTAGATTGTACATTGCTTAATGTCCCGACAGCAACAAGACTTTCTCAGGACATGCCTGCAATGCTTGTGAAAAAAAAACCCAACTAAACAGATTATTGAATGTATGTCGCCAGCCGGTCAAATACGCTAAATATACCTAAGACCATTAAAGCAACACACATGATCCAATATCAAGAGCTACAGCAAGCGCAGACAGTAGGGAGAGTTTTAAAAAGAAAAACACTGGTAAATGGACCAAGGGTAGACAGAAACACATGCCCCAGAATAGAGGGGAAAACCCACCCTGTGGGGCTGACCAGGGTGACCCTGGGAACTGAAAAGTAGGTAACCCCACCTAAGTCCCCCAGGGCAGACCCGGGCGGGGGTAACAAAGTTAGTGATTAACATCACCAATATTCAAGCCAGATGCCATGTGTTATTAAAAGGTTTAGAACAGTGCTGATAAAAACTAACATTGAAAACTAAGCATTTTTCACACATTTACTGACCTCTCATGACTCTTGACCATTGACAGGGGTCACACAAATAAGTATGCATAGGAAGGTCATATCATTTATGTTTGCATTATGTTAAAAAAAAACATTGTAAAGCGCCTAGAGCTCCATCAGGAGGTTAGGCGCTATATAAATACCCATTATTATTATTATTATTATTATTATTATTATTATCCAGTGTTGATTTTTTCCTCAAATATAAGGGGTCAGATCGAGTGTGGCAGATTAAGTTTACAGCTTTGCCAGAGGGTCAGCAGGATTACCCAGGCTGGGGTCTCAGAAATGATGAAGTCTTAGATAATCACATTACTTTGGATTTGCTCGGCACACGCAGCTGTAAAACATGTTCACGATGACGCACTGGTGCGTTTTTTAAGTGCGTAAAGATAAAGCTTAGTGCATCAGAGTAAATTTTGTTAGTCAGTCTGACGCAGAGCTCGGAACACTATTGCGTCAGATGTGGCTTTAGAGGGTCAGATACGCACATTTCTGCGTAATAATCATCACTGTTACCAGGTATCTCATTACTAAATTTGGCAATAAAGTGAAAAATAATACTTGGTCAAAACAGAACAATTTTTGGCTCTCGTGCGACAGCAAAAGTGAGTCTATGTAGTGGGCCAGAGGTCATCTGTCCGTTTACATTTTCTCGAAGACTATTTTAGCCAGTCTTAAAACATGGTTCAAGGAAACTTTCTGGCAAGACCTTTCATAGCATACAATTTTCACAAACTAGATAGGGGAAGCTAGCGCTGGCAGAATTGTATGCATACCAAGGGGAGCGACTCAGCGCTGGACAGACAAACAGTTAGATCCCCTGCCCCCACCTATCAGGCACCCAATTGCCAACCCACAGAGAAATACGCAGGTATAAGACGCGACGATCATCAACATCCTCAAAAAGGATGCATCAGGTCTCGCTTATAACCCATGTCTTTCTCTGTGGGCTGGCGATTGGGTGCCTGATAGGTGGGGGCAGGGGATCTAACTGTTTGTCTGTCCAGCACTGAGTCGTTCCCCTTGGTATGTATACATTTTTCAGTAACCTACCTCAAAGGTCAAGGTCGCTGGGGATCAAGAGATAGGTAAAAACTAGCCACAATTTGTTTTTATCCAACACTGTTCAAAACTTCAAACCCAAACATACCCGATGTTAAGACCTTCCTGTGCATACTAGTTTGGATGACCCCTTGGAAAGGCCATGGGTCTCAAGAGATCCGGAAATAGGTCACAAATAGTCATATATATATATATATATATATATATATATATATATATATATATATATATATGTTGCTACAAATTGTTTTTTGTCTCAAACACTATTTACAACTTCAAACCTAAACTTTGTACAGAGATAACCTGATAGAAAGACCTCTTAATTAAGCATACTATTTATTTTTTGATAAAAACAGGTTTTTTTTCCTCAATTAATATTTAAAACTTCCAGCCCAAACTTGGTCCAAAGTTACCTGATGGCAAGACCTTCTAAAGCATGCTAAAATATATGGATGACCCCTCATGTTACGTTTGTGGTTGTGTTATTCTTTTGAGAGCATGTGTGTGTTGATCATAGGAAAGATCCGATATTCATTTGAGTTATTTTGGATAAGAATTACGTACCTTAATTTTAGTGGGATTCATTTTCTTTTGCACAGAGATTTGCGAAAGATTTTTGTGATGACGCGTATTTTCACTACATGGTTGTAAAGTTTAACCTACATTAGACTGGAAGGTTCGGGCTGGGTCGCGACCTTTTTAGTGACCTCAGATATGACGTCAAAGTAAACATGTTTCGCAACAGTTAGCAACAATTACAGAAATAATGGATTTTCCGGAATTAGTCAAAGTTTGTAGAAAGTTGTAGGCAGATCCAGAGTGTTCTTTCTCATGAATATTAATGAGTTTTGGTTACGTTTTCTTTTCTGATTGGTCGAGTTGTACAGTTTGCCGGATTGTTCTGGAAATTTGTAATAGTATAAAAGGGGCTGTTAGCGAATTATGTGTGTACATTGTATGAGAGACGCAGTGTGTCAAAGGTGTTGATGCACTGTAGAGGAGACAGTGTATCAGTGTGGATGCATTTGTGGACGCAGTGTGTTGAGAGTGCATCATGAGAATAAAATACTGTTGGAACTGTCACTCCAGTGTGGTCTACAACCTTGTGCCATGTGTGACGAGTTGCAGCTGAGTGTAGTTTCTTTACAAGAACCCTAAGAGCATCCGTCTGGTGTGATTGTACCATACGACGACTACGACAACCATGTAACACCTCACAAAGGTCAAGGGTCATGGGAAGTTGACAAAGTGAGAAAAATGCAAGAATTCTGAGAAAACGTAGACTTCACAGGTACAAAAGCCAACCTCCTGCTTACGTTAGAACACTTGCCAGTTTAGTGACCTGTCAGATATGTCAAGGTCTCAAAGGTCAGATTAATTATGTGGACTGGTCATGCACATGAGCCTCATGGCTTTGCATACTTGCTTATCTGTTTATTGACCTTCTGTTACCTTGACCTTTGAGTGATGTCCATCAAATTGGCATGTAAAGAGAAGTCTTGCCACACAGTATCCTTGGGCCAAGTTTGAAGTCTCTGGCTCAAAAAGCCTCTGAGAAAATGCAAACATTAAAGGCCCTAAGCGCTCCCGGGGCATTTTCAACACTGCATAAAACTGATGAATATCGACATCTGATATATTTAAAATGTGTTATAATGCCTCCACACGAGTGGCTATGGTTGTTGTTTCATTCATAACTGCATGATTACATCACTCTGCGTCCGTTTTACTGCTGAAGCGTATGCGCCGCTAAACTCCACCAAGTGTCAGAGCTGGGGTAAAAGCTATTTAAGCTCCAAACTCCAGTTCCTAGAGCAAAGCGGAAAGTAGTTGGCAATCTAACATAATGGCCCAGGTGGGGTTATATATCACAGTCAGG
Source organism: Semisulcospira habei (assembly GCA_036245525.1). NCBI lineage: Eukaryota > Metazoa > Mollusca > Gastropoda > Semisulcospiridae > Semisulcospira > Semisulcospira habei. The sequence goes on along the minus strand of BTPG01000002.1, from coordinate 285,701,826 downwards.
TGTCTTACTTAATCTGTCCATGAGTGAAACATGCAGTTATGCCTGGAAATCAATCAAACAGTTTTGTATGGTCACCATGGACGCATGGTTAGTTTAACTCATTCAGCCCGACACACATATTTCCCAAATTTTGGAGGCATCATCTAATGACTATGCACCTGTTGCAGGAGATGGATCGACCATGATAATTCAAGGATAGTGCCAGATTAGCTTGGTGCCGACAGGCGCCAAGCTAATCTGGCACTACCCTTGAATTATCATGGTCGACCGATCTCCTGCTATAGTGTGTTAGAGCTGAATGGTTTAAAGTTTACCACCCACAACAGATGGACGACAGGGGGATGACGTATGATGGACATAGACCCAGTGCACAGTCTCACGTTTTCTTTTGTACAAGAGCTAAAAACTTATGAAAAGTTCACAGTCTGGTACAACTTGCATTATCACTACAAAAGACACTAACCAGTCAAAATCATCCAGGTTCAGATGGATCATGTCCTGTTTCACATGCTCATTGTGATTAATTTCTGCAAACAAGAAAAAATGCATACACTTAAACCATTAAACCCTTAGCCCTTTGGGTGCTGGTAGCGGTTGGGTTGTGATGGTTCCCACAGGAATCATCGCAACTAATAATGCTACTTACACCCAAAGGGTTAACATCCTACATGAGTGAGAGATGGTTGAATTGAGCAAAAAAAGGCACTGACAGATTAGACAGGCGCCTGGCAATTTGCAAAGCAAATAAGACATTAGGCTTGAACAATGGTCACATGTCATAAAGTCACTTGATGAAGAGAAATATGGTAAACTCATTAAACATAGGTGTCCCTCCTTCTACCCAATACATTTGTAAGCACATTAAAGATAGAAATCTCAAGGAAGAAACATGCTCAGCTTATTCAGTTTTGGACATTCCAAAATAGACAAGATAAAAATTTTAAAAAACTTCATAGGTGAGAAGTGCACGTCAAATAACCCTTATCATTCGAAATTCACCAGTGTGTGAAGTAAATATGACTAAAATAGTTCAAGGGTAGTGCCAGAATAGCTAGGCGCCTCTAGGCGCCAAGATATTCTGGCACCACCCTTGAACTAATGCCATTGGTCTATCTCCTTATCTGTAAGTACTATAATGTAGTTTGGATATATGGCAGTGTACAAATTTGAAGCTTTTAGCCTCAGTATGATATGGGATAAGTCACATCAAAGTGAGTTTACCAGTTAGATCAACTGCCATGCTGGCAGTCTTGAACAATGGTGCAATCTTGTTCTTGTAGATGCTCTTTGCACTTTTGTCTCCTGCGTATGGCTGCAGAAATATTTTCACATTCTTTGGTCGCCCTGCTGTACCTGTGTGAGAGTAAACAAATAATAGCTCTGAGAGTTAATGTTTAACCCAATTATATGTGTCCACCAGTACTATTGTCTACAGTAGTGACAGCCGCATACATAATGGCGTCAAAGGAATTTAATATCTTTCATGTGTGACTGCATACACCACACAGTTGTAAAAACTGACTGTGGGAGTTTTTTTTAAAGACTTGCTGGTATTAAATCAATATTGAACAGCCATTACATAAACAGTGGACTCTACTTATATTATATTTATAATAAAATTTGGGGGGCACACCTTTGTGTACCTTGTGTAAAATGCATTTTATGTTAACCAATACAGATTCAAAATTGTCTGCAGCCTGTGTGGCTTGCTAAGACAATACCACATTGGTTGACTCTTGATTGCTGCACTGCTCTCTGGAACAACTAGCCCCCAAATTGCATGAATCTGTGCAGTTTAACATTGTAATGAGTTTTGCATCTCATTTATGATCAAATCCCTTTGTCAAATTCACAGTAAGGCTTCTTTTTCACAAAATAATTAAATTTTTAGCGCTTATAAATGTATCATTTTACAGCTTCAAAATGATGAACTATATTTCTGATCGTGGAGGAGCTCTTTTGGTGATATGCAGTGCGGTATTTCGCATCAACAACATTTCCAAACTTTTGGAGGCATTGTCTAATGACTATGCACTCGTTGTAGGAGATAGATTGATCATGATAATTCAAGGGTAGTGCCAGATGAGCTTGGTGCATAAAGGTGCCAAGCTCATCTGGCACTACCCTTGAATTGTCATGATCAATCCATCTCCTGCTGCAGGGTCCCAGGGCTGAATGGGTTAACCAGAAATTCATGCAAAGCATGTTAATGTTTACCGGTTCTCAATGTATGCTAAATTTCAGTCCTTTTTAGTTTACCAAAAGTTTCCTTGCAAAAATATGTATGCATACAATTAAAAATGTTGGTGTACTTACCACTAATGTGTTGGTTAATCTTTTGACACCATCGGGTGCATACTTCTGCACTGGGATGCTCAAAGTAGATTTCCCGGTCCTTAAGACTGTTTGCATCTTTCTGCTCATAAGTAAAAAGTCCAAGTCCAAGAACAAATCCTTCCTCCTCACTCTGACCAGCTTTGTGGCGACGTTTTATTCTAGCACCAATCACTCTAGACAGACTAACACTGTTTGGTGAAGAGTCCTTCAGACCAGCAGAGGATCTCCTTCTGAACAGTCTGGATAAACTTCCTGATCTTTTCCGTCGACCTAAATTAAAAAAAAAAAAAAAATGGCAAAGCCCTTAAGGCTCACATGCATGACTGATCAACATACTTAATCTAACCTTTGTGACTCTGACCTTTCTGACAAGTCACATGTTTTCTCAAAATTTATGCATTTTTCACTTTTGTCAGCCTCTTTAAACTTCACACCAAATTTGACTGAAAAGTTTGCAAAAACGCTAATAAAAACTACAATTTTAACCCAAAAATAGCATTTTCACTCATATGCCGACCTCTTCTGACCCTTGGGGTCATCCAAATTAGTATGTATAGTTAGGTCTTACCATCAGGAATCTCTGTACCAAGTTTGGGTTTGAAAGTATAAATAGTATTTAAGAAAAAAACAACAACATTTTTTGGTGAAAATGTGGCTTTTTTAAACCTGGGTTTTTTTTTAATCATCCCAGGATCCTTGACCTTTGTGATGGGTCAACTAACTTAATATGCATACGAAGGTCTTATCATCAGCTACCTTTGACTTTGAGACAAATTTTGATGAAAACTTTACAAACATATCGATTGCTAATACCTACAGTTTTATCAAAAATTGACATTTTACACAAATTTTCCTGACCTCTTGTGACCCTTGACCGTTCTGAGGGGTCATCCAAATTAGTATGCACAGGAAGGTCTGACTATAGGTATCCTCTGTACCAAGTTTGGGTTTAAAGTTTGTGAATAGTATTTGAGAAAAACATCTTTTGTCAAAATATGTTTTTTTTTTTTTTTTTTGTTTAACCTATTTCCCAATCTCTTGTGACCCTTGATAACTCCACCAGGGAGGCCCCTTTGGTGGCTTAACTGCCTGTCCCAAGTCAGGATAAAGGAGGAGGGTTAGGCGTGGGGCTAGCGACTCCACCCTGTAAAAAGAAACTTGCTACGGAAACGACAAGAAGGGAAAAAGCGACAATTAGGCGCTCCCTTGCCGTCGCCTCAAGCACCAGACGGCGCAGAGAGGATTGAATGATGAATGTGACCCTTGATCTTTCCAAGGGATCAACCACATTATAATGCATTGAAAGGTTTTACAATCAGGTATCTTTGTACCAAGTTTGGGTTTGAAGTTGTTAATAGTATTTTTTTTAAAAAACCAAATTTTATCAAAATGTGGCTATCTTTTTTACCTACTTCCTAATCCTCAGTGACCTTGACCTTTGAGAGGTCACTCAAATTGGTATGTTTAGAATGGTCTTGCTGCAAAGTATTCTAGGGCCAAGACTGTGGCTTGAATAGTCTCTGAGAAAGTGCTAACTTAAAGTTTACCATGGACGACGGACAACGGACCACTGGCCCAAAACATAGTCTCACTTTTGCTTTGCACGTGAGCCAAAAATCAAATCATGGCAGCTTTACCTGGTTACATGAGAGACAATGGAGAAATTTAGATGCAGGTGCATGCATGGATACCAGCTCTTACAACTATTATAAAGAAATATACATGTATGCATCTATATATATTTATTATAATATATCTTTATTTTTGTCAAAGAATAAAGGAACTCAAAGTTATCAACTACCAAATTAGTATATAATAGATCCACATCAGGGGTCACACTCACTTTTCTAAAACTGCATATGCCAAACGTTATGCTGCTCACAAACTGCATATGATGTAGCCTCACTAAGAAAGTTGTGAGAAAAAAAAAGTAACACATATTGAATAGTCTTGCAAGACAAAGCCAGTCACAATCTGCTGAGATCATCTGAGATGACATCATCACTGAGAGTTTTCTTTGTTAGGCTACTCAGTGTCTGAGTCTGAAAGTATCACTCTTCTCTCTCTCCTCTTGCAATAATTTCACAAGTACACACACAAACACAGAGAAAGAGAGAGAGAGAGAGGTACTGCGCTTCACAATGCCATTAGCAATGGTGCAATTTTGCCTAGAAGGGTTTCCTGCCAAATTCCAGCCTATGTTCTTTTGTAGCCATATATGTGGAAAGTGTCCTTAAGTGGTCTGATCATTTAACAAGAACCGTGAACGGCAAAGCCCTTATGGCTCATGTTTATGACCGATCCACACATGTGACAATAAGTAAAGGGATGGCTTTTGCGCCAACAAAATCCATGTTTTCTCAAAATTTAATCAGTTTTCACACATCTGTCAAACCCCTGTGATCCTTGACCTTTGCGATGAGTTGACTAAATTAATATACATAGGAAGGTATTATCATCAGCTACCTTTGTGCCAAATTTGATTGAAAAGTTTGTAAAAATGTTGATATCTACAATTCTATCAAAAATTGGCATTTAATACACATTTTATGATTTTCTGACCTCTTATGACCCTTGACCTTTTCCAATGGGTCACCCAAATTAGTATGCATAGAGATAGGTCTTACCATCAGGTACTTCTGTACCAAGTTTGGTTTTGAAGTTGTGAATAGTAATTGAGAAAAAAACATTTCTTGTAAAAATATGGCTATTTTTTACCTATTTCCTGAGCTCTTGTGACCCTTGACCTTTCTGAGGGGTAATCCAAATTAACATGCATAGATAGGTCTTACCATCAGGTACCTCTGTAGCAAGTTTGGGTTTGAAGTTGTATTTGAGAAAAAAAAAAACATCTTTTGTCAAATTATGGCTATTTGGACCTATTTCCTGAGTTCTTGTGACCCTTGACCTTTCTGAGGGATCAACCAAATTAGTATATAAATTTATGTCTTACCATCAGGTGTCTCTGTAGCAAGTTTGGGTTTGAAGTTGTGAACAGTATTTGAGAAAAAACATCTTTTGTCAAATTATGGCTATTTTGGACCTATTTCCCCAAATGATTGTCTTATTCTATACCTGCGTATTTCTCTGTGGGCTGGCGATTGGGTGCCCGATAGGCAGGGGCAGGGGATCTAACTGTTGTCTGTCTGGCGCTGAGTGATTCCTCTTGGTTTGTGTATATTTCCCCAAGTTCTTGTGAATCCTTGACCTTTCCAAAGGATCAACCAAATTAGTGTATACATAGAAAGGTCTTACCATCAGGTATCTTTCTACCAAGTTTGGGTTTAAAAAAATTGAAGTTGTGAATAGTATTTCACTATTTGAGAAAAAAAATAATTATGTCAAAATATAGTTATTTTATATCCTGATCCCCTGTGACCTTAACCTTTGTGAGAGGTCACTGAAATGATATGTTTAGAAAGATCTTGCCACAAAATATTCATGGGCCAAGTTTGAAGGCTGTAGCTTGAATAGTCTCTGAGAAAATGCCAATGTTAACGTTTACCATGGACGGCTGCAGATGAACGACGGATGCCGGACAGACGGCCACTGGCCCAGAACATAATCACTTTTGCTTCGCACATGAGCCAAAAATTTAGAGGAGACGTGCTGAGCTGATATAAAAAAATATTCCTCGTGTATTCCTGGTGAAATTTCTCTCAATCAGTTTGGATTCTAGTTCAACATGAGATGAACATCATTAGGTTGACCCATGCATTTAAGAACAAGTAGGAACATAGAGTTAGCACAGACAATGACCTCTGAATTAATCAATACCGGTGTTTCAGCAAAGTCAGTTGTCACTAAGCCCGAAATGAAGATGTACAACTGTTTTATTTAGCACTCAGCACACACACACATGGATTGCTGAATCGCTGATTCATGCCCACACTTTGTCAAATTGTCTAGGTCCCCTAAAAATGTTGTCGTATGGTTAACGGGACTTAAGCAAAAAGCAACTTGCTCTTTAATCAACAGATGGTGTGTTTATTGAGTGCTGGAATAAAAGGATACAAGCTAATAACCCCCTTGTGCATGCAGGTGATGTTACTGTTATCAGTAATAGCGCCTGCATTCACAAGAGGGATAATAATATGACTTTTGGTCACTGGAAGAGCATGGTTTCGCATCGGGAGGCCTTTTGTGTCAGGTTGAAGGTCACAAACAAAAAGCTGGAAGCATCCCCCCCCCCCCCCCCCCCCCCCCCATCCCCTTGAGGTAACTTATCCGCCCCTGTGACAGTCTCCATCTTCGCTAAACAGCAGTAGGTTACGATCATTAAACCCCTTTCTGAGACTGCTTTTCACCATGTTTGAACAGTGCTCCTAAACAGTTTTTCTGTTGATCGACTTTTAGACTATAATCAACGTTCCAGCCATAATTATGATATGCTTTAGCAATGCCAAATGCATTTCGTTCTAACCAGACACCTTTTTGCATACTGGTAGCAAATTGCATACCTCCCAGAAAACTGTGTATGGGCCGATTTATTTATTTTTTGCGTATGTATAAAAAGTGTTTTTTTTTTTTTGCGTAAGTGCGACCCCTGACATGTCCCAAAATATATGTCAAAACAAGTTTTATTTGTGAAAATGTGTACTACCACGAATTTTGATGAGGAGTTGAACACAGTTAATTACCGTTTGGATTCATGGCATTCCAATGCACCTGTCCCAATAAAAATGATGCGGTGACGTCGAATCCCTGACCATCCATGTGGAACATATTTGACAGTGCATCCTCGTTGGAGTGTGTGGGCCCCTCCCCTGCAGACGCAACGCCGGAACAGCCAGTCTCAGATTGTGTCGATCGACGCGATGTTGCGCTGACCACACTCGTTTTGCTCTTAGTCTTACTCCTCGAAGATCTGGGCGCCGGAGGGGGCTTCTCTGCAGGTATCGGGTTGCCCTCATCGTCAAAGGTGTACGATCCGTTATCCATTACTCCTCAGGTCGGCTAAATCATTGCTTTCTGCTGTTTCTTGCGAGTCCTCTTCGAAGGATAGCGGCGTTCTTGGTCCACTTCCGCTTATGACTGACCGGCGCTGAAAATTTGTATTGCATTGGTTGGTGGAAAATTAGCGCCTGCTGACCTTACTAGTGATCGAGCGTCGGTTGCCATGTAACGCGTAAACATTTTTTATTGTTTAAATTATACGGCCAACTGAGTCATGTGCCCCAAGACCGGCCCATTACACGTGGTTAAACAAAGTCCTTAAAATACCCGAAGGCCAGACATTAATTTTACATAAGCACTGAGAGTGTCAGTGTAGAAAAAACGGTAAATGATATTCTTCAGTACATTTAATTATATTCAGCAACATTTTTCTTGATGCAGATAACAGGCAGATGCGATTACGAGACCCGAATCAGAATATCCGAGTCGTACATACATTATATATATTGAGCAACGTTTTGATTTTAAAGAAAAGGGGAGACTGCCAGTACTAATATTTTAGAAAGATTACAAAGTAAAAAGTACAGGAAAAAAACACTGTTAGGGGAGAGAATTGTGCATAGATCGAGCATGGTGGAAGCACAAAAAAAAAAAAAAAAAAAGAATAAATAAAATTTTTTTAAAAAAATGGTCGAAACTGCACAATTCACTCCCCTGACAGTGCTTTTAATCTACTTTACTTTGTAATCTTCCTAAAATATTAGCACTGCCAATATATATATATATATATATATATATATATATATATATATATATATATATATATATATATATATGGCTCGGGGAAGCTGACGTCAGCACGCTAGTCGTGGCGACCATCTTGAGTGGATACGCGACTCATCTGCTCATCAGGAAATCGCTGTCAGGACAATGTCAGGATAGTCCTGACGTGCTATAAATAACAGCAAGTCTTGCCATCACTGTAGGAACCCGCAAACCAGAATCTGTTTTTGTTTGTTTCCAAAGAGGAAAAACATGAAGAAAAATGTGTTGAAACACTACTTCGCTACTATCTGAAGTCTATCGCGTCCTCTCAAGATGGCGGCGCGGCAGCCAACTTTCCTAGGCAATGCGGGGAACTTCCCGAGCCCTATACCCAGTTCAAAACAAAACTTTACCAGTCTTTCTGATTACCGCCATTGGTGCTGAAGTGGTCAAATAAAGTATATTTGGGCATAAAACTTTCCAGATTGACACTACTAACTGAAATGTAGTCAGTGCGAATCCAACCAAGCGTACATCTACCCAGTGCAAATGTGTTCCTCTGATTTTCCATTTATTTTTAGAACTAAATAAACTCAGCTTGAATCTTCACAGCATGATTCCGCCCGACATAAATTGACAAAAGCTTGAATTTACTCAAATAAAAATATCTCAATGGAATAGCGACAGCACACATTTACACTGGGTAGATTTACGCCCAGGTAAATTCAACTTGTGTAGATTTTCGCTGGGTATTTTCACTTTTTTTAGCTGTGCGCTGAAACATAGCGAATCTTACCCTTTCAGCACCACTGATAGTGGCACAGTGTGTACTACACTGTACTTGAAAAATCACGTCGCCACAAAACTCATTGATGTCAGTCTAGGGTCCACATAGCCCATCTGGAGTTCACATCAGACTTTTCTGAAATGTTGCAAAGGAGGTGACACAATATAAAGTTTACATACACATAGGCTGACGGGAACTTTACCATCCAACACCAAATGTATTCTTCAAACATACAGAACCGGCCCAGCAAATATGACAGTGCTGAACACGTTTCATTGTGCAAATTCCCTCTCACATAGAGAAAACTGACAGGCGAATAAACTGCCTTAGATGCGACCACAAATGGCATTAATGACTATGTCTATTTATGAACCTGGGTGTAATACTTCCGATGTGTGTTTGTCTCTGTCCAAATGGCGACCTGTTGTGTGCCCCGTATAGGACTGTCGACTGACTCAACGCGGAAATTTTGTCAGTCAGTTTGACTGCATGTGTAGACATCAGCAGTGCTTTCTAGTAATCGTGTGTGTTGTTGAGTAAAGTCTACTTGTAATTTAGTAGAACATGTATAATGATGGGAAATGCAAGCAGGTTTGTTTATTTAGTCCTTTTCTAAGATTGTCACTATCACTTGTGGACCGGTCGTTACTCCCATTAACGGTATGGCGATTCGATTTGTGCGTTTGATCATTGCTGCTGTCTATTCTCCGTTTATGTGTGTGTGGGAAAGCTGGATGTCGAACGCACGTACACACGATAAGTATTTCATTACTAGTGAGCATAAGAATTGAGCTTGCTAATGTGATAGTATGAGCGGCATATCACTTAGTGTTTTTGCATTTAACTTTCAGAAAGGCAAGCATCAAGATTGAATCTTTCTGGTCTACAGGGGCCGATTATAGGAACCGCCTGAGGAACGAATATCAAGCAATTAAGTTCATGAATATTAATTTGCTTGTTATACAATACACCAGTACATGTGTCAAAGATGGGGAAATTCATCAGTTTCAAGTTATACGTGGGTGCATAATCAGTACTATATCAGTGTTGCATTGGATGGATAGATTACCATCATCATCATCATCAGTCCCTTGCCCGAACTGGGCGTTGGGGGGACTGAAAGGCAGCAGCAACAGACAGTGCTCTCCACTGAGTTCTATTTTGGGCGGTGGCAAGCAAGTCTGGCATCTCGAGTTCGGTCCATTCTTTTATGTTTGCGACCCAACTCTTTCTCTGACGACCTCGCCGACGACTTCCTTCGAGAGTGCCTTGGAGGATAGTCTTGGACAAGGTGTTGTGTCGGGTCACGTGGCCAAACCAAGCAAGCTTGCGCCGTTTCACAGTTGCCAGAAGGGGTTCATGTGGGCCCACCAGGGAAGTGACGATGCTCCGTACATATTCGTTGGTCTTGTGCTCGCGGTACGAGATGCGGAGCAACTTCCTCAGGCACTTGTTCTCAAAGGCCTGGATTTTCTTTTCTGAGTCTGCAAGCAGTGTCCAAGTCTCACAGCCGTAGAGTAGAATAGACACTACGAGGGACTTGTAAAGCCTGTACTTGATGGTGAAGCTGATGGAGTTACTTCGCCATATCCTGTCCAGCCTGGCCATTGCGGATGTTGCTGTACCTATCCTGATACGGATCTCTGCTATGCAACTACCGTCTTTGGACAGGGTGGCTCCCAAGTACTTGAAGCTATTGACCTCTTCTAGCTTCTGGCCGTTCATGTGAATGTTGCTGCTGCTGTCGCTTGTGGTGTTGATCATCACTTTGCTTTTATCCGTACTGATCTCCATGCCATAAGACCCTGCGCTACTTGAAAGTTTGTCTGTCAGGTTTTGGAGCTCACTATTGCTGCCTGCCATGAGGTCAATGTCGTCTGCGAATCGAAGATTGCACAGGGATCTGCCACCAATAGAGATTGAAGTATGGTGGTCGTGGAGGGTTTCCTGCATGATCTTCTCCAGGAATATGTTGAAAAGGACAGGAGAGAGCAGGCATCCTTGACGGACACCGATCGTCGTCCTGAAGAACTCGCCTGACTGATTGTTAAGTAGAACTGCGCTGCAGGCGTTCTTGTAAAGCGCTTCTATCATTTGGATCAGTCCCTCCTCTATGTTGAACGATCTCATGACTTGCCAGAGTCCGTCGTGCCAGACGCGATCAAATGCTTTCCTGAAATCAATGAAGTTGTGGTAGAGTTCGCGCTGATGCTGCAGATGTTTCTCGATCAGGACGCGGCAGTTGAAAATCTGCTCTACAGTGCTTCTTCCAACTCTGAAGCCAGCCTGTTCTTCTGCCAGCAGTTCCTCGGCGAAAATTTTGAGGCGGTTGAGAATGATTCTAAGCATTACTTTGCTAGGGTGACTTATCAGACTGATAGTTCTGTAGTTCTGGCACTGTTTCAGGTTTCCTTTCTTGGGGAGCGGGATCACTAGAGACTGTGTCCATTCTACTGGCCATTTCTTTTGCTCCCAGATCTTTTGACAGAGTGTAGTGAGGACCTTCGTTGTTACTTCTCCTCCATGTTTCAACAGTTCAGCAGGTATGTTGTCTACACCTGGAGACTTTCCTCCCTTCAGGCCGCGTACGGCTGCTTCCACCTCTTCAGCTAACACTGGCAGGTCTTCAGCCTTCCTGGCCCCAGCCTGGTTGTTTTGGAGGATGCTGGTGTCTGGCTCAGTCTTGTAGTTATACAAGTCTCGGCAGTACTCAGTCCATCTGTTTAGTACAGCAGTGTTTTCCGTAAGGAGTTGGCCGCTGCTGTCTTCGATGACTGTGGCTGTTCGCTGTTGAGTCTTGGTGAGGGTCCTTAGCGTTTCATAAGCCTTCTTGCTGTTGCCGTTTGCCATGCCCTCTTCCACGCTACAACACTGGTCTTCAATCCAATCTTCTTTGGCTTCTTTCATCCTCTTCCTGATCTTCTTGTTGACAAGTCTGTACTTGTTTGCTGATGTGAGGTCTTGGCCTCTCTTTTTCTTCCAGGTTCTCCTCTCATCACAGAGATCGAGGATGTCATCGGTGACCCAGGGCTGTTTGCGCTTCCTCTGCTTCCCCAGCACTTCTTCTGCTGTAGAAAGTAACACCTCTTTTATATTTCCAGCAAGGGTGTCTACGTCGCAGTCCAAAGTAGCCAAGGCTGCAAATCTGCCTCCCACCTGGGCTTGGAAGAGCTCTTCTACTTCCGGGTCTTTTAGCTTCTGGAGGTCGAATCTGATGCGAGGGCTCTTGCTATCTCGTTTCAATGCCAGCTTCAACTTGAGGCTAGTAAGGACGAGGTTGTGGTCGCTGCCAATATCAGCGCCAGGAAAGGACCTCGTTTGTGCTTTGTTAACGCTGGATTTGAATCGTCGAGGCAGCAAGATGAAGTCAATCTGGTTATGGACCAGGCCACCTGGCGATTGCCATGTCACTGTTCTTGACTTCTTGTGTGGATGGAGGGTATTAGCAACGGTGAGACGGTGACTCTGTGCGAACTCTAAAAGTCGCAGGCCTCTGTTGTTTGTTTCTCCAAGGCCAAACTTGCCAGCTGTTCCTGCCCATTGTTGGTAGGCGTCAGGGCCGATCTTTGCATTCCAGTCACCGAGGACAGTCAGAATGTCTTTCTTAGGTGTTTTCTTTATGATGTTGTCCAGTTGTTCGTAAAATTCTTCTAATTCTTCATCATCATGATCTGCTGTTGGAGCGTATACTTGAATGATAGTGATGTTGTGCGGTCGGGCGGAGATGCGGATGGAGATTAGTCTGCTTGACACGGGGGTGCAGCTGATGACAGTTCCAGCCACCTCTTTCCTTACGATAAAAGCTACGCCATGTTCGTGCTTGGTTTCTTTTCCGCTGAACCAGATTTTATGGCCTTCATCTGTTGTTGTTTCTCCGAAGCCTGTCCATCGAACTTCTGCAAGTCCTACAATGTCCCAGCGATAGCGCTTCAACTCGTGGGTGAGTTCCTTCACTTTGCCGCACTGGTAGAGTGTGCGAACGTTCCAAGTTCCGATAGTTATTCCTTGCGTGGGCAGCTTGATGGTGGGTTTGGTTCCAGTAACACACTTGTCGCCCCCACCCTGGAGACCTCCAATGGGGTGCGCGGTCGTTGGTGATCCGGGCCCCGACCGATCCGGCATGTTATTCTTATTCTGTTGCTTGTCCATCAGTCCTTTCAATGGGCTTAGGCGAACTTGGCGGCGCCCGTCTCCTCTCCAAGTATTTCAACTGACTGAGAGACGCGTCAGCCCCTCACAATTACCATAGATTACCATTTTATGATTAATGATGAGTGAGACCTTATATTGTCAGTCTAGAGGTTGCAAAGAACACAGCCGCTGAATCATGATCAGTATAATATGCGTCATGTTTGTGGAAACATGATACTATGATTTGCCGCTTGTTTTTGTCATGGCCTCAGGGCGTGTCAGAGCGTCCAGGACCACTGTGCACGTTTGACATGTCGCATACCAACAATTTTGACGGCTCTCTTGAATGCCTGACGACTGCGCATAACTTCAGAGTTGCAGGAGATAGATCAACCATGACCATGATAATTCAAGAGCACTGTCGGATTAGCTTGACGCCTAATGGCGCCAAGCTTATCAGGCACGACTGACTGACCCTTGAATTATCATGGTCGTTTAGCTTCCTGCTGTAGTGCGTCGGGGCTTATACGAGCTTTTGTGACGGGGGCGGGTTATGGGGGACAGAAAAATCTATTGCCTGGGGAGTACTACCCGTGCACTGATCAATTCAGTCGCACTGCAACTGTGCCACTTTGATTTATAAGGACCTTTCAACGGACATGCTATAAAACAGGCTCATAACGGAAGTTGAACGGGGTAATGGTCAACTCGCCGATATGTCAACTCGCCCCGCAACTCATGAATGGTCAACTCGCCGAGGTAGCTGTCATCTCGGCCAAAGTATCAGTCAACTCTATTCTAGTTACTCTAGAATATAATTAAAAATATAAAATATACCTCACATCTGCTTTAGATGTAGATGGCACAGCTCACAGGACACCACTAGAAACACTCTGTTTTATACCTGGTGCTATATGGTTCTTCACCATGGCCAATCGCTGTCAATAACAATATCAATACAATTTAAAATTAGCGATATCAAAATGGAAATGAAAAATGGCACTCTTGTAATAAGCTTGATGTGTGTGTCTGTGTATGTGTGTGTGTGTGTGTGTGTGTGTGTGTGTGTGTGTGTGTGTGTGTGTGTGTGTGAGTGTGTGTGTGTATGATCGTGATCATGCACATACCAGAGTTTTGGTGGCTGTTTGGTTTTGTTCTTTTACTTTAATATTTACTTATTTGTATATTTATGTCTGCATGATATTTGTCCATTGTAAAGTTCATAGAACTCCATAAGGAGGTTAGGCGCTATATAAATACCCATTATCAGTATTATTATCACTATTATTATTATGGACGATAACATGGCCTTTATAGCCTACCTTTGCATCCACCACTGCAAACAGACGCACATACTCACACATTCAAACGCACACAAACACGCACTCCTATAAGAACATGCAAGCAAATGATCTAGGATGACTTGACTTATGGTTGTGCGAGTTGACTTATGTCTTGGGCTTGGCATCTTGACTGCTAGCTTGTAGACCAAGTGCATACCACGGAATGGCACTTGGAGTTCCTGCTATGTTAAAAACATGTAGAAGTCATGGCGCAGTGCAAAACGACAGAAATATTAAAACAGAAAGGAAGGAACCAGAACAGCAACATACCTGGAGCTGCTATACAACCATAAACTCATGTAGAAGGTTCTAGTCAATGCACACACCAATGTCAGCTGCTGTGGTGTGAAGGATTTCGGACCTCATGCTATTTTGTCCACAGGAAATTGAAGAATTAGGGATAATAGATTCCACATTGTTAGACTATACTGATGGTAAAGAAAACATCTACTATGTCACTCGACAGCAAAACAATGTCATAGTCTTGTTGTTCATAATTTCTTTGACTTCTCATTTTTGCAGTACATAAATGATTCTTTGGAAAACACTTTACTCCTTGAGAAGGCTCTTTACGGGAAGAAAGAGAACAAATAATAAGTAGTTCTGCACCACCAGCTAATACTTTTACAGAGACAAATCTGCGGGGGAGAAAAAAGAATCACATGTTACAAAATGGAGATTTTTTTTCCAGTCTAACGACAAAAACGATTTACCCCAAGATATGGATCCGCTCAACTTACTTTGTGCGCCATGATATCTGAAGAGACCTTAGGTGTTGTGAGAGCGTGAGGATACAAAATACATGTGTCTTATGTGTCACCATCAAATTATCCGGTAAGTTAATGCGTCATAAATATTTTGCAGTTGGATTCGGAGTCTCTGTTCTAGCACCTAAAAAATAAAACTCAGGCCCCGGCCGGGTTACTTGACTGCTTACTTTGCCAAGTTGACGTGTACCTTGGCTGTTCAGGCCCTGTCTAATGTGGCTGCGATAGGAACACCTAGCAAAAAAAAGAGCCGCCCATCAGGCCCACCTAGCCCAGCCTTCCTGCCCTGTGAAGAAGTCTGCCTTCCGCCTCGTCTGCAGCAGTCTCCAGCGCAAGCTCAGAGATCTCCAGAATGAGTGGTGGACCAGACTTGCACAGAGGACCCAGCTTTGCGCTGACAATGGTGACTACAGGGGCTTCTACGAAGCACTGAAAGCAGTGTATGGCCCCAGGCACCTGGTACAAAGTCCTCTGCGAAGCGCGAATGGCCAGGCACTCCTCACAGATAATACCTCCATCTTGAACCGCTGGTCGGAATACTTTCAGAGGCTCTTCAGCGCTGAGCGCATTGTTCAAGAAGCAGTCGTCCTACAAATCCCACACCTCCCAGTAAAGGTTGAATTGGACGAACCGCCCACCGCTGAAGAGACCCTCACAGCCATCCACCAGCTCAAGAGTGGCAAAGCAGCAGGCATTGATGGAATACCGCCAGAGATCTGGAAACATGGAGGCACAGCACTGCACAACAAGCTCCATGACCTCTTTCTCTGCTGCTGGGAGGAAGGAACACTACCAAAAGATCTCCGTGATGCAGTCGTTATCACCCTGTACAAGAACAAAGGCGAGAAGTCTGACTGTTCCAACTATCGGGGAATTACCCTGCTGTCCATTTCTGGGAAAATCCTTGCAAGGCTGCTCCTGAATCGGCTGGTACCTGCCATTGCTGAAGACCAACTCTCAGAGGGCCAGTGTGGCTTCAGAGCAAACAGGAGCACCACCGATATGGTCTTTGTGCTGAGACAGCTACAGGAGAAGTGCCGCGAGCAGAACAAAGGGCTGTACGTAACATTTGTCGACCTAACAAAAGCGTTCGACACTGTGAGCAGGCAAGGCATGTGGCAGATCCTGGAGCGACTTGGCTGTCCCCCAAAGTTCATCAACATGATTGTCCAGCTACACGAGGACCAGCAAGGCCAGGTCAGACTCAACAATGACCTCTCAGAACCATTCCCTATTCTCAACGGCGTAAAGCAGGGCTGCTTGCTGGCACCGACCCTCTTCACCATCTTTTTTAGCATGATGTTGAAGCAGCCACAGTGGACCTCGATGATGACGATGCAGTGTACATCAGGTATCGTCTCGATGGCAGCCTGTTCAACCTCAGACGACTGCAGGCCCACACGAAAACCCTAGACCAACTGATTCGTGAGCTGCTTTTTGCTGATGATGCTGCCCTCGTTGCACACACAGAGAGAGCCCTGCAGCGCATCACGTCTTGCTTCGCAGATGCTGCCCAGCTCTTTGGACTCGAGGTCAGTCTGAAAAAGACAGAGGTCCTCCATCAGCCGGCACCCAAGACAGTGTATCGCCCTCCTCACATCACCATTGGCGAGTCTGAACTAAAGTCAGTGCACCAGTTTACCTACCTTGGCTGCATTATCACGTCGGACGCCAAGCTGGACAAGGAGCTTGACAGCAGGCTGGCAAAAGTGAACAGCGCTTTCGGGCGACTTTTCAAGCGGGTGTGGCACAATCAACAGCTGAAAACAGGCACCAAGATCAGCGTGTACAGAGCTGTGGTCCTCACCACCCTGCTGTATGGTTCCGAGTCCTGGGCCCTCTACCGCAGCCAACTACGACTCCTCGAACGCTTCCACCAGCGCTGCCTGCGTACCATCCTGGGCATTCACTGGAGTGACTATGTCACCAACGTCGAGGTCCTTGAACAGGCTGAAACTGTGAGCATCGAGGATTTGCTGCTGAGGACACAGCTCCGCTGGGCGGGGCATGTCTCCAGGATGGAGGATCATCGCCTACCAAAGATCACACTGTTCGGCGAGCTTGCTACTGGACACCGTGACAGAGGGGCACCAAAGAAGAGATACAAAGACTGTCTCAAGAAGTCACTTAGTGCCTGCCAAATCGACCACCACCAGTGGTCTTCGCTTGCTGCGGACCGTGACACCTGGCGCTCCACCATTTACAAGGCAGCTGTCTCCTTTGAGGACTCTCGCAGAGCTAGCCTTAAGGACAAGCGGCTCAGGAGAAAAAAACAGAGATGCCGCAGCTCAGAACCCTGGCCATACCTTCCCCTGCAGCCACTGCGGTCGAACCTGCCTGTCTCGGATTGGCCTCCGCAGCCACGAACAAGCCTGCAGACGTCGTGGTCAACTCCTATAAAATCTTCGTTCGCGAAGTCAAGCCAGAGAGATGATACAACTCAGCAGATTGACTCAAAGTCCCTAAGTTAGAATTACCTACAGTCCATCTTAGTTGTTTATAGTTCTTTTATGTTCTATTAAACCTCTTCTTAAACAAGATATATGCGGTCACTTTACAAATACATATGAATTTAGTTAATCTGTTTTCGTTGCGCTGCGGCTCACCTGGCGGTTTTTGTTGTCATAATATGGTTATTATGCTATAGATTTTAAAAAAATTTTACCTACTTAGATGTGTGTGCATACCTAGCACAATAACTGCTATACATATGTGTGGTTTGGTATTTTTGAGTCTGCTTGATTGTGATGTATGTATGTTTTATGTGTTGATCTTAATATGGACGCTCGTCAGTTACGCCGCAAAAAATTCCTAATGTTTATGCATCTGGCAATAAGTTTATCTTATCTTATCTTATCTTGTCTTATCTTATCTTACCTTGTTGCGAGGTGGTACATGGGCGAGTTGACAAGTGGGCGAGTTGACCGGCACCCTTTGGAGCAACTTCCGGTTTGTAGAATTTTGCATGTAAGTGTTTATCAGGACTATAAATCTTCGTAATATTTTAGTTGTTTATCAACCCAAACGTTAACGTAGTGCTCAGGACTCAGAGACTACACACGTCTATGTATAAAATTTCTATCTGCACATCGTTTTAGTGGACCAGAAACGTCGCAATGTTCCACAAAGGTGGAGATGGCAAACCGAAAGGTTTCGGGTTCGGCGGCTTTGCCATCAAGTCTACAACAAGTTCTGGCGGTGGCTCTGGTTCTAGCGCCGCAGCATCACAGCCACTGACACCAGCTTCAGGTTTTGCTGCCATGTCCATGGGTATGAGTGGCAGTGGCGGCTTCCGATATGGGGCGCCTGGGAGGACTCTTGGCTACCACACAAATCTTGGCAAGCGCCGAGTCAGAAGTGAAGAAGAGTAAGCACACTTTGTAGTTGTACTTTTGAATTGTATGCAGTCTGCTGACTGATTATGCTTTTGTGTGTGTTGTGTACGTGTGTGTGCGTCTCTTAATTTTTGCCCTGTGAAAACATCCTATGTAGTATGGGAGCATGTTTCATTCAAAAAGGTGGGCTACGTTTCTTCTGGCGTCCGAGTCACAACCAAGATAACACCAAAATGTAAATAAGTTTTTCTATTGTTTAATTTTTTAAAAAACTAAGTTGACACCAGTAATAAAGAATTATGCCTCTAGTTGTTGTTTTCTGAGAAGCAGAAAAACTTTTAGATGGACAAACTCAAGAAAATGTTGTGTGTGGCTAAAATTTAAAATGTAACCACACTATGGTAAATACTGTAAAATTCTTGGGTTTTTTTTCCCTCAAAATAGCAGTGTGTGTGTTGATTACTGAAAGATTATTTAGGCACCAAATGATGGTATTGAAAGATGATTTTGAGTGGAATGGGACTCACATTGGCATCCATGCAACAACCGAGACTGTACAATTTGCAAAATAAAATCATTCAAAATGCTAACATCACTAGTTTTTGTTTTTTTTTGCTTTGCATACATTAACTAGAAGGATTATGCTTTCATTTGCATAAGAAGTGTGTTAAAAAATGCGAAGTTGAATTTTTACTTTGAATGTCACACACCCGGTATCCTTTTCCAGAGAATGACCCTTCACCTTGCATTTTAAAAATCAACCTCAGGAAGTAATGGGTGAACATCTGACAGTTAGGTTAGGTTAAATCCATTAGCAAAACTGATTGTTTCAGGGACAGGTTGTACTTCTTGTTATGTAGCCACTGGCAATAAAGTTATTGTATTGATCTAGTTTTACCTTTATTCTTTTATTGTATGTTTGTGACAAGCCTTCATGTATACACACAGTTATGTGGTGTTTTCATTTTTAGTGTGTGCATGCACATGGTCAGTGAAAATGTGTATGCCATCAACAACTGAAAAAGTGTGATACTTACTCTATGAAATGGTTATTAGAACACATCACATCTTAGGGCAGCTATAAGGTGGGAAGTTACAAAACTCACATGTTATAGCAGATCAGCATTTCTCTGTTCTGTCATTTTTGTGTCAACTCTGGCTGTAAAATGTTCGAACGGACATCCCTCTGCCAACCCACCCACCACCTGGATGAGCTTCTACTGTTCTAGACACAAACAAATATGGGTTGACTCAAAGTTACATGCATTGGTCCTCTGAAAATGCATGATCTACCAATCTGCGCCACCCCCCCCCCCCCCACCCCCTCAAAAAAAAAAAAAAAAAAAATTACAAAAAAAAATAAATAAAAAAAATAAAATAAACAATATAAAAAATAAAAATAAAAAATAAATAAAAAAAAGAAGAAAAATCACAACCTCTGTACTTCAACACTTTATATGATAATTTATCTTCTGTGTGAAGGTACTTTGAAGATGACGAGGAAGATGAGGCTGAACCATCTAACAGTGGAGGTTATCAGCCTGCGCCTGGTAGTCCAGGGGCCAAGGGGAAAGGCAAGGATGGAAATGACACAGATGACTCTGAGGATGCACTGGATGCCTTTATGGCAGGATTAGAGGTAAAAAGCGTGTGCACTTCATTGCTTTTATGGCATACCCTTTAGGCATGCAGCTGCCTGTACTGTTTTAAGTGTTACAATACAAGTACAGTGGAGTCTGCTTAACACGAATTTCTGGGGACACGGAAAATCACTTCGTGTTAAACGTATTTCGTGTTAACCAATATGGCCTCAAAATTGATCACGGCCCTCCCGGCAAGGAAAAAGTGTGTAAGAGATGCGTGCATGAATGAGTACGAGGTTAAAAGTGCACATTATCATACTAAATATGCTTACCTTACCTTCAGCTCGCCAGGAAAACACAAGGAGACGTGTACAGCTCACATTTTTAATGTAAAAGTAAAAGCAACACAGGCTGAAGTACAATTGTTACACTATAAGTGTATACGGCCAATATCACGGTCGGGTAATTTTATAATTTCCCTTGATATGAAAATAACGAGGGTATAATTTAGTAACACGGGCAGAGCACGGAGAGGGTAATGGCACGGTCCACTTTAGCTACCACAAGCTCACCTAAAGTTGACAAGTGGCCGGCCCTACTATGCTGGGACTAATGAATGATAATTTCGAGTGGAAATACATCAAGCTCACTTTAGCGGTCACGATGCAGGCAGTAGCGAACTGGGAGCTGGGACTAATTAATACATAATGAGCCCACTGTAGTAGTGAGGAACACAGACTCCTGTTGACAAGGAATAATTATGAGAGTCAGTAATAGGTTCCTGGTCAGCTAAGGGTCAGAGGGCTGCTGTTCACCAAAGCAGATGGGGGATATTGTGGATGACAGTAATGGCTCCTTTGACCTCTAGGGTCAGGGGGCGCTGTCCACCAGAGCAGATGTGGGATATTAGGGACGACAGTAATAGCTCCTTTGACAGATAGGGTCAGGGGACGCTGACCACCATAATAGATGGGGAATATTATGGGTAACAGTAATAGCCCCTTTGACTGATTGAGACAAAGGGGCGATGCCCTCCAGAACGTGTATATATAGTGGGGGGAAACACCAGAACCGGGGGGGGGGGGGGGGGGGGGGGGGGGAGAGCTCACAACGAAGGGAACGAGATAGATGGGAGAGAGCTCACAACGAAGGGAACAAGATAGATGGACGGAGAGCTCACAACGAAGGGAACGAGATAGATAGAGAGAGCTGGGGAGCAAGAGACCGAGCTCCCGATTTTCGCCACGTCGTATGTCATGCTGGTAGGTTGGTTGTGCCCAACCTATTAGACCCACGATGACCAAGAAATAAAAGACTCTTCTGGAAACACTCTTGTCTGGCTGCGTCTTCCATCAACAACACCTTGCGTGTGGCTGCGGTAGTGTAACACAATCTCGCATCGGTAAAAGC
Source organism: Semisulcospira habei (assembly GCA_036245525.1). Lineage (NCBI taxonomy): Eukaryota > Metazoa > Mollusca > Gastropoda > Semisulcospiridae > Semisulcospira > Semisulcospira habei. The sequence goes on along the minus strand of BTPG01000002.1, from coordinate 285,680,472 downwards.
AACACGGTCAAAGTCATTTAAAAAATGCCATGATCGAAGTATGTCTTGCGTTATTGACAGCCCATGTAGAGAGACAATCGTGGATCTCATTAATCTTGTTTTTTTCACTTCAAGCGTAATCGACTTCTGTTTTACATTGGGGGTAGCCACGATCGGTGGTTAACTGAGGTGAGGGAGTGTTGGGTTGTGTTGGTACACAAATGATGCATGAATACAGTTCAGAAACTCTAGCCAATGAGAAGACAGATTACAACAACTGAAGGATATTCAGCCAATCACAGGCTAGAGATCGTTCTGATCTGTGTCATGTGTACTACAGCACGAGAGTGACACGTGCAGTGCCCCTTTCATGATGTTTTGGTTTTAGGTATTTGAGACTGGAATCTGTGTTCTTGTTAAACAGGTGAATAATGGTGAAATTGCTCTGGTTGGGAACCGAAAACAGCTTCGTGTTAAGCGAAATTTCGTGTTAAGCATTTCGTGTTATCAGTGAAATTTTAATACAGAATAAGAAGGCCGTCGGCCGGGAATGCAAAAACGGTTAGTGTTAAGCGGAAATTCATGTTAAGCGAGTTCGTGTTAACTAGACTCCACTGTAGCTGCATGCACAGGAGGATCCTTACAGATGACAATTTTGACATTAAAATGTGTTTGTAAGATAGCACTCACATTCCACAACTCACAAAATTTTCTCTTCATTGTCATCCAGTCATCACAAACTATCTGCATCCTAATTTCACAGTAATTCACATTATTGGTACCATTTTTTTTACCCCCTTAATATGAGGGAAGCTGTGAATCAGGCCACAATTGGGACTACATGTAACTGTAAGTGATTGTGGGATAAGGGGTTGGCCTAAGCATTTTTCACTGTATAATTTTTGTTGTTGTTGTTCCAGAATGACATTGAAGCTGAAAAGGAAGAGACAGAGGAGAAAAAGGCAAAGCAGGACAAGTAGGTGAAAAGGTTTTAGTTTTACTAAAAAATACACTGGAAATATATAGGCGCAGTAGTATAACTATAGATAAGTTTGTTCTAAGATGCACATCATATTGTAATGTTAAAGCTACTAAGGTATTAATGATTATCGATGGCCAGTTACTTTGCAGTAACTTGAGTTGATCATGCATTCTTTTGACACTACTACAAGCATCGTGATTAAAAGCTTAAAAGGTGAGGTTTGTTGTTGTAAGGTAACTTTTAATTTTATCAATAGCTATGTGGCAAAAGGAGAAAGTTAACAAAGTAGCATTCTTCAACAAAATCCATAGATTCTCATGGGCCCTTGTAGTTGTAGCTTGCTGAGTTTCATGAGAATCTGTGCCTCTTGCAGACAGAGATCAGTTTATTTTCATCCTCAGATAGAGGGATATCATCTGGAATAATGCACTGAGCCCTAAGGTTGAAATTCCCAATTTTATTAGTTGTCAGCTTGTCCTATAGTGCTATACCAAGAGATAGATCAACCATGATACATGTAGTTCAAGGATGGTGCCCAAATTGCATTGCCTCGTGGCACCACGCTATTTGAAAACTACCCTGAAAATAGCTTGGTCGATTTGACTCTTGTAGTACTTAGTGGATGACACAAAATAAACTGCAGTTAAACGGTGAAAAAACTGAAGCAATGTTGTCTGGCACAAAGCACAAACTTTCTTCCATCTCCACCACAGAACTCTGAGGAAAACACTCTGTCTGTACCACTCTCAACCTTTGTTAAAACCTGGGCGTGACTTTAGACAATACTCTCTCCATGCATAAATTTATAACTTAAAGACATCTGAGTCATGCCACTCCCATCTCCGTCGCATCTCTTACTTACTGCCCGTAACAACGAAGGCATATGGGGCAGCAACGAAATCTCTCCACTCGGTCACGGCCAGTGTGCCTATCGTTCCCCAGGTGTGGTGTTGGTTTTTCAGTTCTTGTTCCACCGTTCGTCGCCTGGTGATCTTTGGCTGTTCTCTCTTCCTCTTACCACTAGTGTAGGGCTGTTTTAATGATGGAGCCGTCTTCTCTTCGCAGCACATGTCCAATCCATCGCCAACATCTTTTCATGATTGTTGTGGCTATGTCTTCTTGTTTGCAGCGGGATAGTAGGTCTTCGTTGGAGATTTTGTTTGGCCAAAATATCTTGAGTATTCTCCTGAGGGTCTTGGTATGGAATGAGGACAGCTTGGTGAGGTCATGTTGCGTCATTCTCCAGCATTCTGCTCCATAGAGGAGTACTGGTACAACACAGCTTTTGTAGAGTTTTAGCTTGGTGCCCACACTGTATTGTGAGGACTTTCAGATGTTGTTCATCCTTGCTTTATTCAGTCTGTTCTGAATGTCTTTCTTGCTTCCGCCATCTTGTGTGATGATGCTGCCCAGGTACACAAAGCTTTCAGTAAAGGGTAAGTCGTTATTGTTGACTTTGATGGGAGCCTGTGTAGCGGTGTTCATGGTCATCACTTCTGATTTCTTCTGGCTGATCTTGAGGCCAACTGTACTGGTTCAGTCTGTCCATCTTATTCTGTAAATGTTTATGGGTGTGAGACATTAGTGCCAAGTTCTTCTTCTCGAACGCCGTCTCACTTGGAGTTTGGCTCTCAAAATGAAATCTGTGGTCTTCTGTAGTGCCTCCACAAGCCCATACAGTTTCTCTTGTAGGGTGGCGGGCTTTGGCCATATCTCCTCCCTCAGCAACTGGTGGTTCCCACAGTCCTGGAGGATGTGCTCTTTGGTCTGCTCTGCTTCTCCACAAGGGCACAGGGGAGATGGCACGAGGTGGAAGCGATTAGTGCCAAGTCATCGGCAAAGTCCAAATCTTCAAGTGTGGAGAAGAGCGTCCATCTGATGCCAGTATGTCTTGTCTCTGCCATGCGTTGCATCACCCAGTCAATGACGAGATTGAAGAGCAATGCAGACATCAAACAGCCTTGCCGGACACCGGTCGTCACTTCAAACCATGTCGCTTCCTCCCACACAGCAGCTGTAATTGTTGTAGAAACTCCTGATGAGCTCCACCACGTGGTTTGGGATTCCATAAGCCCTCAAGATGCGCCACAAATTGTCTCTGTGTATGTTATCAAAGGCTTTGTCAAAGTCTATGAAATTCACGTAGAGTTGTCTTTGTCATTCTGCACTATGTTCTATGATGATTCGCTGAGCAAAAATCTGTTCTATAAACTCCTACCTTTTCTGAAACCTGCTTGTTCTTTTCTCAATGTTGTATCAACTACAGTAGATAATCTACTTATATTATTATTATCACATTGGCGAGGATCTTGCTGGGGATTGACAGAAGGGTGATACCGCACCAGTTGTTGCAGTCATTGCGGGTGCCCTTCTATGGAATCTTGATAATCACCCCCCCCTGGTCCAATCCTTGGGTACACAAGCTTCTGTCCAAATTGTTCTGAAAAGTGGTTCTAGTATTCCAGTTGCCATCTCTGGATCTATCTTGAATAATTCTGCATTCAGGTTGTCTTGTCCTGGGGCTTTGTTGTTCTTCAGTTTCCTGATGGCCGCTATGATTTCTTCATTAGTAGGGGGTTCAGTGCTGATGTCTAAATCTATCTCTTTTCCGGAATATCAGTGTTTTCTTCTGGTGCTTCTCTGTTCAGTACTTCTTTGAAATGTTCAGCCCAGCATGCGTCTTGTTCCGCTTGAGTTGTGAGAAGTTTTCCTTCCTTGTCTTTGATGGGTGGGCTGACTGTAGAGTGGTATTTACCGCAGATCTGTTTGGTGATTCTGTATAGCTGATTTTGTTCTCCTCGGGCTGCAGCACTCTCTGCCTCTCTTGCTATGTCTTCGGCAAAAGCATGACGGTCAGCGCACACCATCCTCTTCACTTGTTTGTTGGCCTCACTGTATTGCTGCTTGTATAGAATCTTTCTTGCAGTCTTTCTGATCAAGTCCTGATCATCTGTTTCTTCATCTTAGTCTTTCTTCTATAACTTTCAGGGTGTTTGTCTTGATCCATTCCTTTGCTCATTTCTTCTCTCTATAGCCTAGGCACTCCTCCGCACTGTGTTGGTAAACAGTTTCATTTTATTATAGAGTGTGTTAATGTTGTTTGCATTGGTTTCTGGGTCTAGATCCTGTAGTGCTTGGAACATGTTCTTCACTTGTGTGACAAAAATGTGTTTTGTGTGCGAGTCCTTTAGCTTCTGAGTGTCAAATTTTTGCTGTATGTGTGTCTTGTTCTGTGCCTTCCGTAGCTTGAGTCTCACCACTGCTGTTACCAGTTGGTGGTCACTTCCATCATCAGCTCCTCGCTTTACTCTCACATCCAGCAGTGATATCCTCCACATTCCGTTTATAAGTAGGTGGTCGATCTGATTCTTGTCTCTGTCGTTGGGCGAGTACCAAGTCAGCTTGTAAATGTCACGGTGTGGGAATAAGGTGCCTCCAACAACCAGGTTGTTGGTGGTGCAAAACTCTGTCAGTCTTTCTCTGTTTTCAATCATCGTCCCGCATCCAAGTGTTCCCATTGCACATTCATTGTTGGTGTTGTCACTCCCTACCTTTGCATTCAAGTCGCCCATGATGATCAACATGTCGTGCTGTGGTGTTGACTTAACTTCTGCCTCTAACTGTTCGTAAAAAAGGTCTTTTATTTCATCATCGCTGTCATTGGTAGGACTGTAGCACTGGATGATAGTCTTATTCACTTGTTTTCATTTTACTCTTATTCTCATTAATCTACTGTTGAGGGGTTTCCATTCTGTTATACTCCTTTCCACTCCTTTTCTCAAGATGATGGCAACTCTTTCTTCATGCTGATTGTCCTCTCTTCCTGAATACAGAACTGTCTCTCCTGTTGATGTTGTCACTTTTCCTGATCCAGTCCATCTGCTCTCACTAATGCCTAATATATATGTAGATTGTATTGGCACATTTCTGCTGTTGCTTGCGCCAGTTTGCCCGTTTGATATATTGTACGGACATTCCAAAAACCTATCATTGTCTTGGTGTTCAAGACTGCTGTCTTCCTGTCAGTGGCTTCCACAGAGTGGCTTTCACCACTGCCATTCATACAAGTCCCCTGAGGTGACTCCAGAGGCCTGTCAAACCTGCTCATGAATGTTGATTTCATTGCTGTTTCCGTAACCAGGGAATGTTTTCTAGGGCAGAGTGGTTAGTCCTGTGCCGAACCCCCAACCTGGAGAACCAGGGACCACACTTCATCTGGTCTCTACCCTTCAACCTGTCTGGCTTGGGAGACCCTACGAGCATTAAACTCTGGCCAGCATAGCTCTCCAGGTCACCGAGACATGCAAGCCCCCCCAACCACGTCAAGGTGGTGGTCCATTGCGCACCCATTAGGTTGGTCATGAGACGTGTCCCTCGCATCTCAGCCATCAGAAAATATCTGTCTTCTGACACCACTGCCAGACTCATCTCTTCTTTTATCCTCTCCCGCCTAGATTACTGCAACTCTCTTCTAGCTGGTCTCCCTGCTTCTTCCATACAACCCCTTCAGCGAATCCAGAAAAACACAGCATGCCTCATCCTGCGCTTAAAAATATCCGACCACATCACACCGGCACTCCGATCCCTCCGCTGGCTTTTGATTGCACAGAGAGTTCAGTACAATATCTGCTCTCTGTGCTACAAGTGCATACACGACTCTCCCCCTACTTGCCCACTGAGCTGCTTCAACTTTACACTCGGTCCAGATCCCTCCATTCCTCCACTGAAAGTTTCCTGCACTAAACGCTCCACTGTAGGCTCATTCGCTTTTTACAACGTTGTCGTTGGGCCATCCATGTGTAATGCCTTTTCTCTGTCCTTGCGGCAGTCGCCATCTCTCCCAGCATTCAAAAGCAATCTTAAAATGTACCCTTTCTCCAAGCTCATGCATATATGTCTAGCCCTCTGTCTTTCAAAGCTGAAATTTAGTCTATTTTAGTTTATTTTCTCAAAATCATTACCGATGACATTACTACTTAACTAGGAAGCTTCGCTTAGCATATCAATTTTAGCCCCCAAAACTTTATTGTGCCCCTCACAACAGGGGAGGCAACCCATGGGTGTCGTTACCAGGATACCCCGAGTAGCCTCCCATGCCACTGTCCGGTGGCGCACTCACCCCTTTCCCGCCAGTATCTTCGCTTAGCTCACCTAGACCGGTCGTGTGCATCTCGCATGCTCCAACTTTGTTTGGTGTGAAATCTTCTTACGTGGATTTACCTTCGGATTCTATTGGATTTTTGATAAAATAAGAAAGAAAAAGAAAGAAAGGATATTCCTCTGTGGTAGTGTGTTGGGTACAGTGGAGTCCAGTTAACACGAACTCGCTTTACACAAAATTCCGGTTAACACGAACCGTTTTTGCATTCCCGGCCGACGGCCTTCTTATTCTGTATTAAAATTTAACTGATAACACGAAATGCTTAACACGAAATTTCGCTTTACACGAAGCTGGTTTCGGTTCCCAACCAGGGCAATTTCACTATTATTCACCTGTTTAACACGAACACAGATTCCATTCCCGAAAACCAATTCACATGTCACTCTCGCGCTGTGGTGGTTACAAATGACAGATCAGAGCGAACTCTAGTCTGTGATTGGCTGAATAGCCTTCGGCTGTTGTAATCCGTCTTTTCATTGGCTAGCATTTCTGAACTGTATTCATGTTGTATCATTCGTGTACCAACACAACAATTTTACCGATGCGGGATTGTACTTCAGCCTGTGTTGCTTTTACCTGATGGATTGTAACTTACTATGGATTTTACATTAAATACTCGAGCTGTACACGTTTCCTTTTGTTTTCCTAGCGAGCTGAAGGTATGCACATAAAGTAGTAGTACGATAATGTGCACTTTTAACCTCGTACTCATTCACGCACACGTCTTTCACACGTCTCCTTGAGGGCCGTGATCAATTTTGGGGCCATATTGGTTAACACGAAATATGTTTAACACGAAGTGATTTTCCGTGTCCCCAGAAATTCGTGTTAAGCGGACTCCACTGTACCTTGTTCAGAGGATTACTTGGTGTTGGGTCTTGTGGATTACGAGCATTGGGCGATGGCAAGGTAAAGCTTCGGTTACTGCCTCAGCTGGTGTTTTACCGGGCGGCGGCATTGTCCGTAGAATATGTACGTGACCGACTGGGAACTCAGACCCTCGCAAGGAGGCTCCGAGCGCTCGGAAAGGCCTTTGTTTGTCTTATGTTACAGTGCTCAAGGGAGGACTCGCACCAAATGTGGCGATTTCCAGTGGCCTAGTGTGGCGCACAATGTCTTCCTACCCTGCTCAGGCTGTTCCTCCAGTCGACCTTGCACCCTATGCGCGACGTGGAAGGAAGACTATGGTCGCAGCTCTGGGCGTTCTACCAGAGAGAGAGACCGGCACGCAAGCTGGTAGCGACCGCAGCCTTGGAAGTGAAGCAGAGAAGCGCCATTTCAGACATCGTGTGCTTGTCGGTGCATAAAGGGTCCTGCTGCCCCCACCGGTGCCATGTTTTGAGCGGCCACGTCCTCCACGGACGATTGAGCCTACAGCAGCCTTACCATCCCCTCTAGCACCGAGAGCTCTTTTGCGCCTTACGAGGGGAAGTTATAAAATAAAAGAGGCCCGTCGGTGGTTCGCCATCCTATGATATACAGGCATTGAGAGCTTGGTTCCCCCCGCAAGGAGTATGTTGGGTCTCACACTCGTCCTCCCAGCAAACAGAGAACCCAGGCAGCAGACGCGGGGGACCACCCCTCTGAGTTGAGAGTGCCCTCCTGCGGTAGGCCGGACCAGCACCTGGACAGGGCCACACCTGCGGGACCTCTCTCAGAGTGGGATCGGAGATCAAGACGCCGACACGATAAGCCACGGAGTCAGACTTCAGGGTCCCGAGATAGAGAGTGGAGCCACAGGCGATCCACCGACACTGACCTCTGCCTGCGGGTTCGTGCTAAGTATAATCAGTGCAATGAGCCGACACAACGTGTTTCCGCGTTGAGGGCGGACCCCCGAAGCACAACCCTCCCGTCTCGACCCTTCGGGGCGTTGAACGCAGTGAGGGATTACCAACTTTTTTTGTCTTCGCGATCGAAGGAGTGTTCACAGCTCGTGGGGACAGCGTGCTGTAGATACCGTACTCTTGGTGACGTCTCATCTTCCCTCTACTCTTTGCTGGACCGGCGAACAAGTGCAGGCGTGTCACGGCAACGGACCTCGTCTCGACGCCGGGCTTCAGAGACACCCGCTAGGAGCAGCATATCTTCGGGCCGCACTGGCAGAGACCGCTCTTCCGCGGAGACGCAGTTTCGACGTCAGCGCCGGGACCACTCGGATGACAGCAGATTTACGGATGTGGCATCCCTCTGACACCGAAGCAGCTCGCGCCGGTGGACCACGTACCTTGGGTACAGACTTTCTCCAGGGACCGCTCTTCTGCGGAAACGCAGCTTTGACATCAGCGCCGGGACCACATGGATGACAGCTGATGGACGTAGGTGGCATCCCTGTGACACCGATGCAGCCCGCGCCGGCGGACCGCGGACCATGGGTACAGACTTTCTCCAGAGACTCCTCTTCGCTCGGTGCTGGGACCGGCAGCGTCAGCCACATCTCAGCGTGCGGCAGATGACAAGGAGGCACTCAGTCTACTTTCGGAGGACTTGGTGTCAGCGCTGGGAGAGGATGATGAGCGACTGACTTCATTCGTGGGCTTGCACCACTCTCCATCATCTACGTTGACGCAGCTCCGACTTACTCGTCGAGCTTGGGACGAGGCGTCCTGTCTCTTTGCACTGCACCCCGTCTCCGCCTTTGGTAAGTAGGGTCTCAGCGATGGTCGACACACCACGGCGGCCCAAGCGCTCCAAGTCTCTACCTCAACCGGCAGGCTTTCGGGACCTAGTGAAGGCGTTCTCGGCGCACCTGCGTGCTGACGGCTTTGGAGATCAGGGATTCTTCTTGGACACACGATGGCCAGAGTGGATGGATATTATCTTCCACCAGCAGTGGTATGCAGGTCACTCCCATTCGTTTTCCTGTGCCCTCCCAGCGGTGGACAAGGATGCATTGGTGCAGGCAGGGCTCAGCCAGCGTTTCGCTGACACGAGGATTGGACAAGAAGGCTTCCTTGGTTCCCATCTCTCTGGCGTGAACGGGATTCCTGGAGATGGCAACACAGTGGCTAGTCAAGCGTCTGGAGAACACTTGGGACCTTCGGCTTCAGCTCCCCTGCGAGAGATCCACGTGGTTTTGGTTGCGGCGAACAGGACGGCGTTCTTTCTTCGGCCAGCTCCTTGGCGGCGGCCTCCAGTCAGCCCGTGGTGCTGTGGGTCGTGCCCTGCGGTTTGTCAGACCCTCTTCCTCCCGACCTCTCCGAGACCTAGGTGGAACCGTTTCTCTTCCCACGCGTTCACCCGCTTTCCCCGCACCCCCCACTACCTGGTTTAGAGGCCCGTGGTAGTGAGGACGCGGCCGGGCTCGCTGACTTGACTCCGGTCCTCCCATCATTTCGTGTTGGGTCTCCTTTCGGCAGGAGGCTAGCGCAACCCAGCAGCGCGTGGCGGTTACTGTTACGGACGACTCATAGATTTTGTCGACTGTTACGGAGGGCCTGCGGATCTCCTTCCAGTCGCCCCCCTCCGTTGAGACACTCACCCCTGTGGACGCGAGTACCGGGAGAGCAGGACAATGCGACAGCATTACAGGGCAAGGTGACGGCCTGGTCAAAGAAGGAGGCCATGGAGGTGGTTTGCGCCCCGACTCCGGCATTCTACAGTCGACTCTTTCTCGTCTTCAAGCCCGGAGGGAATGGCGGCCGATTATCGACCTGTCAGCCCTATATAAGTTTTTCGGCCTCGCGTATCAGGATGGAATCAGCCAGAGCTCTGAGGGCGGCAGTGCGACCCTAGGACTTCGCAGTGAGCCTCGACCTAGCGGACGCGTATCTGCATGTACCCTTCCATCCGGCATCTTGGCATTACCGGCGCTTTGCCTGTCGCGGGATAGTTTACCAGTTTTTGGGCCCTACCTTCTGACTTATCTTCAGCCTGTGGCTCTTCATCAGGATTTTAGATGGTGATGCCTAGGTTCCGGAAGCGGCTTCCAGCCTGACATCCAACCTTCTGGACGACCTGCTGTTACGGAACCATATGGCGAGTTTTTGGAGACCGACAGAGATGCCCATTTTACTCGGCTCCGTCGTCTAGGTTTCCTGGTCAATGGAGGAAGTCTGACCTGGTACCTTCTCGCCGGTTTGTCCACCTAGGCATGGAATTCCTGACCGACATCAACCAGCTACGACCTCCAATAGAACGGATACAGAGCATAGTGGAAGCGTCACTTGGAGAAGCGTCGCACGCGGAAGCTCTCCCAGCCAGGGCCAGGATCCAACTGTTAGGTCGGCTAGCGTGGCAGCGGATCTTCTTCCCCTAGGCAGACTCTACACTCGACTGATTCAGCTTCTTCTGCTCCTGCACTGGACTAGCGACCTGGGTTCCGGTGATGGAGTTAGTACAGTCTCATCTCCAGCGTGGGTCGGACAGTGCCTGACAGGCGTCGGGGATACCCTCTTCTCCCCTCCTCCTCAAGCTTTCCTTCTGCACGGACGTGAGCCGCTCAGGCTGGGGGGGTACATCTACTGCCGGAGTTCGCCGCAGCCTCGGGCAGCTGGATGGAAGAACAGACAGGCAGACACATCAACTGGCTGGAGATGAAGGTGGTGTGGCTGGCTCTCATCGTTTGTGAAGATCGACTCGCGCAAAGGGATGTGCTGGTGCTTTCCGACAACTCGATGGTCGTGGCTGACATTTAGAACCAGGGGGGAACGCGCGCACCCTCCCTCTGCATCCTCGAGTACCAAGTCTTCCTGTGGTGCAGGGATCAGGGCAATTACCCTGCGGGCGTGACACTTTCCGGGACATCTCATGTTCTAGCAGACGGTCTTTCGCGTTGAGACCAGATGTTACACACAGAGGGGTCGCTACGACCAGATATCTTCCAGCTACTCAGCGCACGTTGGGAGACGCCGAGATCGACCTCTTCGCCACAGGACGGAACAGCAAGCTGCCACTGTTCGTCTCCCCCGTACCGGATCCACAAGCCTGGGCCGTAGGCGCGCTCTCCATCCCGTGGGACAGACTCCTGGCATATGCATTTCCTCCCACAGTGCTGATGCCAAGGTCCTCCAGAACTCAGGTGCAGCAATACGATTCTGATCCTAGTGGTTCCATTCTGCTGGACCACCGAACTCTTGACTCTTGCGACGGACCCACCACTGGTCCTTCCCACACAGAGTACGATGCTCAAGCAGCCCAGGCAAAAGCTGTTCCACCTGTGCCCAGAGCAACTGATGTTACACGCTTGGAGATTGTCCGGTAGGCCCTCGCAGCAAGAGGCTTTTCAGATGCTGCAGCCATCTCTGTAGCCCGGATAATGTCTACGAAGGAAAGTGGCGAGTCCTCCAGTTGTGCGCGGTGGAGCGGCTTTCTCCCACGGACCAGACTAACCCCCAGTTGGCCGAGTTCTTCCTGTGGCTTTTTCTTCGAGCAGAACCGAACCCATCACCATCGGGGGGTACCTGGCGATGGTGGCAGATACTTACCGACACCTGGGATGGCCGGATCCAGCAACGCGCAAAGTCATGGCAGATCGAATGTCTCACTTCGATCTGCAGCGGCCAGCCTCACGTTCATTGGTCCCATGCAGGGACCTGACCTGGGTGCTCACCTGTCTCTACTCTGAGAGTTCCAAGCCCCTACCATTATCACGCCTGGGAGACATTACCAGGAAGACCTGCTTCCTGCTTGCACTTGCCACAGCATCTGGTGTTAGTGAAATACATGCCTTTCGGTGCGGCCCTCCTGTCCCCAACACAGGACCGATGGTTCGGTACAGCTGCTTACAGATCCTGCCTTCTTGGCAAAGAACCGCCTGTCAGCACTTCAAGTTGGGATCGTTCGACCCCTCGGGGCGACGGATCAGCCACAGAACTCCCGCCTACAGGACCCTGTCATGGCCCTTAAATTGTACCTGTGCAGAACTGAGCCACTAAGACAAAGGCGCTCGCCCCTTTTTGTGCTCTTGGCTCCTGGCAGATGAGACATATCGGCGAGAACAATCTCCTCCTGGCTACGCTGGGTGATTCGGTCAGCATACATAGAGCTCGCCCAGAGCAAGCTAAACGATGCGCATCCAGGCTCATGAAGTCCGAGCAGTGGCGGCGAGCATCACCTTTCATCGGAACTGTGCAGTGAGGGATATTGTGGCAGCCGTGGGTTGGCGGGCCAAGTCTACCTTCACCCGCTTCTACCTACGAGACCTATCCGGTCAGCGCACCAACCTTGGCCTTGTGGGGGATATCTCAGCAGCGCAGCACTCCCTCCCGGCGCCTCAGGCGCCATACGTACGCCTAGCTAAAATTGTCGGGAGTGGGCGCGTAGGGAGGGGCCTCGATAGTTCATGCCTTAGCGCAGGCATGGGGAGGTGTACTAGCTTGCGGCACCCTCCTCCTATTCGCCATTCTTCCTAGTAGTAATGTCATAGGTAATGATTTTGAGAAAATAAATGAATTTTTCTCTAAAATGTATTTTTTCGAAAAATACTTACCGATGACATTACTCAGAGATCCCTCCTTCCTGCCGCAGTGGAGCTAAGGCTCAGATAATGGCGGGAAAGGGGTGAGTGCGCTACCGGATAGAGTGGCATGGGACGCATTGTATCCTGGTAACGACACCCTTGGGTTGCCTCCCCTATTATGAGGGGCACAATAAAGTTTTAGGGGCTAAAATTGATATGCCAGAGATGTTTACCCTTACGATTTTGGAGTAATTGCTTACGATTTTTGGCATAGATTACGCCACTACGATTTTTTTCACACTATTACGATTATTTAAAACAAAAACTACGATTTTTGAAATCATATTCCAATCCGCTTTTTTTCTTAGAAAGTGATCAAACAAAATCCTACTTCAAAACATAACCGGGTCCATGACCAGATCCAACATTAGTACATAAAATAATAATTTATATGATTTCCTAATTTATCATTAATATTAGTTGCCTTTAAAATCTAGAAATAAAGTAAATGTTGGAGTTAGTCAAATTAAAACAATAACAAGGGGAGTAAGCACACTAGGACAATTTGCTCAATTACATCCCTTTATTTAAACCAACCTGTCAGTGTCTGCTTTCCCTTGGTTGGACCTAAGCAGAGGTGCCTACCTTACGCGCTAGCTCGTAATTATACGCATTTTCGGCTCAAATTACACGAGTACGACCAGTTCCTCTAAAATACGCAATTTACGGGTTTGGGGGGGGGGGGGGGGGGGGGGCGGCTAATTGTGGACTGAAGATCGGCCACTTTATACAGGCTCCCAGCCTCTGGAACCAGAGACATGTCACTGAGCTTTGCGCGTGTAGTCCACTACGCCGGCACTGACTAGCCAAGGCAGCAAAAATACTCGCACACAGCGCGCCAAGCGTGCACTGAAACACTGAACTCTGACTCACGGGTAGTAACTAGGAATAGCAGGGGGCTCCTCTGCTACAAATGCATGCAAGGTGTGCAGAAAGGACTTTGGTGTTCCTTACAGTGGTGCGTCTCTTTTTTTTTTTTTTTTTTTTGTGAAACGGTGAAATGTTGGAGAAATGTCTGAAATGCGGACATTTCGACGAAATGTTTCGTTTCGTTTCTCCGTCTGAGGAAGCCTTTGATTCTGAAGCTGAATTTGGAGGTTCTAATTGATATTCCGTTCCTCTGATGCTACACCTTGGTGCACATGTAGGTGACTCTGTAGACACCGACACACATTGGTCACGTGTAGTACGTGCATTGTCTTTACAACACTGGTACTTCCATCCGATCGTGTATGAGACACAACATCGTTGAATGCCGCTTATTACATGTTGTCTAGACTGTGGATATACCATACAGTGGCAAGTGTAAACATTGCGGCTGGTGACAAAGTAGGAGCCTTACAGTGTATCGGCATACTGGAAATGCATGGACACTAACGTGTTGCAGTAACAGATGCCCTTTTTACTTACTGATGCATGTCATCATAAGTAACAACGATCTGTCATGCACGAAAGACATTTTTGGCTCACGTGCGAAGAAAAAGCGAGTCTGTTCTGAGCCAGCGGTCGTCAGCCCACCATCGTGCGTGGTAAACTTTAACGTTGGCATTTTCTCGGAGACTATTGAAGCTACAGTCTTCAAACTTGACCCAAGAGTACTTTGTGGCAAGATCATTCTAAACATGCCAATTTTAGTGACAGTTTCTCACAAAGGTCAAGGTCACAGAGGATCAGGAAATATATCAAAAATAGCCATTTTGGGACATAATTTCTTTTTTCTCAAATACTATTCACAACTTCATACCCAAACTTGGTACAAAGATACCTGATAAAAAGACCTTTATATGCACACTAATTTCGTTGATCCCTTGGAAAAGTCAAGGGTCACAAGAGCTCAAGAAAAATGTCCAAAATGACCATATTTTTACAAACGAGAGGTGTGTTTTTTTTTCGCAAATACTATTCACAACTTCAAACCCAAACTTGCTACAGTGATACCTGATATTGTGTGAATAAAATAGCTAATAGTGTGGATAAATGTCTTTATTTTTAATTTGTTTGCTGTGGTGTATTTTTTTTCATTGCGTGTTGTGCTGAAATGATTACACAAAATACACATTTTTAAGCAGCCCATTACACAAAATGGTCTAAGAGGGGTAGGCACCTCTGCCTAAGTGCAATGATCAGAAAATTTCGCAAATGTGCAAGTTTTACAAAAAATTAAAAAAATTAAGTGTGTGTGTGTGTGTGGGGGTGGGGGGGGGGGGGGCGCCCAACCATTATTTAACCCATGTGCAAACTATATGTGTCCTGGTCAGTGATGTGTGTGTGTTAGTGGAGGAGGAGGTGGGGGGGGCTCAACCATTATTTAACCCATTACAGAGATGTGCAAACTATGTGTCCTGGTCAGTGATGTGTGTGTGTTAGTGGAGGGGGGGAGGGGGCAACCATTATTTAACCCATTACAGAGATGTGCCAACTATATGTGTCGTGGTCAGTGATGTGTGTGTGTCATTTTTATTTTTGCGCTCGTGCTGATATAAAAGGCACAATATAAAAAACAGTGCAGAAATAATAGGTAACAATAGTAATAGTATTACTGAAATTTCAAATAGCTAATACTGAAACTTCAAATTGAGGGCAGGCATGCCTGAATTAACACAGTGATTTTTTTTTTCTTTTCACTTGTATCTCATTTCGAGTGCAAATAAAAACTGCAAGGCTTTGTAAGAACTTGTTGAGTGAGATTGTGTTTGATAACGATCAAATGTGCTGACAGAAGCATTACTCTTTTTACCCAAGATTACTCTTTCTGGCATAGCCCATTACTCCATGTTTTTTGGGGGGTAAACATCTCTGATATGCTAAGCGAAGCTTCCTAATAGTAATGTCATCAGTAAGTTTGTTTTTTTTAAAATACATTTTAGAGAAAAATTCATTTTTCATCATCACTCACTGTCAGCATCAAGCTCCCCCTTAGCCCACTCAGTTGTCACTTGTGTTTTGGCGTCTCGTATTTTGTCTCGCCATTTTGAAGCGCTTAGAGCCAGCATGACAAATGCTGGGTTACGGCGCTATATAAATGCTGATATTATTAGTAGTAGTGCGTCACAGCTGAACTGAGTAAGTCTTCTTCTGCTATCATTACGGTGTTCAGTAGAAAGCTAGATACTTACCGGTAAACACTTCCAAGGTTCTGACCAAACTTTTTCTGTGTAATTTATTTCACTTTACATTCAAACAGAAAAGGTTTGGGTCCCTTGGTGTTTTCTTTAACCCTTTTACTTTTTAGTGCGGAGATAATTTGAACACCATCCAGCTGCAAGAGGTATAGATCCTCATTAGCTCCTGCAACTGCAGGGGCTCATGGGGATCTATGCCTCTTGCTGACACCACTTTGAATCCTTGTTTTTGGGACATCTGGGGCTTTTGGCATGGAAATAACACAGATTGCAGAAAAATAGCCTGCGTTGGCTTGCACTGAACAGGTTAATTTTTATATATTTAAAGTTTACTGTCACTTGTGTTCTCATAGCCAACAAGCTAGTCTGGCACCACCCTTGCACTGCTATGGTCAAACATTCTCATCTTCTAGTGTCAGGGGGGATTAACTCTTTCCCATAGAAACGCTTCCGGTTTAGTGTTAGCCCAAACAACCCTTAGCCATCGAAATGCTTATGTTATAGCATTGTGCTTGTTGCCGTCTATAGACGAGTCACTAGTATTCTATTTCTAGGGTTGGGTTTTTACAAAAATCGCATGAAGCACAGCTATCGGTCTAAAGGAAGCAACCACTATTATATTTATTTTCTCTAAGTCATTACCGATGACATTACTACTAGGAAGCTTCGCTTAGCATACCAATTTTACCCCCCAAAACTCATTGTGTCCCTCACAACAGGGGAGGCAACTCTGGGGTGTTGTTACCAGGATACCCCGAGTAGCCTCCCATGCCTCCCTATCCGGTGGCGCACTCACCCTTTCCTGCCAGTCTCTTCGCTTAGCTACACCTAACCGGTCATGTGCACCTCGCGTGCTCCGACTGTGTATGGTGGGATTACCTTTTGTGAACTCGACTTGCGTTGGAATTATGTTTCGTGTGCTACTACCTGTGTGGTGTTGGGTGCTTGGATTACCTTCAGTTTCTGAGGATTTACTTGGTGGTTGGCCTCTGTGGATTACTGGGTCTCGGGACAGGACAAGGTAAAGCTTCGGTTACTGCCTCAGCCAGCGATTTACCGGGCGGCAGCATTGATAGGAGACTATGTACGCAATCAACCGGGAGCTCGGACCCTCGTAAGGGGGCTAAGCGCACTCGCGCCGGCCTTTGTCTGTCTTATGTTACAGTACTCAATGAAGACCCGCACCAGGTGTGGCGCTCCAGTGACCTAGTGGTGTGCACGATGTCGGCCTACCCTGCTCGGGCTGCACCTCCAGTCGGACTGGCATCTAATGCACGACGTGAGAGGAGAAAAGATGGTCGCATCTCTCAGAGTGGGATAGGAAATTAAGCCGCAGACGGACAGGCCATGAACAAAGACTTCGGAGGCCTGAGACTGAGAACAGAGCCACAGGCCGGAGATGGTTCTCAATCAGCGCAAACTACCGAGTCCGAAATCTACCACGGGTAGGAAGGAAGCTCGGTCTGTCATTACAGCCGACGAGACGTGTTTCCTCGTCGAGGTCGTACCCCCAAAGCACCACCCCCTGACGGGGCAGGCCACAAACACAGACTCCGGGGTCCCGAGACAATGGAAAGAATAAAAAGGATCGAGAAAGAGAGAGAGTGGAGCCACAGACAGGACGAGGTCCCCAGTCAGGGGAGATCCACCGAGACCGAAGCCCGCCACAGAGAGGGAGCAAGCTCGGTCAGTATTACAGCTGACAAGATGTGGTCCCTCGTCGAGGGCAGACCCTGGAGCAAACACCCCCCTGCGCTAGGAGCGGTCAGAGGGATCCAGACCAAAAAGGTGACTGCCAAGCGTGTAAAATGCAAAGAAGTACCCAACGGAGAAAGAAACACGCTTAGAAAAGATGGATACAGCACAATTTATTAATATTTCGGGTAAATACCCTTTGTCAAAATAGATAAACAAACAAACAGAGAGATTAGCTGCTACTTATCTTCATTCGCAGAGCCTACCCGGCACCGGCCTCCACGTGGCGTGGGTGGGTAGTCCACTCGGTCCCTGACTGAGTGGGCTAGCAGACGGGTGCCATCTTTGTCCAGGATTAGGACTTGATGTCAGCAGATATGTTGTTCAGTCTTTTTCACTGGTCCGGTTTTTAAGGAGCTGTGCTTACCCAGGTCTTACCATGTTGGATTGGTCCTTAAAAATACGTGTGAGCTTTTGGTCCTTTGGATCCCAAGTGTTTGCCGTGCTTGGAGGCCCGTGTCGGGGGAGAAGAGGATGCTGGTGGCTGAAACACTCCACTTTGGCCTTGACTTCTGCCTAAACGGGGAGGCTAGTCATACCGGCCTAGTCAATCGGCTCTTGTCACGTCGAGCCCTATCCCCCTGTTGACATGCGGGTTGTTATACGGAGCACCATGCTATAGCCTCTGATGCTGATTAGGTGCTTTACGCCAGTATTCCCCTGTATTCAACAGTGTGATAGAAGGCGGTGGCTCAAACGGTTCAATCGGGCTTACCCCCTTGAGTATATCTTTCGGGCAGTCTCCATTGTGCGTCGGCTGGAGACCCGCCGACAATTGCACTTTCCCTTGTTGGGCTCGGTGGCGGGCGGGGACCCCTGGGGGATTAATATCTATCATACTATAATATGGAAAATATCAAAAAACCAAAACTAGCACCAAAGCGGCACATAGCCGCCGACATTGTCATTGAGAACGATAGTGACTCTGACTGTGAGGAAGCGACACCTCAGGCGTCGGCCGCCTGGCCTCGCTTTCTCATTATCCACAGCAAAGTTAAAGAGAAGCCTGTTTCAAAGCTGCACCCTTTCCTGGTAGGGGAGACCCTCAGGAGCCGTGTTGGCAGGCCTGAGGCCCAGCGCCTCAGGTCTGGTGACTTGTTGGTAGAGTGCCGTACCCGGGCACACTCCAATGGGCTACTGAGGCTCTCCTCCATCGGAGACACTCCAGTGGAGGTCACTCCCCACAAAACAATGAATTCCTCTAGAGGAGTGATTAAAGATCAAGCATTGGCCGAACTGTCTGAAGATGAACTTGTACGGAACCTTAAGTCTTAGGGGGTGACCTACGTCAGGCGCTTCATTTCCAAACGAGGTGGTAGGGAGATCCGTCTCCCTACCATCATCCTGACGTTTGGCACCCCCACAGCTCCTACTACTCCCTAAAAGTGAACAAGTACGTCCCTCTCCCCCTTCGGTGCTTTAAGTGCCAAAAGTATGGCCATGGGCAGAAGACATGCCGCCAGGCAGAGGCTCTATGCGCCCGTTGCACTAAGCCCGGACACTCTGCTGAGTCCTGCACAGCCATCCCCCTGTGTGTGAATTGCCAGGGGGCGCATATGGCTTCAGACAAGAAGTGCCCTCGTTGGATCTCCGAGTGCAGGATTCAGCAGGTGCGTGTGGAGAAGGGGCTGTCCTTTGTGGACGCAAAAAAACTGGTTGACGGTCCTGGTGCAGCTGAGGCGGCGCCAAACTCAAATAACAACTTTGTGTATACTTTTAGTGCTGTGGTGGCAGGCAAGCGCCCCACCAAAGACTTGTCTTGTCAAACCCCAACTTCTTGGTTGGGGGCGGAGCCTCGGATCCTCTCACCCCTGGAGAGTAACCCTCCTCCGGTGGTGACAAGGAGCCAGGGAACGCAGAGGGCGGACGCTACCGGTCCGGTGGCACCGCCTTATGCTGCCCCTAAGCCTCAGCCCCCACCCAAACCTGCTAGTTTGTCAACACCAAAGGTTTCTGGCTCTGGTCAGCCTTCTAAGGCCGCTAACTCTAGCGGCAGGACCGCTGCCCAGGACCAGAAGTCTCAGAAATCTATGGGACCGCCGTGCGCACGGGCCCAGAAGGGGAACACTGATGTCCCCCTTCAAAACAAATATGCTGCATTGGAGGAGCAGATGGAGGGAGTGGAAGTTGCCGATGCTGCGGCAGCTCCACCCCCTTCATCTCCTAAGAACCAGAGGAGGCCCGGGAGCCGGCCCCCCTCTGTTTTTCTGACTCCTTCCAAGGCAAAGGAAAAAGGGGGGAAAAACTCCGCACCCCCAGATAAGACATAATCATGGACTCTCTGCTTCAGTGGAATTGTCGTGGTTTTCAAGCTAACTTTGAGGAATTACGTATTTTAGTCAAATGCTATAACCCCTCAGTAATATCTCTTCAGGAGACTTACCTGAAGACTTCTGACCCTGTGTCCTTTAATGGTTTTAACGTTATACATAAAGGCTCTGATTCGGAGAGGCGCTCGGGTGGAGTGGCTCTTCTCATTAGTAGCCAAATTTTATGTAGCCCCGTTAGCATCGACACCTGTCTTCAGGCACCTGTGGGCTGGCGATTGGGTGCCTGATAGGCGGGGGCAGGGGATCTAACTGTTGTCCAGCGCTGAGTAATTCCCCTTGGTTTGTTGTACAATTCTTCCCGCGCTAGCCTCACCTATCTGGTTTGTGATTGTCTTCAGGCTGTCGCAGCTCGGGTTACCTTGAAGAAGACCATAACCATATGCAGTATTTACCAGCCACCATCCCTGCGGGTCTGTAGTAATGATTTTTTTTAATTTAGTTGATCAACTGCCCCCACCCTTTATTCTCTTGGGGGATTTGAACGGTCACGCTCACCTTTGGGGTAGTGACCACTATGATGGCAGAGGTCAGATGTTAGAAGATGTTTTTTCTCAACTTAACCTATGTGTCTTTAAAGATGGTTCACCTACATACTCTAACCCAGGTTCAGGATCTAGTTCTGTTCTAGACCTCACTGTGTGTGATCCTTCTCTCATGCTGGACTTTGACTGGAAGGTTCACGATGACCTGTGTGGTAGTGACCACTTCCCAGTAGTCCTGTCATCGGTCAGCTGTGGGGAGGATCCGCCGGTGGGGCGCTGGAATCTTAAGAAAGCTAACTGGCCTCTGTTCGCCTCCCTCTGTCAGTCTCGTATTACAGAGGAGGTGGTCATGTCATCTGAAGAACCTATTTCTTCTTTTACTACTATTTTGTTGGACGTAGCGGGTGAAACCATCCCTAAAACTTCCGCATCAGTCCCTCGAAAGCCGAGAGTACCATGGTTCAACGAAGAGTGCCGCAAGGCCCAAATAGCGCGCAAATCTGCTCAGCGACGTGCTTTCCGTAATCCGTCGCAAGTGAATATTTTAACCTTTAAAAGACAGAGGGCGAAAGCCCGTTACATTTTTAAACGTGAACGCCGTGCTTCCTGGAGACGCTTCGTCTCATCTTTAACTTCTCGGACTCCGTCCCAGAAAGTATGGAAGGCTGTTCGGAGAATTAGGGGCAGAGGTGGCTCGGCTTCTGTTGGCCATCTTAGAGATGGTGCCAGTTTGGTTACAGATAAAAAAGCTGTGGCCAATTTGCTTGCCTCCACCATTGCCCATAATTCTTCAACGGAGCATTATTCACCTTTCTTCCAGAGAGAGAAGGAGAAGCGAGAGTCTCGTATTTGTGATTTTAAGTCCGATAACTCAGAAGACTATAATGTCCCGTTTACATTATCAGAATTGCAGCAAGCTTTGCAGAAATGTAATGACTCTGCTGCTGGCCTAGATACCATCCACTATCAATTCCTAACGCATCTGCCTGAGAGGTCACTCCTTGTACTTCTCAAGGCCTTAACCATATCTGGAGAACTGGTCATTTTCCGCCGTCTTGGCGCCAGGCTGTGGTTGTACCGATCCCCAAGCCGGGTAAGGATCCTTCCGACCCGGGCAACTACCGGCCTATCGCTTTGACATGTTTATATAAAACTATGGAGCGCCTGGTCAACGCCCGCCTGGTGTGGCATCTTGAGTCACAGGGTCTCCTCACAGACCTCCAGTGCGGTTTCCGGCGCTTCCGTGGTACAACTGACCATTTAGTCCGCTTTGAATCATTTATTCGAGATTCTTTTGTCAACAAGCAGCATGTCTATGCAATTTTCTTCGATCTTGAGAAGGCGTATGACACTACCTGGAAGTATGGCATAATGTCTGACTTGTTGGACATGGGTTTTAAAGGGCACCTGCCCGTTTTTATTCACAATTTTTTGACTAACCGGTCGTTCCATGTCCGTGTGGGCTCCACCCTCTCCGACTCCTTTGAACAGGAGATGGGTGTCCCACAGGGCAGCATTCTATCTCCTGTTTTATTTAGTATTAAAATTAATAACATTGTAAAGGCTGTCAAGGATGATTCTGAATGCTCTTTGTTTGTTGACGACTTTGCTTTGTGCGCATGTGGTCGAGGACTTGCGTCCCTTGAGAGGCGCTTGCAGCTGTGCGTTGATCGCATCCAGCGTTGGGTGTCTCTCAATGGATTCAAGTTCTCGCCCTCCAAGACTGTTTGTGTGCATTTTACTAACCAGACGAAATTTTTTCCAGAACCTAGCCTGAGCATTGCTGGAGTGCCAATTAAGGTGGCCGAGGAGGCAAAGTTTCTGGGGGTCATTTTTGACAAAAGACTTACCTTCCGCAACCATATTAATTACCTTAGAACCTCTTGTCAGAAGGCTCTTGACATTCTTCGTGTCGTCGGTCGTACTGACTGGTGTGCGGACCGTACTGTCTTACTTCGTCTGTACCGGGCCCTTGTTCGGTCCAAACTGGATTACGGCTCTGTGGTGTATGGCTCAGCTTCCAAGTCTGTGCTACAGCGTCTGAACACAATTCACCATCAGGGTCTGCGGATATGTCTTGGGGCCTTCAGGACGTCTCCAGTTCCTAGTCTGTATGCCGAGGCAGGGGAGCTTTCTCTCAAGCTCCGCCGCATCCGCCTCATGCTCAGCTACGTTCTGAAACTGAAGGCCCATCCAGACAATCCTGCCTATGATTGTGTTTTTAAACCATCGTTTGCAGAGATTTACGATACCCATCCGGGAGCTGTCCGTCCACTGTCTTTCCGTGTCCGACTTCATCTGCAGGCGGCCGGATTGGACCTGTACAGAGTTTCGGAATCCCTGCAACACATCACTCCACCTTGGCTCTTACCAGTTCCTGACATCTTGCTGGACTTGACTGCCCACAAGAAAGACTCTACTCCACCAGCCATATACCAACAGAGCCTCAATGAACTGCTTTCAATTTTTCCTGGCTATTGTCGCATCTATACCGATGGGTCAAAGTCTGAGGATGGGAGAGTGGCTGCGGCCGCAGTGTCCTCTCGCCATCCTAGACGCCCATTTAAGCACCGCCTCCCAGATCACTCATCTGTATTTAGTGCGGAACTGCAGGCGGTTCTGCTGGCACTCAGGCATGCTTATCGATCTAGAGAAAGGAACTTCCT
This sequence comes from Semisulcospira habei, assembly GCA_036245525.1. Lineage (NCBI taxonomy): Eukaryota > Metazoa > Mollusca > Gastropoda > Semisulcospiridae > Semisulcospira > Semisulcospira habei. The sequence continues at coordinate 285,657,535 of BTPG01000002.1, read as the reverse complement.
GATTCTGTCTGACTCTCTTTCTGCCCTGCAGGCCCTTCAGGGCACGGGAAATGACCACCCACTGCTGATGCAGATCAGAGAGCTCCATGCGGACTTGATGAAGGAATATTATGATATCATTTTTATTTGGGTGCCAGGGCATGTGGGCATCGAAGGCCACAGGATCGCAGATTCTGCTGCCAACGATGCCCGCAATGACCCTGTCTCTGACACACAGACTGTTTATAGTGATTTTAGACATGTGGCTAGTGCGTACATAGCCCGTGAGTGGCAGTCCGAGTGGGACAAAGAGGAAGCTAACAAGCTGCATGAAGCCCTTCCTAAGTTGTCTGACGGTCTACCTTATCGCTGCGGCAGCCGCCGTGAGGAGACTGTCCTGGCTCAGCTCCACATTGGCCACACGTATGTTACGCACTCTTATTTACTTAAACAGGAGGAGCGTCCATGGTGTTATGCCTGCGACGAGCATTACTCTGTTCAACACTTTTTGTTGTCTTGTGCTGATCTAATCGACACAAGGTATAAACATTTCACGGCAGACTCCTTGAAGGTTTTGTTCCAGGATGTGCCCCCAGACAAGATCTTCAGTTTTCTGAGAGAGTGCCATATTTTTAATAAGATTTGAGCGTTTATAGATCATGATGTTTCTATTATTTTGACCTTTTTGAGAGTCTTCCGACGTTTTCTTTAAAGACCTGTGCGACATTTTAGCCTGACATATTTTTTAAGGTATATTTACATCATATCTTAAGACCTTTCTTTTAGTCTGGCTGACCAGATTTTTACCCTTCCCGCCGTGAGATGGCCTTAGTTGCCTGCTCGGCGTTAAACCCAAATAACTAACTAACTAACTCATTCGCAGAAGGAATATGGCAACTGAAGGAGGTGACGTTAAAAAAAAAAGAAAAAAAAAAAAGAGGAAGAACAAAAGTGCGTAAAAAGTAAAAATGACGTCAACGAAAAAATCAGACTCGGAGAGAAACGGAACACGAGAGAGACAAGAGTGTGTGTAAGCACGCGCAGCAGCGAGCAAAAGTAAATGCGTGTATGTGAGGCCAGAGAGAGAGAAACAGACAGCAAGAGGGAGAGAGAAAGAGAGAGAGAACGAATGGGGAGAACCCTTGGGCACGAAGTAGGCTGAGTGTCTAATACACAAAGCCTGCTAAACACCAACCCGAAGGCAAACTCTATATCACCTTCAAGTTGAGGACTACCTTGGGGAAAAACGGGAGGACCCCGGGGAAAAAACCCAGCATTTAGCACGGTACACAACAAGTAATAATGAAACAAAGCAAATAATCAAATTCAGTAAGAGAATATTGGTATAAGTGGAGAGTAGGTAGTTGTGTAACTCAAAAAAACAAACAAACAAAATATAGCAGGAGGGGGGGGGGGGAAGAGAGATATGAGGGGGGGGGGGGTGGAAGGAAGGGGAAGAAGGGTAAAGGAAAAAAGCGTAAAGAGAGAAAGAGGGCTAGAAAAAGTGTTGTGGGGGGAGGGGGGGGGGAGGGAGGAAGAGAGGAGAAAGAGGGAGGGAGATAGAGAGAGAGAAGGAAAGAAAGAAAGAAAGGGGGGGGGGGGGGAGAGAGACAACCAGCCAGAGCTACCAGCCCCACCCAACAGGCACCCACCAGCCCACAGAAAAACACACAGGCACGCAACTAGACGTCCACATACATCCCCAAGGGATGCACACGATCGCCCCGCCCCACAACCGCGCATCACTCCGTGAGCCGGAGACCAGGCGCCCGACAAGGAAGGGCAGGGGATCCAACTAAACGTTTGGCCAGCGCTGAGAAAGTCCCCAAGGGATGTGTACATATCAACCAGCGCCAGCCTCACCAATCTGGTTAGTGAGTAGTAAAACAGAAGCGACACAGTGAGGTAAAGGTACAGTTAGCAGACAAAAGCAAGGTAAAAGAAGTTAATCTTTCATATTCATCCTGAGTGGCGCCACAGTGCCCAGTTTATTAATCAGAAATTTTTCATGGTTTTTCCTGGCCTAGACAGTACTGGCTTGCATAAGCCCAAGGCCTTTAACCCGAATGTCCGAGACGGAGTGGTCGGCTTGGTTGAAATGTCGTCCGACCGGTCTGTTGTATTGGTACTTCACAGACTGAAGATGTTCTCTGAAACGGTCGTTGATGGTTCTTTCCGTCTCTCCAACATAGAGTTGGCCGCATTTCACACAGGAGATGACATAAATCACATTGGTGGTTTGACACGTGAAGTGTCTGTCTATGCTGAATTTGTAATGTGGACCATTCACCACGGTGGAAGGGCAAATAAAAGGACATGTCTTGCAATTAGGAACATTGCATGGAGTGGAGCCGGAGGATCTGGTGGTATGACGAGGCTTGAGAGTAGAGCGAACAAGCATGTCCCGTAAATTAATATCCCTCTTGAAAGCTACCAACGGAGGTTCAGAAAAGATAGCCAGCAGACTCTTTACTGGATGACAAAAGACCCCAGTTAGAAAGAAGGATTTTACGAACCGGATTGGTGTGGGGATGGTAGGTCATGGTTACGATAGGCCTGTCACTATCAGCGGTAGGTTTAGTCTGCAGTTTAGTCAGAGGGATACCCAGCGGCCTCGATCCACACGCCACACGAAGACGAAGTTTACACGTTCGTGAGACCGACCGCAGCAGATGGGGACAGGGCGTTACAGAAGCCCCACGCCACTAACGTCTACATTTCCTGCTCCTCCTTGCCGAATCGGCGGACAAGTTCAGGCACGACAGCGGCGGAGCTCTTCGCGGCACCGGACCTCCAAGGCACCCTCCAGGAGCAGCTGATCTTCCGGCCAAACCTGCGGGGACCGATTTTTCTTGAGGACTTGATGGCCTCGCCGTCGGCGCCAGGACCACTGGGATAGCAGTCGCAGGACGGAAGCAGCCTCCCTTCGGCACCGGCCCAGCCCTCGCCAGCAGTCCGCGACGATTCACAGGAACAGACTCCCCCCGGGGGCTACGCTTCGGTCGGCGCACAGACTGGCAGCGTCTCCATCTTCCTGGTCAGCGGCGGATGGCGAGGAGGCCACACTTGGAGGACTCGGTGGCGGCGGTGGGCGTAGACGACAGACACCTGGCGGACGGTTGGAGCCCTCCATCCCAGCAGTCGACGCTGTCCCGCATCGCAGACTTGCTACTCCATGGACGAGACGTCCCGGCTCATCGCGTCATGCCTCACTCCGGACTACTGCCCTCCGTCTCCGCTCCTGAGAGGAAGGCCTTGGCGATGGTTGACACACCACGGCGGCCCCAAGCACTTCAAGTCGCTCCCTCACCTGGCAAGCTCCCGGGATCTAGCGGAGGCAGTCTCGGCTCGCCAGCGACAAGACAGCTTCGGAGACCACGGCTTCTTCACAGACTCCCTGTTGACCAGAGAGGATGGTGTCATCTTGCGTCAGCGGTGGTTGGAGCTCACTCCCAGGCGTTTCCATTGACCTTTCAGCGGTGGGCTAGGAGGCGCTGATGCAGGCGGAGGTACCCCGCAGCCATGGACGCTGACACGAGGCTTGGACAGGACAGCTACCTTGGCACGCTTCCCCATAGCGGGCGCAGGATTCCTCGAGATGACGACGCATCCTGTGGTCGCATGGTGGGAGACTTCCTGGGACCTCTCGGGGCGGCGTCCACCAACGGCAACCTGATGCTATGGGATGATCTGCTGGGACGATGCCACGCTCTCCCAGTTTCGGTGAAGGCACAGTGGCGCCATGCTCCGCACGGGGGCACCGACTTGGCAGACGGCAAGGAGTCAGCGAAGCCTCCCCACTCCCCCCCTGCTCGCGCACTTCCCCGCACCCTCCACTGTCTGGTCCAGAGGCTCCCGGAAGCACCGGTCGGTGGGAGGCTACCCCTCCACAGAGCAGAGCCATAGCTATTGCAGGTCGAACCATGGTTCGTCGACGGTTACAAAATACAAAGGACTGGAGGATCTCCTTCCAGTCACCCCCTCCATTGCGACTCTCCCCCCTGTGGACGCGAGTACCGGGGGATCGGCACAAGACGACAGTGCTGCGCGGCGTGGTGAGAGCCCTACTCTAGGAGGTGGCCACGGAGGTGGTCTCGCGTCCGATCCCCCGGCAGGCTACAGTCGGCACTTCCTGGTCCCGAACCCAGAGGCAAGTGGCGTCCAGTATCGACCTGTCGGCTCTTTACAAGTACTTCAGCCCCGCGCTTCAGGATGGATACAGCCAGAGCACTGAGGGGGCAGGGCGACCCCACGATTTTGCCATGAGCCTGGACCTAGCGGACGCATATCTTCATGTACCCTTCCATCTGACTGCGTGGCATGACCTACTCTTCACCTTCCGCGGGGTGCTCTGGCGGTTCGGACCTTACCCTTGGACTTAACCTCAGCCCGGCTGTCCCCTCCGGGACGGTCGACAGAGATGTCTCAAGGTTCTGACAAGCTGCCTCCAGCCCACTTCCAACCGCCTGGTCAATCTGCTCCTCTGATGAAGAAGAGGAGAAAGGATAGAGAGGAAGAGAGAGGTTTTGAAGAGGAAAGGTAACGGCCAGATGGCAAAAGCGTTGGGAGACACGGCTTCCTGGCTGATGGCCCTGTGGCGCGGATGACTGGTCATGGAGGCAAGTCCAACGGGATACCGGCGTGCAGGTTTCCACCTAGCCATGGACAGGCTGACTGACAGCAACCGGGTACGACCCCCAAAGGGCAGATTAAGAAGATAGCGGAGGCGCCTCTCGGAGCGTCGCACACGGAGCTCTCCGGCCAGGACCTAACCCCAGCTGTCGGGCCTACGTAGTGCTGCAGCGGATCGCCTACCCCTGGGCAGATTCTACTCTTGGCCGATACAGCTACAGCCGCTCCTGCACTGGCGCCTCTCCTCCGTCAAGTCTCATCTCCAGCGGTGGATGGGCAGTACCTGGTTAACGTCGGGGGCGCCACTCTTCTCCCCTTTGCCACAGATCCCCATCTGCACGGACGCAAGTCGCTCAGGCAGGAGAGCACACCTGTGACCGGAGTGTCACAGCCTCGGTCAACTAGACAGGAACACGCAGGCAGACCTATCAGCTGGCTGGAGGTGAAGGCGGGGTGGGGACTCTCGCCGGATAGGAACTACTCACGCAACAAGGGGTACTGGTGCTCTCAGACAACTAGATGGTTGTGGCCTACGTCTGGACCGGGGGGGGGGGGGGGGGAACATGCTCAACCTCCCCTTGCATCCTTGTGGACCAGGTCCTCCGGTGGTGCAGGGATCGGGGCATCACTCTGTGGGCACGGCACTTCCCAGCCCACGCGGACTCCCCATCGCGCCGGGGGCAGCGGCTTCGCACAGAGTGGTGACTGCATCTGGATACCTTTCGGCTACTCTTCGCGCAAGGGGAGACACTGATGTTTGACTCTCCTCCACTAGGTGGAACTGAAAGCTGCTTCCTACATCTCCCCCATACCGATCCACAAGCCTGGACCATGGACGTGCTCTCCATTCTGTGGGATAGATTCCTCGATTACGCGTTTCCTCCCGCATTGCGGGTACCAGGGTGCTCCAGATGCTCAGGAGTGACTACACGATACTGTTCCTCGGGGTCTAATTGGGCTGGACCACAGACCTGAGCGTGCTACGGCGCCCCCCCCCCCCCCCCTCCCCCTGCTGAAGCTCCCTGCATCGCGCTCGTTGCTCAAGCAGCCCCGTCAGCAACGGTTTCCGCAAATAAGGGAAAGAAGCGCACCTGGAACGACCACGGCTGTGCGCTTGAAGATGGTCAGGCAGGCCCTCACATCCAGAGGCTTCTCGGGTGCGGCAGTGGAGATGATCACTGCGGCGTGGAGGGGTTCTACCTGTAACGGATACGTGGAGGTGGCGAGTAATCCAAGCCTGGTGCGCAGCAGAATGACTCGCCCCCTCAGACCTGACTAACCCGCAAAGGGCCAAATTCTTTGGTGGTTATGCCCCAAGCAGACCCGGGCCCCATCACCAGCCGAGGTTTCCTGGCAATGGTGGCACGTGCTTACAGGGCCGGAACCGGGCACATGCAAGACCTCTCAGATCTGAGGCGCACTTCAATCGACTTGGAAACCTAACCAGGAAGACCTGCTTCCTGCTCGCCCGCGCCTCAACCTCTCGGGTAAGCGAGATACACGCCTTCCCCGTGTGTTCCTCCTGTCTCCAACTCAGGGCCGATCACTTGGTGCTACGCCTCACTGACCCTACATGCTGGCCAAGTACTGCCTCCCAGCGTCCGCGCCGAAGTATTGACAGTCCGTCCGCACAGGGCTACAGACCAGTCCCAGGAGTCCTGTCTACGGGACCCAGTCAGGGTGCTTGAAGTGTACCTGCGCAGAACTAAGCCACTAGACTAGGGCGCTCACGCCTATTCCTGCCCTTGTCGCCGGGCAAACGAGACAGGGCGGCACAGACGATCCCTGCCTTTCTACGCTGGGTCATCCAGTCGGCGTACAAAGAGCTCTCCCCAGAGCAGGCCAGTACGATGCGCACCTGAGCACACGAGGTCATAGCAGTGGCTGCGAGCATCGCCTTGGCCGCAACGGCGCAGTGAAGGACCTTGGGACGGCAGTGGGGTGGCGGGCCCAGTCTACCTTCGCCCGCCTCTACCTCCGAGACCTATCCGGCAAGCGCGACTACCTGGCCCTGTTGGGGGACATCTCGGCAGCGCAGCACTCCCTCCCGGCGCCATGAGTAACACCTAGCTAAAATTGTCGGGAGTGGCGCGTAGGGACGGGCCTCAATAGTTAAGAAGCGGAACGCTCGGGCATGGGAAAGGTATACCGAGATTACCGAGGTGTACCTATTGGCCATTCTTCCTAGTAGTAATGTCATCGGTAATGATTTTGAGAAAATAAATGGATTTTTCTCTAAAATGTATTTTTTCGAAAAATACTTACCGATGACATTACTCAGAGGTCCCTCCCTCCTACCCCGCTTGCCGCAGTTGAGCTAAGGCTCAGAGACTGGCGGGAAAGGGTGAGTGCGCCACCTGATAGGGAGGCACAGGGGGCTACTCGGGGTATCCTGATAACGACACCCCAGTGTTGCCTCCCCTGTTGTGAGGGACACAACGAGTTTTGGGGGCTAAAATTGGTATGCTAAGCGAAGCTTCCTAGTAGTAATGTCATCGGTAAGTATTTTTTAAAAAAATACATTTTAGAGAAAAATCCATGTTTCACCAACCATTTCTAAAATATCTGAAAGTGAATGCCCTTGTCGGATGGTGTCGGAACAAGGCCAAAGTAGCCGACAACGTGCCTTGGATCATCTCCAACGATGGGCTTGTTCGATCTTCATGAGCGCATTTTCAACAGTGATTTTTAGCTTGTAAAATTGTGATTCAAGAAGGGACAGATCCCTTGTGTGATTTCGTTGCTTGTGGAATATATTTTTCTGCCATGTTGGTGAGTAAATCTGGGTTTTTTGTTGCATGTGCTTACACTTGCTACCAAAACCATGTTTCTCATTTTTTGCTCTGCCATGTTTGTTCTGTTGCATAATAATCAAATTGGTTCGACTTCCCACTAAACTGATGCACAAACAGGTGCAGTTTTGAAAAGTACTTTTAATGCTCTTTCCAATGATACCCAATTTATCTATGGTTGTTAGCTTGGGAGGCTGTGAACATTAATTCAATCTACCCCAAAAATGTACGTCACCAGGGAACACGCGTCCTTTTTCCTGCTACGTCTGCAGGGAACTGACTCGCTGAAAATTTTACGATGGGAAAGAGTTAAACCACTGCCTTATATATCAGTATTGCTATTGGTATTCACCAGGGGTGTGCGTGATGACATAGAGAAAGAGGATGAGATGGAGGAGTATCTTCGCTACATGGAAGAAAACCCCAATGCAGGGCTGATAGCTGATGAGGAGGATGATGTCGAGTACGACAGTGATGGCAACCCCATACCTGCAGAGAAGAGCAAGGTAAGCAGTTAGTGAGCTGATTGATTGACACAGAACTTACAGCACCAGAATTGGGGGCTAGGCAGTTAGTGTCTTCTAGTTTCTAATCAGTTAACCCATAAAGCCCTGAAAGACTACAACAGGATGTGGATCGACCATGATACTTCAAGATTGGTGTCAGAATAGCTTGGCGCCCAGCCCTGAAAGTCTAAAATTTTGCCCACCAGCCTTTGGCTAGTGACTTCCAAGTTTTATTAGCCAAACTGAAAATGTTGCTAGCCAAACTGAAAATTTTACTACTGAAAATAACACTACAGGAAGTGAAGGTTGAAGGTTCATGTACTTTCGGATTGAGGACTAAAAAAGTACAGATCGGAAAACGCACGTATCGGTAGCTGCCAAATGTAAAAAAATGTTTTAACACACTCGCCAAAAATATTGTAGAACTTGTCTCTATTGCTTGCTTAGTATTACGAGAAGTGAAGATTGAACGTTCGGGCACTTTCAGATTTAGGACTGAAAAAGTATGGATTGGAAAATGCACGAGCGCACTTGCATTTGGCGAGTGGATTTTTTTTTACTTTCTCACCCCCCCCCCCCCCCCCCCAAAAAAAAAAAAAAGAAAAGAAAGAAATCACTCGCCATGGTGAGTGAATTACTCGCCATTTTCAGGGTTGGCGCCTCTAGATGCCAAGCTATTCTGACATCAACCTTGAAGTATCATGGTTGATCTGTCTCAAGAATTGTGATACAAACCTCAGAGGATATCTACACAAATTCAATAATTTCATCCTTAGGGCATAAGGAGGTAATACAGGTCTGACGTGAAAAATCGCGGTTGCTGGAGTCTATAATAATTAATACATGACTGTGCTATAACCGTTTGCAGTATGTTGAGGTTGGCCAGGGGGTGGGGGGGGGGGGGGGTGTGTGTGGGTGGTGGGGTTGGGGGGTGGCAGAGACTTCAAACTGGCATAGTCTAATTAATGCTTTATCATGTCCGCAGTCAAACACTCACAACAGTTTTCAAAATGCATGTTCATTCCAGCAGATAGATTTACCATGACAGCACAGATGTAGCAGTGATTGATCAGTCTGGCACCTTTTCGAAGATAATGGGACACTAAACATGAACCAACGCAAACGATCCTTTTGCTGCAGATGGTGCTGGAGGTGAAAGCTATTGCCTACAGGTGGCATTCGCCACACACTGTCTGTGAAATTCTTTGCATGACTATTGGCGCCTGTGATATTGTCTTCAGGACACAGATTTTCATATGCTACTGAAGGCATTTGTGACCACTGAACAGAAGTTAAGAGTATTGCTAGCTCATAAATCTACAACTGTGTTTGTGGCATGAAGGGGGCAATCAGGTGTTCAGTTATACTCTGAGCCCTGGGACCCAATGTCTGTTGAATGTGTTGAGGGCAGGCACCTCTTTTGTTCAGATGTGTTGTATCACATCTCTTGATAACACCTCATTTGTCTGGCTATAGATTGAAAGGCACAGTGTTCCCCATTTGTTTCTAAACTAAGGACCCCTGAGACCTTCTGCCAGAAAATTCAATTTCAAGGGTCAAACTGAGGGTCCCTTCATTGAAAGTCGTCATAAAATTTGCTGGCATATGAAATTGTCCTTAACTTTCACCTCATTCTCAGTCAGCTACTTTCTCCATTTTGCAGCCCTGCAGAATCGCACAAAAGGTTCAAGGGAAAGTACTCGCTTACGCTCTCTGTCAGGGTTCACTTAGCCAGTCCCTAAAATGAATACGTCTGCTCATTGATAATGGCCAATCAGATTTCAGAACTCGGAACCAGTTCGCTGAAACAAGTTCATCTGAAAAGCGTTTGTGCAGCAAGCCTGGCTTCGCAGGCGTGCGAGCACTTTTGATAGCAGCTTGTGTTCTATGACTTGCGTGCTTCCTTTGCATATACAGACTGAAAATCTATGCGTCCTTTTCAGATTTTTATGTGCGTAATAGAGGCAGAGCTGTGCATTTGGGGGAACACTGAGGCATTTTGTACATTTTGCCCCACCATTCTGACACGGAACGTAGCACCTATACAAGAAAACCTCAAATACAGCTTCTTTTTAATCATTTTTTTTAAAGCACTTGTTAATGTATTTTGTTTGAAATTGTCACCAAGGTGAGTAAATCCAATTAAACTGACAGCCAGATACAGTCTGTGGAGTGTTTCATGAACAATTTCAATCTGAAACAAGCCTAGACTTTTAGTATTCACTGTACTGTGACACAGGGCCCATCCTACATGAGGCCTACCCGGCACCGGCCTCCACGTGGCGTGGGTGGGTAGTCCACTCGGTCCCTGACTGAGTGGGCTAGCAGACGGGTGCCATCTTTGTCCAGGATTAGGACTTGATGTCAGCAGATATGTTGTTCAGTCTTTTTCACTGGTCCGGTTTTTAAGGAGCTGTGCTTACCCAGGTCTTACCATGTTGGATTGGTCCTTAAAAATACGCGTGAGCTTTTGGTCCTTTGGATCCCAAGTGTTTGCCGTGCTTGGAGGCCCGTGTCGGGGGAGAAGAGGATCCTGGTGGCTGAAACACTCCACTTTGGCCTTGACTTCTGCCTAAACGGGAGGCTAGTCATACCGGCCTAGTCAATCGGCTCTTGTCACGTCGAGCCCTATCCCCCTGTTGACATGCGGGTTGTTATACGGAGCACCATGCTATAGCCTCTGATGCTGATTAGGTGCTTTACGCCAGTATTCCCCTGTATTCAACAGTGTGATAGAAGGCGGTGGCTCAAACGGTTCAATCAGGCTTACCCCCTTGAGTATATCTTTCGGGCAGTCTCCATTGTGCGTCGGCTGGAGACCCGCCGACAGTTGCACTTTCCCTTGTTGGGCTCGGTGGCGGGCGGGGACCCCCGGGGGATGAATATCTATCATACTATAATATGGAAAATATCAAAAAACCAAAACTAGCACCAAAGCGGCACATAGCCGCCGACATTGTCATTGAGAACGATAGTGACTCTGACTGTGAGGAAGCGACACCTCAGGCGTCGGCCGCCTGGCCTCGCTTTCTCATTATCCACAGCAAAGTTAAAGAGAAGCCTGTTTCAAAGCTGCACCCTTTCCTGGTAGGGGAGACCCTCAGGAGCCGTGTTGGCAGGCCTGAGGCCCAGCGCCTCAGGTCTGGGGTGCAATGTATAGAAGGTGCCCAGTAGTGAAGGTACAGCAGGTAGGCAGCAATGCATGGAACAAAGCGCCCTGCGAAGGCACTGCCTACGGTAGGGCTGCTATTCCGAGGCCTACAGCCACTAGGAAGTACTTACCGCATGTAAAGAAAGATGGCCGCGCCCGTGCTGTATGTAATGCACAACCGGCGGAGAGCCATACGAAGAGAGCGAATATTCCGCGATCGAACCCATCCATTGGAGGTATATGACGACGAAAAAGTCTACAAGAGATTTAGATTCCCGAGAAACTTCATTTTTCAACTTGCTGCTGAAATCGAAGACCAAATCAAGCATGAAGTGCCGAGAAAAGGGTGCCTCTCCCCAGTGTTGCAAGTTTGTCTTGCACTGCGTTTTTACGCCTCGGGAACCAACCAGACGGTGAATGGTAATGAGAGACAGATTTCGAGAACACCACATCGGGGGGAAAAAAGAAGCTTACACCAAAGTAACCTTCATATTACTTTATTGCTTAAACATTGATTGTATTACTTAAGCATACACTATGACTATGAGAGTACCACTGCCAGACAGAGATATATGTGACCCATCATGACAAAGTGAGTCTTAACTCGCAAACATTACTTTAGCAGGAGAGGTATCTCTTGCTAAGGAAAACTAGGATAATGACATGACTATCTTTAAACTGACTTTTCTCAAAATGGCTGCCAACCATTTGACCCATTTTAAACCTGTATAACTTCCTCAATTGGCGTACTAGGCTTATGCATAATATATTAAATAAAAGGTCAGAAATTGTAGATTTTGAAATAATAATAAGTAAAACAAATCCAAATTACCAGTTAAGACTCATTTTGTCGTGATGGGTCACATGTAGCCAATTTTATTCCCAGACACAGATAAGTAAGTTTACAACTAATAATGTAAATGCTTATTTATTCTGTTATGAGAACTTGTAAAATAAAATTATTGCCACTAACATAAATTCCAATAATTTTGGAAAACATATTAATGGCCAAGTCTGTGTTGAACCTGTAACCAACTGCAGGATATAGATTCAAAACAGCTGAGCATGAAGTGTACTGTGTTATAAACTAATTGATATACCGTCTTCTTAACTGAAAGAATTATTGTGAGATTTTACATTCATTAACTCTGGTAAGTTACATGTTGACACGCTGCACACACACACACACACACACATTAAAACAAAATTATTCATTGAACAATAATAGTTAAATGATGACGGAAAAAATTATACAACAAAAATACTGTTTTTGTTTTCAGTCAATAAAATGTTAAATGATGACGAAATAAAAATATACAACAAACATACTGTTATTTTTTCAGTCTATATTATTTCAACATAACCCAAAAAATAAACATCAATCTCTTGTACATAAAAATTATAATGGTAGTTTTACATCTGTTGCATAACTTTATTAACAACATTTATAATTACAAAACATAACACATCACATGCCGAGTGGTCAGTGTATGTTTAACAAGCATCTTTCCTGTATAGGCGTCTGCCATACGCCATACGCCTACTTCCGCGCCTGCGCATTGCAGGGGCTTCCCCTGCGATAAAATTAACTTGTGGGACAAGGTTGAACCTTCGTAGTCACTAGCTAGTGACTAGCAGGTTGGTTCCATGCATTGCTGCCTACAGTAGGTGCTTCCTACTCGGTGGTTACTACTTACGAAGGTAGTGCTTAGCGTGTGCAGTAAGTTCCTTCTATACATTGCACCCCTGGTGACTTGTTGGTAGAGTGCCGTACCCGGGCACACTCCAATGGGCTACTGAGGCTCTCCTCCATCGGAGACACTCCAGTGGAGGTCACTCCCCACAAAACAATGAATTCCTCTAGAGGAGTGATTAAAGATCAAGCATTGGCCGAACTGTCTGAAGATGAACTTGTACGGAACCTTAAGTCACAGGGGGTGACCTACGTCAGGCGCTTCATTTCCAAACGAGGTGGTAGGGAGATCCGTCTCCCTACCATCATCCTGACGTTTGGCACCCCCACAGCTCCTACTACCATCTGGGGAGGTTACTACTCCCTAAAAGTGAAAAAGTACGTCCCTCTCCCCCTTCGGTGCTTTAAGTGCCAAAAGTATGGCCATGGGCAGAAGACATGCCGCCAGGCAGAGGCTCTATGCGCCCGTTGCACTAAGCCCGGACACTCTGCTGAGTCCTGCACAGCCATTCCCCTGTGTGTGAATTGCCAGGGGGCGCATATGGCTTTGGACAAGAAGTGCCCTCGTTGGATCTCCGAGTGCAGGATTCAGCAGGTGCGTGTGGAGAAGGGGCTGTCCTTTGCGGACGCAAAAAAACTGGTTGACGGTCCTGGTGCAGCTGAGGCGGCGCCAAACTCAAATAACAACTTTGTGTATACTTTCAGTGCTGCGGTGGCAGGCAAGCGCCCCACCAAAGACTTCTCTTGTCAAACCCCAACTTCTTGGTTGGGGGCGGAGCCTCGGATCCTCTCACCCCTGGAGAGTAACCCTCCTCCGGTGGTGACGAGGAGCCAGGGAACGCAGAGGGCGGACGCTACCGGTCCGGTGGCACCGCCTTCTGCTGCCCCTAAGCCTCAGCCCCCACCCAAACCTGTTAGTTTGTCAACACCAAAGGTTTCTGGCTCTGGTCAGCCTTCTAAGGCCGCTAACTCTAGCGGCAGGAACGCTGCCCAGGACCAGAAGTCAAAGAAATCTATGGGACCGCCGTGCGCACGGGCCCAGAAGGGGAACACTGATGTCCCCCTTCAAAACAAATATGCTGCATTGGAGGAGCAGATGGAGGGAGTGGAAGTTGCCGATGCTGCGGCAGCTCCAACCCCTTCATCTCCTAAGAACCAGAGGAGGCCCGGGAGCCGGCCCCCCTCTGTTTCTCCGACTCCTTCCAAGGCAAAGGAAAAAGGCGGGAAAAACTCCGCACCCCCAGATAAGACATAATCATGGACTCTCTGCTTCAGTGGAATTGTCGTGGTTTTCAAGCTAACTTTGAGGAATTACGTCTTTTAGTCAAGTGCTATAACCCCTCAGTAATATCTCTTCAAGAGACTTACCTGAAGACTTCTGACCCTGTGTCCTTTAAATGGTTTTAACGCTATACATAAAGGCTCTGATTCGGAGAGGCGCTCGGGTGGAGTGGCTCTTCTCATTAGTAGCCAAATTTTATGTAGCCCCGTTAGCATCGACACCTGTCTTCAGGCTGTCGCAGCTCGGGTTACCTTGAAGAAGACCATAACTATATGCAGTATTTACCTGCCACCATCCCTGCGGGTCTGTAGTAATGATTTTTTAATTTAGTTGATCAACTGCCCCCTCCCTTTATTCTCATGGGGGATTTTAACGGTCACGCTCACCTTTGGGGTAGTGACCACTATGATGGCAGAGGTCAGATGTTAGAAGATGTTTTTTCTCAACTTAACCTATGTGTCTTTAACGATGGTTCACCTACATACTCTAACCCAGGTTCAGGATCTAGTTCTGTTCTAGACCTCACTGTGTGTGATCCTTCTCTCATGCTGGACTTTGACTGGAAGGTTCACGATGACCTGTGTGGTAGTGACCACTTCCCAGTAGTCCTGTCATCGGTCAGCTGTGGGGAGGATCCGCCGGTGGGGCGCTGGAATCTTAAGAAAGCTAACTGGCCTCTGTTCGCCTCCCTCTGTCAGTATCGTATTACAGAGGAGGTGGTCATGTCATCTGAAGAACCTATTTCTTCTTTTACTACTATTTTGTTGGACGTAGCGGGCGAAACCATCCCTAAAACTTCCGCATCAGTCCCTCGAAAGCCGAGAGTACCATGGTTCAACGAAGAGTGCCGCAAGGCCCAAATAGCGCGCAAATCTGCTCAGCGACGTGCTTTCCGTAATCCGTCGCAAGTAAATATTTTAACCTTTAAAAGACAGAGGGCGAAAGCCCGTTACATTTTTAAACGTGAACGCCGTGCTTCCTGGAGACGCTTCGTCTCATCTTTAACTTCTCGGACTCCGTCCCAGAAAGTATGGAAGGCTGTTCGGAGAATTAGGGGCAGAGGTGGCTCGGCTTCTGTTGGCCATCTTAGAGATGGTGCCAGTTTGGTTACAGATAAAAAAGCTGTGGCCAATTTGCTTGCCTCCACCATTGCCCATAATTCTTCAACGGAGCATTATTCACCTTTCTTCCAGAGAGAGAAGGAGAAGCGAGATTCTCATATTTGTGATTTTAAGTCCGATAACTCAGAAGACTATAATGTCCCGTTTACATTATCAGAATTGCAGCAAGCTTTGCAGAAATGTAATGACTCTGCTGCTGGCCTAGATACCGTCCACTATCAATTCCTAACGCATCTGCCTGAGAGGTCACTCCTTGTACTTCTCAAGGCCTTTAACCATATCTGGGGAACTGGTCATTTTCATGTGCCCCTTCACTCACAGGGGCTCATGTAAATCAGTGCCTCTTGCTGTGCGATACAATCCTTATTGCATCCTCAGACATTCTTTTCTGGCAATAAGCCCCTGACTGCTGGTCATCCCCAGAGGTGGGAAAGTGTCCGATATTTGTTGATCTGGGACCCAACTCAGTCCCTTAGCAAGCCATAGAGTTTAATGTTCCCCTTCAGTTACAGGGGCTCATAAGAAGCACTACCTCTTTCTGTGCGATACCATTCTCATTGCATCTTCATACGTGGCAGTCATCTAGGTTTAAATCTACAACTGTGAACATGCCAACTGTGATCAGAAAGCAAGAAATAAACTGCGCTGTTAGTGTCTCCCCCAGGGGTGAGCAGCCGACTAGCCCTGATGTTACAGGTGATTGCTAGTCCTCTAATCCCGTCACACATCACTCTCAGAGCACAGTCGGTCTCCAGTCTCACTCAGATTGCGTAGCTTTGTCTTTTGAGGTAGTGTCCATGGGCCTCATGGGCCTGCACCAGTGCCCATCAGGGCAGCTACGTAGTCGTTGATGGGTGTCAATGAACAATGAACCTTTATTTTCCAACGGTAGAAGTTATTGGTAACAGGACCAGTTTTCAAACTTGCCCTTGTCAGCGGAGGGGAGGTGTGAAATGTCTTGATTTTGATCACTAACTAACCCTTTAAGTAATTGTCAGCCAGAGGTATGCATCATAGGTGATCATGACTATTTCTGTGATCTGATTCTGTGTTTCTAATATGGAGGAGGTTTGTGGTATATAGAGCAGTATCACAATTTTCACAGGCGGCTGTGTTGTTCCTCAGATGGAGGAGTAATTGGTAGTGCAGTGTTGTTGTCAAACACAAGGTGATTGCTCCTGCAGAAACTCCAGGTAGAACATTCTTTTCAATAACAAAATTAACACCATATAAGAATCGGAAGTGCCCGATTAATCTTGTTTCGTTAAGGAGGTGGGGTGGAGGCGGGGAGGAGGACAGTGCATGTAGATATGCTCAGCCCTTCCTTTTATAAAGTGCCAATAGCAGTGATGTGTCCAGAGACAAAAGAAGAAAAGTTTTAACTAATAAAAATCATCACCTCTGAGAACTCTATGTAAGTCTGAGAAAACCCCAAGAAAAAATAAGAGAAACACGCGTAGAGAGAACGGTTACCACACGATAGTACAATTTTAAAGAAAATCACAAAAAGAAAAGCACCAAGAAAAAATATTTCAACACAACTTATTTGTAATTGTTCTGTTTAAGCATGTTTTTTTCTTTGTTGTGATTTTATGCTTGCCCGATAAGTCACTGTTTTGGTCTGGATTTCTTTTGTATGACACGGTGTGGAAGAAGGGGGGGGGGGGGGTGGTGGGGGTCGGGCCTGATGTGTGTTCATCATGTGGAAGAGGTCCTTGAGGACTCAGTGTCAATGTAGTCTCACCGCCCAAACTGAGCATCCCTAACTGCTGAAGTGGAATGTGGACTTTCATTACATATATTAAATCTGTGTTTTCAGCCCTCACTATTTACATGTGTGTTCCTAATATTGAGGTCATTTGGTGTTTCATGTAAAGTGAGGTGTGTGCACAGTAAAGCAGAAAAGTGTCATGAGGTAAGGTGGGGGTGGGGGGGGGGGGGGACAACAAAGATATTGTGGTTCACTGGTGTCCCTGGTCAGTCTGATTTTGTTTTATTCAGAATTCATGGTCCCCTCTGTGGTGCAGTCAGGATCTTGGTATAATGGTGACTTTAGGTTAAATGCATAGTTTAGCTATCCAGACCAAAAAGGTGACTGCCAAGCATGTGAAATGCAAAGAAGTACCCAACGGAGAAAGAAACACGCTTAGAAAAAACGGTACAACACAATTTATTAATATTTCGGGTAAATACCCTTTGTCAAAATAGACAAACAGAGACATTAGCCGCTACTTATCTTCATATGCAGAAGGAAGTTGAGTTGCCACATTCCTTCTGCATATGAAGATAAGTAGCGGCTAATGTCTCTGTTTGTTTGTCTATTTTGACAAAGGGTATTTACCCGAAATATTAATAAATTGTGTTGTACCGTTTTTTCTAAGCGTGTTTCTTTCTCCGTTGGGTACTTCTTTATAGTTTAGCTATGTTACTTGATATGTTACTGTGCCACTTTTAGTTATGTTACTTGTGGTACCGGTATGCTGGATGATTTTATGTATGGATGTGTGTAAATGACAACATTGAGCCGTATTCTTCTGTCAATGACATAATAATAATAATAATACATAGTTCTTGTATAGCGCTGTTCTCCAGGAAAACACTGGACTCACTGCGCATGCACAACAGCACACCTTTTCTCTCTCAGACACACACGCACAATTATGCACTACTTTAAACCACCCCCATCCCTTCCCCACGAGATTATTGTTATAACATAGCGCGATATTTCGAGCAAGACCAGTACATTTACTTTCATTAAAAATGCTGCACAAAAGGACTAACTTAACTTTTGTTAATTATGAAATTGGAAAGTCATAAAATCGCAGACTTTTTTTGCTCTTGTTCTTTTGCTGTACAGATGAACTGAAAGTAAAAGCATCCCATAGAGAATACTTCTTATTGGCTAATTTAAACACTTTTTGCCTGCCCTAGGCTAACAAATGAAACAGGTAAAGTTCATTTGTATGCGCAGAATCTTAACAATTACATACATTACTATTTTTTCTGGCAGAAAGTAGATTTTGGACAAGACATTTAGTGTCTTTATAGTTATAGAAGCCTAACAGTGTTTGAATCAATCCAGACCAAAAAGGTGACTGCCAAGCGTGTAATATGCAAAGAAGTACCCAACGGAGAAGAAACACGCTTAGAAAAGACGGGTACAACACAATTTATTAATATTTCGGGTAAATACCCTTTGTCAAAATAGACAAACAAACAAACAGAGAGATTAGCCGCTACTTATCTTCATTGGCAGAAGGAATGTGGCAACTGAAGGAGGTTGCTCGCTCCTGCACATACTTGCACACACTCTTGTCTCTTGTGTTCAGGTTCTTTCCGAGTCTCTCTATTACGATTTTTCGTTGACGTCATTTTAACTTTTTGCGCACTTTTGTTCTTCCTTTTATTTTACGTCACCTCCTTCAGTTGCCACATTCCTTCTGCCAATGAAGATAAGTAGCGGCTAATCTCTCTGTTTGTTTGTCTATTTTGACAAAGGGTATTTACCCGAAATATTAATAAATTGTGTTGTACCCGTCTTTTCTAAGCGTGTTTCTTCTCCGTTGGGTACTTCCTAACAGTGTTTGGAAACTCACGAGTAGATGTGATTGAGTTTGATAATTTCCATAAATTTGACCATAGTTTTTGTCAGATCTACAGAGTGAGCATTTGGGATTTTAGAATGAAAGTTCTGGAAATGAATGTTTTTAACTCATCCTATCCCAGGACCGAAATCCCCAAATTTTGAAGTTGCCCTCTGAAGGACTGTATTACAATTTTAGAGACAGATCGCGTATATCGAGCTTGAAAGTTCAAGGGTGCTACCAGAATAGCTTGGCGCCTATGGGCGCCAAGCTATTCTGGCATCACCCTTGAACTATCATGCCCTATCCATGTCTTGCTGTAGTGTGTTGGAGCTGAATGAGTTAAATAAGTTAAGCTCCTAAACAGTCTTTTAGTTGTCAGATACAACGCCTTGAATGAATAGGTGCATGATTATTATAATAATTAGCAATAGCTTGTACAGATGACAATTTTCTCTGCAGATAATTGATCCCCTACCTCCTATTGACCACTCTGACATTGACTACGACCCATTTGTGCGCAACTTTTATGTGGAGCATGAGGAAATCAAGGCTCTAACTGCAGGGCAAGTGGACGACTTGAGGAGGACTCTGGGGATCAGGGTTTGTGGATTATGCTCTTTGAGTTTGCTGCAGTCCAATTTTGCTTGCCTACCATTCCACACAACCATTACAGTACAACAAAATACGGA
This sequence comes from Semisulcospira habei, assembly GCA_036245525.1. Taxonomy (NCBI): domain Eukaryota; kingdom Metazoa; phylum Mollusca; class Gastropoda; family Semisulcospiridae; genus Semisulcospira; species Semisulcospira habei. The sequence continues at coordinate 285,638,103 of BTPG01000002.1, read as the reverse complement.
CCAACCATGATAGTTTAAGGGTGGCGTAGAGTAGCTTCCCTGTGCGCAAAGGCCATCAGGCCAGCGGCGGCCGCCATTGGTCCGAGCACAGCTGTGCACGGGCCAACGACGGCCTGCTGCAGCTCGACGGCCTGTTGCACATTGGGTTGACACCTGTAGATGCCAAGCTGTTCTGACACCACTGTAGGACTTTAATGTTTGAACTGTCTCATAAATGGTATAACAACACCTCCAGTAAACTAAGGTCCATGGGCCGATGACAGCCCGCACGTTATTTAATTTTGGGGACAACTCCCAAATTTGGAAATTTAGGGCTCAGTGAATTGATGAATTTAGCATCATTAGCAGTAGTAAGTAACAGGTTTTCACTGTAATGCTTCAGCTTACTTCACTGTGGAACATTAGCTCGTTTGAGCATCTTATTTTTATTCTTAGAAACAAAATGTGTGTTCATGACAATAATACCTGCACAAAAAATGTTGCTGTTACAGGTGTCAGGACTGGACCCACCTAAGCCTGTTAGCAGCTTTGCCCACTTCGGCTTTGATGAGAACCTGCTCAGTTCTGTCCGCAAGTCTGAATACAGTCAGCCAACTCCTATTCAGGCACAGGTACATGGGTCATGTGCACTTGCATGGATGAAAATAAATACACTAAAAGTAGAACCAGTTTTGAGCAACCACCTTTTGCAAGGAAAAGCAGGTCTTAGAAGACAGCTGCGCTCTCAAGACAACTTAGACTGCAAGACAAAAAAGTGCATGTCATTAACTCATTCGAGATGTGCCGCCTACGGATACGCCGCATATCAATAGGCAGCACGTTTTGAATGAGTTAAAAACAATCCAGGCACCTAAGTGATGGTCTTTATTGACAGATGAGCATGGCTGAGGGTGGTCTCACAAAACAGGTTCTGCTGTCACCAACAGAAAGAACATTCTTTGGAAACGACAACAATAACAAAATAGAACAGTAAACTGTTTTGTGGTTTTTCTTCTGAATTGTATTTCTTTCTTTTTTAGCTAAGTATATCTTGGCATTTTACAATAGACCATTTCCTGAAATCAGAAGTACGTGTAGGTCAGAATTGCACCTTTCAACGAAAACAGTAGATGAAAGCCCGGGCAAATATGTGATGTATGTTAGTCTGGGTTTTCATCGAAACACCTGCAGTTCTGATCTTCTGTTTTCTGAATGTCTATTAATGCTTAGATATAGCAGTCATTGTTTTTGCCTGAATTTTATATTTGAATGGTTTAGTGTGTGTGTGTGTGTGTGTGTGTACTTGGTATGTTGTGTAATAATGTCAAGGAAAATATGTTGATTTAATAAAGTCTTATGTGAACATAAAAAAATGCAGAATAATGTCAGATGAAAAAGAGCATTTGTTTTCTCAAAACACATTACCGATGGTATTACCACTAGGAAATGTTTCTTAGCTAGTCTAATTTTAGCCCAAAAATTGTTGTGTACGATAATGGCCATGATGGCAGGAGAGGGGCGCCATAGGTTAGGCGAAAACCCGGTAGCCTCCCTTCCGGTTCAACCACGCATGTGCTCAGTGCTCAAACCACCAGTCAGTTTCTTCGCTAGTCGCGTGAGGTTGTGTACGCCGGTGGCTCCTTCGGTTCGTTGGCTATCGTTCACTGGCTTCGACTTTCTTCGACTTTCTACTGTGAGAGAGGGATTGTGGCCTTTGGGCTGGGACGCTTTCGTCTGTGCGTTGTTTCGAGAGGACTTCCTAACGACGCTGGTGAGCTGTGCTCACTGTCGGCCGGTCGCCTTCAACTTCTGGTGCCCTTGGGGTTCGTCCTTGGCCTACCTCGTGGGAAGGCCTTGTTCTGTGGCTGGCGGCGCTTTCCTGGTCGACTCGAGTGACTGTCGTCTCTGCGCCTGGCACCGGTCCCTTCGTGGCCTGTCGGAGTCGGTTGGCGCCTTGGGAGGACGGCTCCGGGCTTCACCGCTGGCACCGCTCTTCGTTCCTCTCCTTTTCCCAACATGGCGAGGTAAAATCTCGGTCACTGCTTCCGTACGGCGCTGAGGGAGGGTTTGAGCGCCGCACGCCAGCATACACCGTATCTCCTTCGTTTGTTTCGCGCGTTTCGTTGCCTGCCGGATGCGGCAGGTTCGATTACTTTCAAATAGATGGTTCTGCTTTGTGTTGCAGTTGGCAAGTCCGCACCTGTATCAGATGTGGACAATTCCAGTGGCCGAGTGATGGACATGAGGTGTGCCTGCCCTGTTCAACCTGTACCTCTTCCCAACCGTGCCTGGTCTGCGCCCCCTGGCGGGAAGAACAATGGACTCAGCTATGGGGTTTCTACCGTCGTGAACTTCCGACACCAGCACGTATACAGGGCCATACACCGGTAAGAACCACAGACCCGACTAGTGGGTATTACCTGGTGAGAGGACAGTCTACGCCGCGCCTTCCGCCGCGAGCCCGTCCTCCTGGGCCGGCAGCGAACACAGACCCGACTAGTGCGCGCTGTCCGAGACTAGAACTGAAGTTTCAGTCAGGCCCGCTTCTTTGAACAATAAAGACACGCCGGTAATCACCACAGACCCGACTAGTGGTGCTTATCAGACGTTAGAACGTTCTCCATCGCGACTTCGGTCGCTAGCTCGTTCTACTACACCGGCAGCAGGCACAGACCCGACTAGTGCACGCTGTCCGGTTCCGCTGATTCTATCGGCGCGAGAGAGAGTACAGTTACAGGCTTCAGTTCCGGTAGCGGTCTCGACTCAGGAGATGCCCGCTTCCCAGCAGAAGGATACTCCCCCACGCATCGACAGAGTTCGGCGTTCAGGTATGGACCGTTACTCACCTCGTTCCAGAGAGCAGAAGCACCGGACGGTCTCCCGCTCTTTTCGCCACCGTTCACATTCTAGGGACAGGTCACCGCGGCATAGGCATGCCTCCAGATCTTCCCGTGCCAGTCGGCCATCGCGGACGGTGTCCGGGGTCGGATCTCCGCAAGTGGTTCGTCGGTCCAGACCGCATTCCCCAGTTATGAGACATTCTACTCGGAGAGCGCGCCAATCATCTACTCCACCCTCTAGGCCGTCGTCGTCCAGAGTCAGTCGACGTTGCCGCCGCCACTCCCGTTCTAGGAGTCCCCGCTCTCGCCGTGAGTCCTCCCCGCGGGATAGGAGATCGCCTCGATGCTACGCTCATCGTTCTCGGTCTGGGTCTCAAGTAACCTCCCCGGTCCGTTCGTGGCGTCACCGCTCCGTGAGACTTTCTCCGGCCAAGGCCTCAGTCACATCCCGGCTCGTTGCGGAGGCTGGGCCCACACTCTTAGCTCGAACCGGCCCCACCCACCTCCCTCTGCATTTAGAGGATGACGCGCTCAGCCTTGCTCCTGAAGACTCAGTTTCGGTTTTACTTCGGGACGACAGCCCCGCGCACTCTATCCCGGCGCCCCCTGACGTGGATCAAGATGAGCAGGAACAACATCCGTCAGCAGTGGGACACAGGTTGGAGACTCTGCGTGCCCTGGACGAGGCAGCTCGCATCATCTCGGCGTGCCTACCGCCGGAAGACTGTCCTCCTCCGCCTGCGAAGAAGAAGGCCGCGGCCTATGTAAATGCGGAACTCCCTACCAAGACCTTTAAGACTCTTCCTCAACCTCCGGGTTTCAGCAGCCTACGGGATGCGTTCTCGGCTCGACTCGCTCAGGGACACTTGGGTGCCACTGGATTCTTCAATGACTCGAAGTGGCCGGCGGATCTACACATGTTTTTTCGGCAATCTTGGTACGCGGGACATTCTCAGAGCTTTACCTGCGCACTACCCAAACCGGACCCAGCTGCTTGGGCCCTGGCGGCTATTCCGACACGGACCCCTCTGCTTCCAGGAATCGATCAGACAGCTAATCTCATACGCAACGCCTTAGCCTCCGCGGGATTTCATGACCTTCTGACTCAAGCCATGGTTCGTCGCGTAGAGGAGGCTTGGCATCCGTCCCTTACGCCGCTGCTGGGAGATCTGCTCGCTCTAGCCGTCTCTGGTAACCGTGCCTCCTACCACACCTGTGTCAACGCTATGGCTGCGGTGGCCAACTGTGACCTTTTGCGTCGGGATTTCCTCCTCCGCTCCTGCCCTCTCCCCAATGACCTGAAGCTTCAACTTCGTCAGGCGCCCCTCGGCGGAGAACTTCTCTTCGGCCCCAAGTGGTTGGCGGTTAAGGAGGCAAATAAGGACACCTGGCCAAGTCGTACAGTGCCTTCTCCCTTTCAGCATACCCGCAGGACCCAGGGTCGCCCCCTGCGGGCGACTAGACCCGTTTCCCGGCCTTACACCAGAGGTGGACGTCTTTCCCCCAGGCCCCCTGCCTTCCCCCGTACCCGTCCTACTGCAGGATCCTCTTCGGCTCCCGCTTCCAGGACCTGGCCCAAGCCTGCCCGACGCCCCGGGCGGGGCAGGGCTTACTGACGTTCTCCACCTTCGGGCCCCGTCGACCGCGCTGGGACCTCCGGTCGGCGGGAGGCTCGCACGGCACAGCGCCGCCTGGCGGGCGCTGTTTCCGGACGACCCCTGGATTCTTTCAACCATCTCCCTCGGTCTGCGGATCTCGTTTCGCTCCCCGCCCCCACTGCGACGTACTCCGGCGTGGACCTTGGTTCCGACAGACCAGCTCAAGGCAGACGCTCTGCGCAATGAGGTGGCCGCCTTACTTCGAAAAGCAGCGACAGAGGTGGTGACACGACTCGACTCCCTAGCCTTCTACAGCCGGCTGTTTGTAGTTCCCAAGCCAGGCGGCAAGTGGCGTCCTGTGATCGACCTGTCGGCGCTCAACAAGTTTATAGTAGCTCCACGTTTTCGCATGGAGACAGCGCGGGCCCTGCGTGCCTCGGTGCAACCCTTCGACTTTGCAATCAGCCTGGACCTCACGGATGCGTACCTTCACGTGCCCATGCACCCAGCGTCCAGACGTTATCTACGCTTCGCCTTCGAGGGTGTGGTATACCAGTTCCGCGCACTTCCCTTCGGCCTCAACCTCAGCCCGTGGGTCTTCACACGCATCATGGACGCCGTGGTGGCCAAGGCACGACGGACTTCAACGAGCCCCACGTCCAACTACCTGGACGACCTGCTCCTGAAGAATCAGACCCCTGCCGCCTTGGAGGTGGACCGGGATGCCTTGCTTCAGCTCCTCAAGATGCTGGGCTTCATAGTCAACTTCGGCAAGTCCGACCTCGTTCCGTCGCGCCATTTCGTTCACCTAGGCATGGGGTTCTACACCGACCGCAATATCGTCCGGCTGCCCGAACCCCGCATTCAGAAGCTGGCGGATCTAGCTCGGCAGGTATCCCAGAAGTCTTTGATCCCCGCCAGGCAGTGGCTTCAGTTGCTGGGGCTGATGAGCGCTGCAGCAGACCTTATTCCGTTAGGGCGTCTCTACTCCCGGCCGCTACAGTTGCACCTTCTGCTACACTGGCGTCCGTCGACCTCCGACCTAGAGTCTCCGGTTCCGATTCCTTCGTTGCTCCGTCCTCACCTTCTACGCTGGGCGGACCCCCTCTGGCTCGCGACAGGAGTGCCGCTGTTCTCGCCACCGCCCTCCCTCTCCATCTGCGTAGACGCGAGCCTCTCCGGTTGGGGCCTACCCGGCACCGGCCTCCACGTGGCGTAGGTGGGTAGTCCGCTCAGTCCCTGACTGAGTGGGCTAGCGGACGGGTGCCATCTTTGTCCAGGATTAGGACTTGATGTCAGCAGATATGTTGTTCAGCCTTTTCACTGGTCCGGTTTTTAAGGAGCTGTGCTAACCTAGGTCGTACCATGTTGGATTGGTCCTTAAAAATACTCGTGACTTTTTGGTCCTTTGGATCCCAAGTGTTTGCCGTGCTTGGAGACCCGTGTCGGGGGAGAAGAGGATCCTGGTGGCTGAGGTTCCCTTTGGGCTGCGGCTCACTGGTGCCAACACTCCACTTCGGCCTTGACTTCTACCTAAACGGGAGGCTAGTCGTACCGGCCTAGTCAATCGGCTCTTGTCACGTTGAGCCCTATCCCACTGTTGACATGCGGGTTGCTATACGGAGCACCATGCTATATATAGCTTCTGCTGCTGATTAGGTGCTTTACGCCAGTATTCCCCTGCATTCAACGGTGTGATAGAAGGCGGTGGCTCAAACGGTTCAATCGGGCTTACCCCCTTGAGTATATCTTTTGGGCAGTCTCCATTGTGCGTCGGCTGGAAACCCGCCGACAGTTGCACTTTCCCTTGTTGGGCTCGGTGGCGGGCGGGGACCCCCGGGGGATGAATATCTCTACTAATATAATATGGATAAAACCAAAAAACCAAAACTAGCACAGAAACGGCACATAGACGCCGACATTGAACACGACAGTGATTCAGACTGTGAGGAAGCGACACCTCAGGCGTCGGCCGTATGGCCTCGCTTCCTCATTGTCCATAGCAAGGTGAAGGAGAAACCAGTTACCAAGCTGCATCCTTTTCTGGTGGGGGAGACCCTCAGGAGCCGTGTTGGCAGGCCTGACGCCCAGCGCCTCAGGTCTGCTGACCTGCTGGTGGAGTGCCGTACTCGGGCACACTCCAGCGGGCTACTGGGGCTCTCTTCCATCGGAGACACTCCTGTGGAAGTCACACCCCACAAAACTATGAATTCGTCAAGAGGCGTAATCAAAGATCAAGCTTTGGCAGAACTGTCAGAAGATGAACTTGTAAGGAACCTTAAGTCTCAGGGGGTGACTTGCGTCAGGCGCTTCGCTTCCAAGCGAGGTGGTGGGGAGATCCGTCTCCCTACCATCATCCTGACGTTTGGCACCCCCAACCCTCCTACTACCATCTGGGGAGGTTACTACTCCCTGAGAGTGAAAAGTACGTCCCTCTTCCCCTCCGGTGCTTTAAGTGCCAAAAGTATGGCCATGGGCAGAAGACATGCCGTCAGGCAGAGGCTTCATGCGCCCGTTGCACTAAGCCCGGACACTCTGCTGAGTCCTGCACAGCCACCCCCCTGTGTGTGAATTGCCAGGGGGCGCATATGGCTTCGGATAAGAAATGCCCTCGTTGGATATCCGAGTGCAAGATTCAGCAGGTGCGTGTGGAGAAGGGGCTGTCCTTTCTGGATGCCAAAAAACTGGTTGAAGGCCCTGGTGCAGCTGCGGCTGCCCCAACCTCTAACACCTCAGTGTATACTTTTAGTGCAGCGGTGGCAGGCAAGCGCCCCACCAAAGACTTTTCATGTCAGACCCCAACTTCTTGGTTGGGGGCGGAGCCTCGGCTCCTCTCGCCCCTGGAGAGTAACCCTCCTCCGGTGGTGACAAGGAGCCAGGGAACGCAGAAGGCGGACACTGCCGGTCCGGTTGTGCCGCCTTCTGTTGCCCCTAAGCCTCAGCCCCCACCCAAACCTGTTAGTCAGTCAACTCCAAAGGCTTCTGGCTCTGGTCAGCCTTCTAAGGCTGCTAACTCTAGCGGCAGGAACGCTGCCCAGGACCAGAAGTCTAAGAAATCTATGGGACCGCTGTGCGCACGGGCCCAGAAGGGGAACACAGATGTCCCCCTTCAAAACAAATATGCTGCACTGGAGGAGCGGATGGAGGGAGTGGAAGTTGTTGTTGCTGATGCTGCGGCAGCTCCACCCCCTTCCTCTCCGAGGAACCAGAGGAGGCCCGGGAGCCGGCCCCCCTCTGTTTCTTCAACTCCTTCCAAGGTAAAGGAAAAAGGGGGGAAAAACTCCTTACCCCCAGATAAGACTTAATCATGGACTCTTTGCTTCAGTGGAATTGTCGTGGTTTTCGAGCTAACTTTGAGGAATTACGTCTTTTAGTCAAGTTCTATAACCCCTCAGTAATATCTCTTCAGGAGACTTACCTGAAGACTTCTGACCCTGTGTCTTTTAATGGTTTTAATGTTATACATAAAGGCTCTGATTCGGAGAGGCACTCGGGTGGAGCGGCTCTTCTCATTAGTAGCCAAATTTTATGTAGCCCCGTTAGCATCGACACCTGTCTTCAGGCTGTCGCTGCTCGGGTTACCTTAAAAAAGACCATAACCATATGTAGTATTTACCTGCCACCATCACTGCGGGTCTGTAGCAATGATATTTTTAACTTAGTAGATCAACTGCCCCCTCCCTTTATTCTCATGGGGGATTTTAACGGTCATGCTCACCTTTGGGGTAGTGACCACTATGATGGCAGAGGTCAGATGTTAGAAGATGTTTTTTCTCAACTTAACCTATGTGTCTTTAACGATGGCTCACCTACATACTCTAACTCAGGTTCCGGATCTAGTTCTGTTCTAGACCTCACTGTGTGTGATCCTTCTCTCATGCTGGACTTTGACTGGAAGGTTCACGACGACCTGTGTGGTAGTGACCACTTCCCAGTAGTCCTGTCATCGGTCAGCTGTGAGGAGGATTCGCCGGTGGGGCGCTGGAATCTCAAGAAAGCTAACTGGTCTCTGTTTGCCTCTCTCTGTCAGTCTCGTCTTACAGAGGAGGTGGTCATGTCAGCTGAAGAACCTGTTTCTTGTTTTACTTCTATTTTGTTGGAGGTTGCAGGTGAAACCATTCCTAGAACTTCCACATCACTCCCTCGGAATCCGAGAGTACCATGGTTCAATGAAGAGTGCCGCAAGGCCCAAACAATGCGCAAATCTGCTCAGCGACGTGCTTTTCGTAATCCGTCGCAAGCAAATATTTTAACCTTTAAAAGACAGCGGGCGAAAGCCCGTTACATTTTTAAACGTGAACGCCGTGCTTCCTGGAGACGCTTCGTCTCATCTTTATCTTCTAGGACTCCGTCCCAAAAAGTCTGGAAGGCTGTTCGAAGAATTAGGGGCAGGGGTGGCTCGGCTTCTGTCGGCCATCTTAGAGATGGTGCCAGTTTGGTCACAGATAAAAAGGCTGTGGCCAATTTGCTTGCCTCCACCATTGCCCATAATTCTTCAACAGAGCATTATTCACCTTTCTTCCAGAGAGAGAAGGAGAAGCGAGAATCTTGTGCTTGTGATTTTATATCGGATAACTTGGAAGACTATAATGCCCCTTTTACGTTTTCAGAATTGCAGCAAGCCTTGCAGAAATGTACTGACTCTGCTGCTGGATTAGATACCATCCATTATCAGCTCATAACACATCTGCCTGAGGATTCACTCCTTGTACTTCTCAAGGCCTTTAACCATATCTGGATAACCGGTCATTTTCCGCCATCTTGGCGCCAGGCTGTGGTTGTGCCAATTCCCAAGCCGGGTAAGGATCCTTCCGACCCGGGCAACTACCGGCCAATAGCTTTGACATCATGTTTATGTAAAACTATGGAACGCTTGGTCAACGCCCGACTGGTGTGGCATCTTGAGTCACAGGGTCTCATCACAGACCTCCAGTGCGGTTTCCGGCGCTTCCGTAGTACAACTGACCATCTAGTCCGCTTTGAGTCTTTTATCCGAGATGCTTTTGTCAACAAGCAGCATGTCTATGCAATTTTCTTTGATCTTGAAAAGGCATATGACACTACCTGGAAGCATGGTATAATGTCTGATTTGTCGGACATGGGTTTTAAAGGGCATCTGCCCGTTTTTATTCACAATTTTTTGTCCAACAGGTCGTTCCATGTCCGTGTGGGCTACACCCTCTCCGACTCCTTTGAACAGGAGATGGGTGTCCCGCAGGGCAGTATTCTATCTCCTGTTTTATTTAGCATTAAAATAAATAACATTGTAAAGGCCGTCAAGGATGATTCTGAATGCTCTTTGTTTGTGGACGACTTTGCTTTGTGTGCACGAGGTCGAGGACTTGCGTCCCTTGAGAGGCGCTTGCAGCTGTGTGTTGATCGAATCCAGGGGTGGGTGTCTCTCAATGGATTCAGATTCTCGCCCTCCAAGACAGTCTGTGTGCATTTTACTAACCAGACAAAATTTTTTCCAGAACCTAGCCTGAGCATTGCTGGTGTGCCAATTAAGGTGGCCGAAGAGGCAAAGTTTTTGGGGGTCATCTTTGACAAAAGATTGACCTTCTGCAACCATGTTAACTACCTTAGAACCTCTTGTTGGAAGGCCCTCGACATTCTTCGTGTCGTTGGTCGTACTGACTGGGGTGCAGACCGCATCGTCTTACTTCGACTGTACCGGGCCCTTGTTCGGTCCAAACTGGATTACGGCTCTGTGGTATATGGCTCGGCTTCCAAGTCTGTTCTGCAGCGTCTGAACACAATTCACCATCAAGGTCTGCGCATATGTCTGGGAGCCTTCAGGACATCTCCAGTTCCTAGTCTGTATGCAGAGGCAGGGGAGCCTTCTCTCAGGCTCCGCCGCATCCGCCTCATGCTCAGCTACGTTCTGAAGCTGAAGGCCCATCCAGAAAATCCTGCCTATGATTGTGTTTTTAACCCGTCGTTTGCAGAGATTTACGATGCCCATCCGGGAGCTGTCCGTCCACTTTCCTTCCGTGTCCGACCTCATCTGCAGGCGGCCGGAGTGGACCTGGACAAAGTTTCGGAATCTCTGCAACACGTCACTCCACCCTGGCTACTACCAGTTCCTGACATCTTGCTGGACTTGACTGCCCACAAGAAGGATTGTACTCCACCAGCCATACACCAACAGAGCCTCAATGAACTCCTTTCAATTTTTCCTGGCTATTGTCGTCTATATACGGATGGGTCCAAGTCTGAAGATGGAAGAGTGGCTGCGGCTGCAGTGTCCTCTCGCCATCCTAGACGCCCATTTAAGCTCCGTCTCCCTGACCATTCCTCTGTATTTAGTGCAGAACTGCAGGCCATTCTGCTAGCACTCAAGCATGCCTATCAGTCTCGGGAAAGGAACTTCCTGATTCTGTCTGACTCTCTTTCTGCCCTGCAGGCCCTTCAGGGCGCGGGAACAGACCATCCAATGCTGGTGCAGATTAGAGAGCTCTACGCGGACTTGATGAAGGAATATTATGACATCATTTTTATTTGGGTCCCAGGCCATGTGGGCATCGAAGGCAACAGAATCGCAGATTCTGCTGCCAACAGTGCACGCAGTGACCCTGTCCCTGACACACAGACTGTCTATAGTGATTTTAAACCTGTGATTAGTGCGTACGTGGCCCGCGAGTGGCAGTTCGAGTGGGACAAAGAGGAAGGGAACAAGCTTCATGAAGCTCTTCCTAAGTTGTCTGACAGTCTACCTTTCCGCTGCGGCAGCCGCCGTGAGGAGACTGTCCTTGCTCGGCTCCACATCGGGCACACGTATGTTACGCACTCTTACTTACTTAAACAGGATGAGCGTCCATGGTGTTTTGCCTGTGATGAGCAGTTTTCTGTTCGACACTTTTTGCTGTATTGTGCTGACCTAATTGACACCAGATATAAACACTTTACAGCAGACTCCTTGAAGGTTTTGTTCCGGGATGTTCCCCCGGACAAAATCTTCAATTTCTTGCGAGCATGCAATATTTTTAACAAGATTTGAGCATTCATAGACTATGTGAATCTTTTTTATTTGCCCTTTTTGAGAGTCTGTAGACATTTCTTTTAAAGACATGTGCGACATTTTAGCCCGAGATTTTTAATCTATATTTACATCTTGTCTTAAGACCTTGCTTTTAGTCTGGCTGACCAGATTTTTACCCATCCCGCCGTGAGATGGCCTTAGTCGCCTGCTCGGCGTTAAACCCAAATAACTAACTAACTAACTCTCCGGTTGGGGAGCACACCTTCTACCCTCCTTCGAGACGGCCTCCGGCCGGTGGGACCTGGATCTCCGGGACCGACACATCAACTGGTTGGAATTGGAAGCCGTCTGGCAAGCCCTTCGTGTGTGGGAATCTCGCCTGCTTCACCGGGAGCTACTGGTGTTGTCGGACAACTCTACGGTCGTCGCCTACATCCAGAAGCAGGGCGGGACCCGCTCCCCATCTCTCTGCATCCTCCTTTACCAAGTGCTCCGGTGGTGCGAGGATCAGGACATTTCTCTCCGTGCTCGTCATATCCCGGGCCACTTGAATGTGCTGGCCGACTCCCTCTCCCGTCGCGGTCAACTACTACACACCGAGTGGTCTCTGCGTCCAGACATCTTTTGGATGATCGGCGCTACCTGGGAGTCACCCATGATCGACCTTTTTGCCACGAGATGGAATCGCCAGCTCCCTCTGTTCGTCTCGCCGATTCCAGACCCCTTGGCCTGGGCAGTGGATGCCCTCTCCATCTCCTGGGATGGACTGGTCGCCTACGCCTACCCACCCACGGTCCTCATCCCCAAGGTTCTTCTCAAGCTGAGAGGCAGCAACACTATCCTGTTTCTGGTGGCCCCGTTTTGTTGGACCAGGTCATGGACGACCGACCTCCTGAATCTGGCAACGGCCCACCCACTACAGCTACCCACTCCACGAACGATGCTCAAGCAACCTCGGCAGACTCTGTACCATCCTTGTCCAGAACGTCTCCTCCTCCACGCCTGGAGGTTGTCCGGCAAGCCCTCACCGCTAGAGGCTTCTCAGGTGCGGCAGTGGACGCGATCGCTACAGCCCGCAGAGCCTCGACCAGACGAGTTTACGAGGGCAAGTGGAGAGTTCTCAGCACCTGGTGTGACGATAGACGCCTCTCCCCCACCGAGTTGACAGTCCCTCAGCTGGCAGATTTCTTCCTCTGGCTTTTTCACGACCAGCGTTTAGCTCCCATCACCATTCGAGGTTACCTGGCCATGATCGCTGATACTTACAGGCATCTGGGACGTCCCGACCCGGGCGCCTGCAAGGACCTTGCCGATCTGATGGGCCATTTCGGTCTGCATCGTCCCGCTCTACGTACACTGTTACCACGTTGGGACCTACCTTGGGTCCTTACTTGGCTCAACTCGGCCCGCTTTGAGCCTTTACAGCTGGCGAGACTACCGGACGTGACGAGAAAGACCTGCTTCTTGCTAGCCCTCGCCTCAGCCTCCAGAGTCAGTAAGCTGCACGCCCTCTCTACTCGCCCCACCTGTTTACAATTCCGGACGGACGGTTCGGTGCAGCTGCTTCCCGACCCGACCTTCCTAGCCAAGACCAGATCTCCACTCCACCACAATTGGTCACCATACTACCACTCAGAGAACCACGCTCCAATCGAGAGTCCAGACAGCAGGACCCAGTTCGAGCGTTACGTGTGTACCTGCGCCGGACCAAGCCCCTCCGCAGGGGACGCACCCGCCTTTTTCTTCCTCTGTCCCCAGGTAGACAGGACATCTCAGCCCAGACTATATCCTCCTGGCTTCGGTGGGTGATACGATCCGCCTACCAGGAACTCGCCCCTGATGCAGCAAAACGCATGAGGATCAGGGCGCACGAGATCAGAGCCATGGCCACGAGCCTCGCATTCGAACGCAACTGTGCGGTCAAGGACATCGTGGCGGCTGTGGGCTGGCGAACAGAGAACACCTTCGCTCGCTTCTACCTGAGGGACCTCTCCGGCCAGCGGCAGAACCTAGCGCTGGTGGGAGACATCGTGGCGGCGCAACACTCCCTCCCGGCGCCCTAGGCGCCGTAAGTATCTTCACTAAAATTAGAGGGAGGTTGCTTGGGGTGGACTGTTCTAGTAGCTTCGATGGCAGGGGTAGGGGCGGTTAGCGGCACCCACCTCCTTTTCGGGATTCTTCCTAGTGGTAATACCATCGGTAATGTGTTTTGAGAAAACAAACGTATTTTTCTTTAAAATAAGTTTTTTTGAAAAATACTTAACGATGGTATTACTCGAAGGTCCCTCCCACCTGCCCCGCTCGCCGCTGCTCCGCGAAGAAACTGACTGGTGGTTTGAGCACTGAGCACATGCGTGGTTGAACCGGAAGGGAGGCTACCGGGTTTTCGCCTAACCTATGGTGCCCCTCTCCTGCCATCATGGCCATTATCGTACACAACAATTTTTGGGCTAAAATTAGACTAGCTAAGAAACATTTCCTAGTGGTAATACCATCGGTAAGTATTTTTCAAAAAAACTTATTTTAAAGAAAAATACGTTTTTTGTTGTCTCAGCTGCTATGCTTTCTGTATGTCAACATGTGCATGGGAGGGCAATGGTTGTTACATGATAACGAGAGCTTTTGATCATGGAGATTATTTTTTTTTAAAGAAGACTTTTTCCTTGGCTACCACAGTGTACATGATATAAAATTACTGTGGGTGCTTGGTTGCAGTTTTGTTCTTTACGGTCCTAAGTCAGAGACGAGCACGCAATTATAATGTTGGTATCACTTTGTGGCAGCATTCTTATGGTGTGGTATTTGATACAGGGTATTCCCATTGCAATGTCTGGTCGAGACATCATTGGTATTGCCAAGACTGGTAGTGGAAAGACGGCAGCCTTTCTCTGGCCCATGCTAATTCACATCATGGATCAGGTACAACGTTTTCACTTTACTACAACCACCTTTATTCACCCATGTTTTGCAGGAAGAAATGTGGTCTTAATAGAAGTCTTGAAGGGCTAAAGTGTCACCTGCCATTCAAAGACTGTCATTTAGGTGGCTACAGCCACCAGAATGGTGGTCGTCAGTAACTGGTGACCTCCCATAAGGCGGTCGCTCAGAACAGGTTCCGCTGTATTGAACTCATTACCTGTATGGCCTCATCATTCAAATTGCATATCATATGTATCTATCACTTCATTCCTTGGTTGCTTTGTTTCAAGTAAGGCTGTATAGTGTAAGGTTTAGATTACAGAATAGCGCACATTTAATGCCATGTGTGGAACATTTTGGTAAAGACAAGTATGTAAGTACTGTTGTTTCTGAGCCTTAATTTTATTTTCAGAAAGAGTTGCAGCCAGGAGATGGACCCATAGGTCTGATTCTTGCACCAACAAGAGAGTTATCACAGCAGGTGAGATATGTTTTTTTCTGGCTCATGTGCGAAGCAAAAGTGGTCATCTATCCGTCGTCCATCTGCCGTCATCCATAGTAAACTTTAACATTTAGTAAACTTTGGCATTTTCTCGGAGACTATTCAAGCTACAGTCTTCAAACTTGGCCCAAGGATACTTTGTGGCAAGACCTTTCTAAGTATACCGATTTCAGTGATCTCTCACAAAGGACATGTTCTGTATAAACTGTCCTGCATGTGCTTCAACTCTACCAACCTGACTTCTCCTGCTTATATCTCTGACTTACACCATTTGTATACTCCATCTCGCACCCTCCGCTCTTCCTCTGACACACGTAAATTTTGCCTTCCCAATTTGAAATGTAAAACACGTGCTCTCCCATCTTGGCCCCACCACTTGGAACAGCCTCTTGTCCGTAACTGTCAAACGCTCTCCTCATTTAAATTGCTTCTCAAAACCCACCTCTACAATGCTGCCTTTCACTGGTTCATTTCCCCAGCCATGCACAATTCATCACGACGGTCACATATGTGTGTGTGTTGTTAGCCTTTTCATTGTATCAGCGCTTAGAGCTACTTTTAGAATAAGCGCTTAACAAATTTCCTTTATTATTATTATTATTATTAAGGTCACAAGGGATCAGGAAATATATCAAAAATAGCTATATTTTAACATAAATTATTTTTTCTCATATACTATTGACAACTTGCAACCCAAACTTGGTACACAGATACCTGATGGTAAGACCTTTCTATATATATGCTAATTTCGTTGATCTCTTGGAAAGGTCAAGGGTCACAAGAACTCGGGGAAATACGCCCAAAATAGGCATATTTTGAAAAAAGATGTTTTTTTTCTCAAATACTATTCACAACTTCAAACCCAAACTTGCTCTAGAGATACCTGATGGTAAGACCTATCTATGCATACTAATTTAGATGACTCCTCGGAAAGGTCAAGGGTCGCGAGAGCTCAGGAAAAAGGTAACAAATGGCCATATTTGATCAAAACATGTTTTTTTCTCATATACTATTCACAACTTCAAACCCAAACTTGGTACTACCCTTGAATTATGGTTGACCGATCTCCTTCTGTATTGTGTCAGGGCTGAATGGATTAACCACATTTCTGTTTTATTTATGTACAGATATACCAGGAGGCAAAGAAGTTTGGCAAGGTGTACAACATTAAAGTGGTGTGTGCATATGGAGGTGGTAGCATGTGGGAACAGTCCAAGGCTTGCCAAGAGGGGGCGGAAATTATCGTCGCTACTCCGGTACGTTGTGCTTAACTGCAGCTATAGAAAGCTATGTGTGTGTTTCAGACTTTTAACCCTTTTCATTCTGATACACTACCACTTGAAATGAAGTTGCTATGATAGTTCAAGGGTGGTGCCAGAATAGCTTGGCACCTCAGGCGTCAAGCTATTGTGGGCACCACCCTTGAACTAAGCTGGTTGATCTGTCTTCTAATCTGTAATCTTCATTGGACAATAAGCAAATTTTAAAAATCAGCCTTATGATGTAATGGGTTAAGTCAGACTGCGTACAGATATATGCCTGATAATAAAGACCTTCCAGTGCATATTAGTGTCGTTAACTCCCTTAAAAGGTCAATTACATGAGAGTTGCCATGTACATGAGCACACACTGGTTGTCTCCCTCGTTAACCCTTAGACTGTTGGTAGCGGTTTATGTTGCAATGATTCCTATAAGAATCATCGTGACAAAAATGGCTGCCAACAGCCAAACAGTTGATCAGCAGCAGCAAATCGAAGGATAGACAACAAGTGTGACATGAGCCATGATTGCTTTTCTATTCTTATTCCATTGACAGGGTCGACTGATAGACCTGGTGAAGAAGAAAGCTACAAATTTGCGAAGAGTAACATATCTTGTGTTTGATGAGGCAGACAGAATGTTTGATTTGGGCTTTGGTAAGTCAAAGACTTTTTGTTGTTTCTCATAAGTGTATTAGTGCCTTATTTTAGGGGAGCAGCTACTACCCCCGCACCCATCCCAACCCCCACCCCCTCCCCACCCACATCAACCCCCGCCGTCCTTTCCTTGTTTTCACTTCCTTCCACCTCTTCTGACTACATACGCTGTTTTTTGTTTAAGCCTGAAGTTTAACCCCTTGCCTGCTACTGACGATACAACTTGGTAGAAGAGAGGTGCAGTTACACCCCCAGTAGCAAAATGTCTTCGAGCCCATGATAGTCTGTGGTGCCTGCCCAAGGATTTTTTAAAATCATCATTTATAATTATCGCTATAAATATGTTATCGCTATAAATATGTATGTATTTGTTTTTCATGTTTTATTTTTCAATGCCTTTTCAGAGCCACAGGTGCGATCGATAGCAAACCACGTTCGTCTGGACAGACAGAGTAAGTAACAGAAACAGATGGAATAACTGTCTGTTGTGTGTGTCTACACAACAGTTTTCTGTCTGGCTGAGCCCTTGTGGGAATATTTTTTTGATTATTCAGTTAGTGGAAAATGGTGCAGTTGTAGGAAGTCATGATTCTGACATTTAAGTTATTGGTAGCAGAGATTTGATACGGACCCTTGTAGGCCTTCGGGAGGTCAAAGGAATCATTGTACCCCGAAGGCCTTTGATGTACAATGATTCCTTTGACCTCCCAAAGGCCTACAAGGGTCCATGCAGCAAACTCCTGCTAACATGTTTGTTTTCATTCCTTTACTATTTTCATAAAAGAAATCCAGCTGAAATCTTCTGATCTGGATCACGCCAGACGTGACTTGTCAAAAGATTATACATGATAGACTTGTGACATAATTTAAGATCTTTCATGACGTTGCCGTCTGCATGACCAGCAGTATTGTCTACAAATTGTCAGAGTAGTGTAATGGAAGATATTATGGCTGCCTAAAAAAAAAATTAAATTCTTTAATAAAAATAGTCGCATAGAATGCTCATGTGCTTTCAATTCTTTTTTTAGTTGTCTATTACACACTACTGCTGCAAATGTGTGCTACAAATAACTCCAGTAGCGTGCCTGTTGTTTTGAACAACACTACAACAAAATTGGTTTCCAGGATGTGTCAAAAAGAGGGCTACCATTAGTCGCTACAAGGGTTTTTGTAGTGAGGTCACATAGTACAGTTTGTGTTAAACAGACTGTTCGTTTGATGTAGGAATGAAAACAGAATTTGTTGTATTGTTTTGATTGGTATGTAATGTGTTCACTGAGTGTGACATTTCATATTGTAACGCCAACATAATTTCAAACAACCAGAGCCAGACCACTGATCTGTTTTTCAAACGAAAAGATTTCGTTTACAACTAGCTACGCTCCAAAATTATATTGTGAGTTGCTAGGTTTTAAATTATTTTTTTTCTCCATTTGACAAGCCATGGTAACAACAGCGCCACCACTTTGATTCATTTTGATTGTTTTCAGCCTTGCTATTCAGTGCCACCTTCCGAAAGAGGGTGGAAAAGCTGGCCAGGGACATCCTAGCTGATCCCATTCGTGTTGTTCAGGGAGAGGTGGGAGAGGTGAGTGGCTTATATATATATATATATATATATATATATATATGCCTCCTTCTTTGCTGCCTTTGAGCAAAAAAAGCTGTATCACACACACGTGTGATAGTATGATACAGCCCTGGTGTGTGAACGGCCACGTGTGCACAATATTGTCTTGTATAAAATCTGGTCAACAAAAAGGTACGGGAACACGCGATATTGAAACTTGGCCTACTTTCAGCTCACGTGCAATGACGCCATCACTATGCACAGATAATACCTCCATCTTGAACCGCTGGTCGGAATACTTTCAGAGCCTCTTCAGCGCTGAGCGCACTGTTCAAGAAGCAGTCATCCTACAAATCCCACACCTCCCAGTAAAGGTTGAATTGGACGAACCGCCCACCGCTGAAGAGACCCTCACAGCCATCCACCAGCTCAAGAGTGGCAAAGCAGCAGGCATTGATGGAATACCGCCAGAGATCTGGAAACATGGAGGCACAGCACTGCACAACAAGCTCCATGACTTCTTTCTCTGCTGCTGGGAGGAAGGAACACTACCAAAAGATCTCCGTGATGCAGTCGTTATCACCCTGTACAAGAACAAAGGCGAGAAGTCTGACTGTTCCAACTATCGGGGAATTACCCTGCTGTCCATTGCTGGGAAAATCCTTGCAAGGCTGCTCCTGAATCGGCTGGTACCTGCCATCGCTGAAGACCAACTCCCAGAGGGCCAGTGTGGCTTCAGAGCAAACAGGAGCACCACCGATATGGTCTTTGTGCTGAGACAGCTTCAGGAGAAGTGCCGCGAACAGAACAAAGGGCTGTACGTAACATTTGTCGACCTAACAAAAGCGTTCAACACTGTGAGCAGGCAAGGCATGTGGCAGATCCTGGAGCGACTTGGCTGTCCCCCAAAGTTCCTCAACATGATTGTCCAGCTACACGAGGACCAGCAAGGCCAGGTCAGACTCAACAATGACCTCTCAGAACCATTCCCTATTCTCAACGGCGTAAAGCAGGGCTGCGTGTTGGCACCGACCCTATTCACCATCTTTTTTAGCATGATGTTGAAGCAGGCCACAGTGGACCTCGATGATGACGATGCAGTGTACATCAGGTACCGTCTCGATGGCAGCCTGTTCAACCTCAGACGACTGCAGGCCCACACGAAAACCCTAGACCAACTGATTCGTGAGCTGCTTTTTGCTGATGATGCTGCCCTCGTTGCACACACAGAGAGAGCCCTGCAGCGCATCACGTCTTGCTTCGCAGATGCTGCCCAGCTCTTTGGACTCGAGGTCAGTCTGAAAAAGACAGAGGTCCTCCATCAGCCGGCACCCAAGACAGTGTATCGCCCTCCTCACATCACCATTGGCGAGTCTGAACTAAAGTCAGTGCACCAGTTTACTTACCTTGGCTGCATTATCACGTCGGACGCCAAGCTGGACAAGGAGCTTGACAGCAGGCTGGCAAAAGTGAACAGCGCTTTCGGGCGACTTTTCAAGCGGGTGTGGCACAATCAACAGCTGAAAACAGGCACCAAAATCAGCGTGTAAGGAGCTGTGGTCCTCACCACCCTGCTGTATGGTTCCGAGTCCTGGGCCCTCTACCGCAGCCAACTACGACTCCTCGAACGCTTCCACCAGCGCTGCCTGCGTACCATCCTGGGCATTCACTGGAGTGACTATGTCACCAACGTCGAGGTCCTTGAACAGGCTGAAACTGTGAGCATCGAGGCTTTGCTGCAGCGGACACAGCTCCGCTGGGCGGGGCACATCTCCAGGATGGAGGATCATCGCCTACCAAAGATCACCCTGTTCGGCGAGCTTGCTACTGGACACCGTGACAGAGGGGCACCAAAGAAGAGATACAAAGACTGTCTCAAGAAGTCACTTAGTGCCTGCCAAATCGACCACCACCAGTGGTCTTCGCTTGCTGCGGACTGTGACACCTGGCGCTCCACCATTTACAAGGCAGCTGTCTCCTTTGAGGACTCTCACAGAGCTAGCCTTAAGGACAAGCGGCTCAGGAGAAAAAACAGAGATGCCGCAGCTCAGAACCCTGGCCATACCTTCCTCTGCAGCCACTGCGGTCGAACCTGCCTGTCTCGGATTGGCCTCCGCAGCCACAAACAAGCCTGCAGACGTCGTGGGCAACTCCTATAAAATCTTCGTTCGCGAAGTCAAGCCAAGAGAGAGGAACATTTGTCTAACATCCAAACTATCCATGTCACATTACAAAGTAAGTGACGTCACGTACTTTGCCAAAGACACAATGGTGGCTGTGTTGTGGTTAGGCATGTGCAGAAAACCAACTCACATCGGATTTATGCCAAGAAAAAGGGGCGTAAGAAATAGATTCTTACATCGGTGTTTAGGTGATACTGAGAATCTCACTCTTTTGGTCCTAAAACCTTACCCTACTTGCTTTCGCTCGTAGGATAAGGTTTTAAAACCACTCAAGTGAGATTCTCAGTATCACGTAAAGACCTCTAATATGTATATGTGTGTGAGCAAAATAATAAGGCGAGGCCTTTTTGTGACCAGGTTTTGAAATCTGTTACTTGATTTTTTTAATTGCAATTCTGCACTACAGCCAGAAATGGATTAACCGTGATAGCACAAAGGTGGTGACAAAATAGCTTGGCACCACCCGTAACTATCATGGTGAAGCACGGTTGCAGATTTTAGGCTGTGTTTGATGACAGTTATTGTTTTGCTTAGGCGAACGAGGATGTGACGCAGTATGTGGATGTCTTGCCCAGCACCGGTCCTGCCAAGTGGACCTGGCTTGTCCGCAGACTGGTCCAGTTTACATCCAGTGGGTCCATTCGGCTACCTTCAGTAATAATAATACTGCAGGACTTGTTTATCAGACATCACCTGTCACTAAACACCATCATTTAGTAGGCACCTATGTGATGCTTTTTAACCCCTTCACTGCTGAAGAAAAGTGAATGCGTTCCAAACTGCAAGAGGCATGGATCCTCATGAGCCCCCATGACTGCGGGGGCTCATGAGCACCTGTCTCTTGCTAAGACTATGTTGTTTGTTTCTTCAAGAACATTACCGATGGCATTACTATTAGGAATGTACACTTAGCTTACCAATTTCAGCCTAAGAACCTGTTGTGTGTACCCACACAACCAGGGAAGTAACTCTAGCAAGCAGTTACCATGAACCCTGAGTAGTCTCCCTTCCTCCTCACATGAGCAGTGTAATCACGCCAGTCTTACACAGTGTAACTTACACTTAAGCTTCCTTGGGAAAGGTTACCGGTTACAGTCTGCTCAAGTACCCTTCAGGACTGGATTACGTTTCTCTTTGAAGTTGGTCAGCCTTCACTGCATATGTCGAGGTAAGGCCTCAGATAATGCCACCAGCCGTCGGGAATTGAGGACTGGCTCTGGCATTGTTTCCTCAAGAAACATTACTGATGATATTACTGTTAGGAATATTGTCAAAGCTAGACTAATTTTAGCCAAAAATTGTGTACATAGTAGGGGAGGTAACAAGGGGCGCTATAGCCTAGGCTGTGACCCAAATAGCCTCCCCTCCATCCCATCCGGGCACGCGCCCACCGGATGCTCACCAGTCTGTTTCCTCGCTAGACAGTGGAGGTTGTGTACATGGATGGCTCTCCTTCGTAGGGAAGAAACTAGTGTTGGTGTCTTCGACTTTCCAAATGTTGGAGTGCTAGAAGCTATGTGCCTTGTGCTACGCTTGGACGCTTAATCTGTGGCTTTTCCTCGGCGGTTCCAGGGATTTCTTAGGCCTGGCGAGCCTAGTAGCAACTTGGTGAGCTGCGGTCACGGTCTGCAGCTTGTGGCTGTGTATGGTGTGAACCGGTCGTCATGTGTCCTGAACTTTCCGCTTCGGTGGTGCTAGCCTCTGTGTGCCTTGTGCTAAGCTGGGACACTTCGCCTGCGGAATTTCCTCGTTGGTGTTCATGTTCTGCTTCACCGGACGAGCCAGTGGCGACGTTGTGAGCTGCTGCCACAGACCACGGACTTGGACTAGCCGGCTGCGGACTGGGTACTCCTCCGGCGGTTGTTGCTGGGCTTCGCCGAGGTGACGTGGTTGGTCTTCGCACCTTGTTGGTTCAGTCGCCAACTTCTCCATTATGTCAAGGTAACACCTCCGTTATTGCTCTCGGCCGGCGCTCTAGAGAAGAGCGCCGGGCGTTGGCACGCGCCGTACACTTGGCCTCGTTTAGTACGCGTGGATTCTCATTGCGGACCCGCGGGGGTCACGCTCGCTCGCCTTTCTTTGTGCACTATGTGTTGCAGGATGCAAGTCCACACCTGCACACGATGTGCGCAGTTTCAGTGGCCTAGTGATGAGCATGCCATCTGCCTACCCTGCCCTGGCTGTGCCTCCACGCACCCGTGCCTGGTCTGCGCCACCTGGCGGGAAGTGCGGTGGTCCCAGCTATGGAGTTTCTACAGTCGTGAATGGCCAACATCAGTACAAGAGCGACCTCCTGCATCGGTGACTGCCACAGACCCGACAAGTGGTATTTCACCGGTTGTGGAGCCTCGAGGGGCAAAGGATAGACTGATGTGTGAATGGCCAATACCAGCCCCAGTACGAACTTCAGCATTGGTGGCTGCCACAGACCCGACGAGTGGTATTCACCGGTTGTGGAGCCTCGAGCAGCACGGGATAGTCTGATGCGTGAACAGACGACATCAGCCCGAGAACGAACTCCAGCATCGGTGACTGCCACAGACCCGACGAGTGGTATTTCACCGGTTGTGGAACCTCGAGTGTCGTGGGATGGACTGACACGTGAATGGTCGCCACCATCCCGAGAACGAATTCCAGCATCGGTGACGGCCACAGGCCCGACGAGTGGTATTTCACCGGTTGCGGAGCCTCAAGCAGCACGGGATAGACTGGTGCATGAATGGACGACATCATCCCAAGAACGAACTCCAGCATCGGTGGCTGCCACAGACCCGACGAGTGGTATTTCACCGGTTGTGGAGCCTCAAGCAGCATGGGATAGACTGGTGCATGAATGGACGACATCATCCCGAGAATGAACTCCAGCATCGGTGGCTGCCACAGACCCGACGAGTGGTACTTCACCGGTTGTGGAGCCTCAAGCAGCACGGGATAGACTGGTGCATGAATGGACGACATCATCCCGAGAATGAACTCCAGCATCGGTGGCTGCCACAGACCCGACGAGTGGTATTTCACCGGTTGTGGAGCCTCAAGCAGCACGGGATAGACTGGTGCATGAATGGATGACATCATCCCGAGAACGAACTCCAGCATCGGTGACGGCCACAGACCTGACGAGTGGTATTTCACTGGTTGTGGAGCCTCGAGTGACGCGGGAAGGACTGACATGTGAACGACCGCTACCATCCCGAGAACGAACTCCAGCATCAGTGACTGCCATAGACCTGCGACACATCCCCGGCCACCTGAGCGTCCTAGCGGACTCCCTCTCGTGGCAGGGTGAACTTCTCCACACTGAGTGGACCCTCCGCCCTGACCTCTTTCGGATGATATGTGCCCATAATCAACCTGTTCGCAACTAGGTGGAACAGGCAGCTTCCCCTCTATGTTTCTCCCGTTCCAGACCCACTAGCCTGGGCTGTGGACGCCCTCTCCATCTCCTGGGACGGCCTCCTGGCTTACGCATACCCTCCTTCCGTCCTGGTGCCCTAGGTCCTACTGAAACTCAGGGGCTGCAACGTGGTACTGTTCCTGGTGGCCCCGTTCAGTTGGAACAGGAGCTGGACCACCGATCTCCTGAGCCTCACCACGGATCCTCCTTTGCGACTTCCCATGCCGCGCACGATGCTGAAGCAGCCCTGGCAGGATCTCTTTTACCCTTGCCCGGAGAGACTCCTCTTGCACGCCTGGAGGTTGTGCGGCGGGCCCTCGCCACCAGAGGCTTCTCGGGTTCGGCAGTCGCAGACCTTCGACACTGAGAGTTTATGAGGGGAAGTGGAGGGTCAGTCCTCACCCCCACGGATCTGATGGTGCCCCAGCTTGCCGAGTTCTTCCTGTGGCTCTTCTCGGAGCAGAACTTGGCGCCTATCACCATCAGGGGCTACCTGGCTATGGTGGCGGACATGTACCCAGCACCATAGCCTGGGACGGCCAGACCCAGGGGCTTGCAAAGACCTCTCCAACCTGATGGTTCATTTTGAACTCCAGCGGCCAGTGACCTGCTCACTGATACCACGCTGCGACCTGACATGGGTACTTACATGGCTGAATTCGGACGGCTTCCAACCACTGCCCTTGGCGCAGTTCTCCAACTTGACCAGGAAGACGTCATTCCTACTGGCCTCGCCACAGCGTCAAGAGTGAGTGAGCTCCACACACTCTCGGTGCACCCCTCCTGTCTGCAGTTCAGGGCCGATGGTTGGGTCCAGCTCCTCACCTGCCTGACCTTCTTGGCCAAGAATAGACCCCCCTCGGCCGCTGCTCAGACGATAACACTTCGGTCACTACGAGGCTATGACCAGTCCCGGGAATCCCGACAGCAGGACCTGGTCTGGGTGTTAAAGATCTACCTCTGCCGGTCAAAGCCCTTCAGGAGGGGACGTTCCCGCCTCTTCCTGCCCTTAGCTCCGGGCAGGGAAGACATCTCAGCCCAGACTATCTCCGCATGGCTACGCGGGGTCATACGTATGGCTACGCGGGGTCATACGTTCCGCATACGAAGACCTCTTCCCGAGGGTAGCTAAGAGGCTGCAGATCAGGGCGCATGAGGTCAGAGCCATGGTCACCAGTGTCGCCTTCCACCGCAACTGTTCTGTGACGGACATTGTGGCGACCGAGGGCTGGCGGGCAGAATCAACCTTCGCCTGGTTCTACCTTAGAGACCTCTCAGGCCAACGAGCAAACCTGGTCCTAGTAGGGGACATCACTGCAGCGCAACACTCCCTCCCGGCGCCGAGTGCACCATAGGTAACGCTTAGCTGAAATCGTCGGGAGTTTTGCACCTAAGGGGGCCTTGCTAAGCGTTAATGCTGGGGTAGGAACTAGTGGGCGGCACCCTCCTCCTCCTCTTCGCTAGTCTTCCTAATAGTAATGTCATCAGTAATGTTTTTGAAGAAACAAATTTTTCTCTAAAATGTATTTTTTCAAAAAATACTTACCAATGGCGCTGCTCACATGAGGAGGAAGGGAGACTACTCAGGGTTCATGGTAACTGCTTGCTAGAATTACTTCCCTGGTTGTGTGGGTACACACAACGGGTTCTGAGGCTGAAATCGGTAAGCTAAGTGTACCTTCCTAATAGTAATGCCATCAGTAAGTATTTTTCAATAAAAAAATACATTTTAGAGAAAAATACATTTTCTTACGAGTGTGGCTTTTGGTTGTTGAAGAAACAATGATTTCAGAAACAAAATATACGTACAATGGCAGGGAAGGGGTTAATGACAGATTACACTTTTTGCCCCTCGAGACTTTTCTTGTTTGAGCGCATGTCTTTTAAGATCCTTTATTTTTCTTGCAAAAGTGGTAGTTGCTCAAAATAAGTTCTACTATGCTGTTAAAGCTGCTTGGACTGCCATCATCAGGTCACTGGCCTTTTGTGTTTCTTTCCGAAGCTTCTTATCAGTAGTCATTCTTGCTTGCCTTTAGCACCTTGTGATTGCTCTTTGTTTATGATGTGTGAGTGAGTGCATGTGTGAGTGAGTGCATGTGTGCATTTAACATTCGTGTTGGTTCAGCTCTCAGCAGCTTTTGGAGGGAGCTGATTTGCAGTTGAGATAAAGTGTCACTGCGATGCGCTGTACTAAGATTACTATCATTTGTACTTTTGGAGGAGGAAATGTTTCCTTAGCTTGACCTAAATATGGTCAATTATTATAAGGGGATTGCATTCTTTGTGTTTGCAGCTGGCAGTGTGTTGATATTTGTGACCAGGAAAGCCAACTCAGAGGAGCTTGCAACCCAGCTACGTGCAAGAGATTTCAAGTGTAAGTTATGAGTTAGTGATGATGATAGGTAACCATTCAAACTTTCAGCAACTAATGCTAGTGAAAAGTGAAAGGAGAAGAATAGATAATATAAGTTATTGCTAGCAGGGGTTTGCTACACGGACCCGTGTAGGCCTGAGGGAGTTCAAAGGAACCATTGTACCCCGAAGGCCAGATCTTTGCATCAAGCCCTTGCTACCAATAATGTATTTGTTTTCATTCCTCCACAATTTTTGTAAAAGAAACCAAGAAGAAATCTTCTGACCTGGATCACGCCAGACATGACTGACATCAAAGGAATATACATTTATACATAATGGACTTTGCCATCTCCACTAGTGTGCTTGTTGTTTCGAACAACACTGAGTAACTTTTTACTTTAGAACATTTTGGTGATCTTTTATAGAGCAAAACTCACATCCAAGATGCATCACAAAGAGGGCTACAAGAAGACTGCCATTTTTCGCTACAAGGGTTTTTGTAACTCGGTCATGTGGTACAGTTTTCACTAAAGGGATTGGGCATGTGACGTAGGGATGAAAACAAACAAAATAATGCAATGTGCAAAAAAAAGGTCATCAGCATATCCACTTGTGGAAGAGTTTCTTCCAGACAAAAAATTATTATGTATCTGTTTGACCTGCTTGGTTTATTTTTTCTTTTCTCAAAAGTGATTCATGATCAAGTGAGTGACTGCCAAAGAAAGATATACATTAACCCATATCATACTGAGGCTAAAAGCTTCAAATTTGTGCACTGCCATATGCAAGCTACATTAATATAGTACTTACAGATAAGGATCTAGACCAATGGTTATAGTTCAGGGGTGGTGCCAGTATAGCTTGGTGTCTAGAGGCGCCAAGCTATTCTGGCACTACCCTTGAATTAGCTTAGTCAAAACTTATTTCACACACTGGTGTATTCCGAATGACAAGGGTTAAACCCTTTGGCTGTCGGTGGCAGTTTTTGTTGCATTGACTCTGTTAATCTTTCTTAACTCATTTAACCTGACGGCCATATTTCCCAAATTTTGGAGGCGTCATCTAATGACTATGCACCAGTTGCAGGAGATGGATCGACCATGATAATTCAAGGGCAGTGCCAGATTAGCTTGGCACCGACAGGCGCCAAGCTAATCTGGCACTACCGTTGAATTATTATGGTCGACCCATCTCCTGCTGTAGGGTGTCAGAGCTGAATGGGTTAAGTATGCTTCTTTTTTTCTTGGTTATTTCTTTTTCAAAAGTTGCTATTTGCAGGTCCATTGCTTGCTATGTAGTCTTTTTCATTTTATCTGGCTTTCTGCGCCTGTTTCAGTGGGACTTCTGCACGGTGACATTAGTCAGATGGAGAGAAATGACATTATCTCTGCCTTCAAGAAGAAGGAATTTCCTATCCTGGTGGCCACAGATGTCGCTGGTGAGTTTTCAGAGTAGAAGACGGCTAGCGCAATTCATTTTGGCTCAGGTGTGATAACAGAAAGTGAGTCTAGGTACTGTGTGTGCCTTTGGTCGTCTCTCCGTTTGTCCGTCTGTCTGTCGTCCATGGTAAAGATTAACGTTAGCATTTCTCAGTCTGTTCAAGCCACAGACTTCAAACTCGGCCCAAGGATACTTTGTAGCAAGACCTTTCTAAACATACCAATTTCAGTGACAGCTCTTAAAGGTCAGTGTCACTGGGGATCAGGAAATGTGTAAGAAATAGCCATATTTTGACAAAATTTGGATGAGGGGAGCTGGGTGGCTCTATGGTAAAGTGATTGCCTCATCCGAAAGATTGTGGGTTCAAATCCAGCAGGGGTCAGAATTTGTTCAGACCCTATTTGGTACTCCATCTTTGAAATAAACTTTCCCTAAAGCCTTGGCTGCTCCTTTCATTCACAAGGCCCATTTTAACTAATTTGGATGACCTCTCAAAAATACCAAGGGTCACAAGAAGTCAGCAGTTAGAATTTTATTTTTTTATCAGCGAGGTGTTTGTTTTGTGTGTGTTTTTTTATGTGTGTAAACTCTACAATCAAATCTGGCAAGAAGGTAGCTGATAAAAAGTCTTTGTTTCCTCAAAAACATTACCGATGACATGACTTTATGGAAATGTCTACTTCTAGCTCAATTTTAGCCTACTTACCCGTTGTGTGCCCACACAACCCGGGAGGCACTCGGGGAACCCCCCTTAGAGGGGCCGAGAGTTGTCTCCCGTTTCCCGCCTTACCAGCTCCGGTCACGAGACCGGCCAGTTTTGCTACTTCGCTCGTACAGAGAAGACGTGTCTGGCCTTGCTCTCGCGCCGCTTCGACCGGTCCTTCTCTTGCCTACGCTCGTTGCCTCTTCGTGTGCTCTGCGCCTCCTAGCGCTGACCTGCCTTCTTGTGCCCTGCCTCTGCTGGCGTCGTTCTGCTGCTCTCCTCTAGGCTGTGGAGGTGTATGACTACCCTTCCCCCTGTTCCCGATTCGTCTCGGAGGTAAGGTAGTGGTAGTTTCCCACAGCCGGCCCTCGGGCCGAGAGCCGGCTACCGTTGGGCTTTCCTTTCGGCTTTGCTACGACGTGGGCGCCAGTTGTTGAGCTTACGCTTCGGCGCCTTGCACGACCTTTTTTTTTACGAGTCTCCTCGAGGGAAGTCGCCTTCTCTTACTTACTTACTTACTTACGCCTGTCACCCCTACCCGGGTATAGGCCGTCGACGAGATACCTCCAGCAACTCCTGTCCTGTGCTTCTCCTTCGATTCTACTCCAGGTGGTTCCCAGTCTCTTGATGTCTGCTTGGAGGTCTCGACGCCAGGAGTTTTTCGGCCTACCTCTTTTCCTCTTTCCCTGGGGGTTCCATGACAATGCCTGCCTAGTGATACTGGAAGCTGGCTTTCTCAGACTGTGACCGATCCATCCCCATCTTCTTCGCCCAATTTCATTCTCTGCTGTTATCTGCTCTGTTCTCTCCCAGAGTCTGACGTTGCTGATCTTCTCTGGCCAGTGGATTTTCAAAATTCTTCTAAGGCAACTGTTCATGAAGGTCTGTACTCTGTTGACTGTGGTTTTTGTCAATCTCCATGTCTCTGCTCCATATAGGAGAACTGCTTTTACATTGGAGTTGAAAATCCGGACTTTGGTGTGTTGTGACAGCTCTCTGGAACTCCACACTTTTTTCAACTGGAGAAAGACTGCTCTGGCTTTACCGATTCGTACTCTGACATCTGCATCAGTGCCGCCTTTTTTGTCTATGATGCTCCCGAGATAGGTGAAGGACTCCACCTCCTCCAACGGGGTGCCAGCAAGCAAGACTGGTTCTTCCCTGGTTGTGTTCAGCCTCATTGTCTTTGTTTTCTGTTTGTGAATGGTGAGGCCCACTTGGGACGAGATGTCAGCAAGCCTCGTGGTCTTGTCCTGCATTTGTTGATGAGTGTGGGACAGTAATGCCAAGTCGTCTGCAAAATCGAGGTCGTCAAGCTGTGTCCACAGTGTCCACTGTATTCCACTTCGTCTGTGCTCTGTGGTCATCTTCATGACCCAGTCTATGGCCAGTAGGAAGAGGAATGGAGACAGCAGACACCCCTGCCTGACACCAGTTCTGACCTGGAGCTCTCTGGTGAACTGCCCTTCGTGGATCACGCGACATGTCATGCCATCATAGCTGCTCTTGATCAGGCGGACGAGCTTTGTGGGTACACCGTAGTGTCATAGGAGTTTCCACAGAGTCTCTCGGTTCACGCTGTCAAATGCTTTCTCATAATCCACAAAGTTGACGTACAGCGGGGAGCTCCACTCCAGAGACTGTTCCACGATGATGCGGAGAGTGGCGATCTGGTCTGTACATGATCGGTTCTTCCTGAATCCTGCTTGCTGGTCTCTCAGCTGGGGGTCAACGGAGCTCTTCATTCTCTCTAGGATGATCCTGTTGAAGACCTTTCCTGGTACTGACAGCAAGGTGATTCCTCTGTAGTTGGAACACTTGCTGAGGTCGCCTTTCTTGGGAAGCTTGATTAGGTACCCCTCCTTCCAGTCCGCTGGCATCACCTCCTCTTCCCAGATCTTTCCAAACAGTGGGTACAGCATCTCAACTGTTGTCTCTAGGTCTGCTTTCAGAGACTCCGCTGGGATGCCATCTGGCCCTGCTGCTTTGCCATTCTTCAAAAATGCCACTGCTTTTCTGATCTCTTCCCGGCTGGGTCTGTCACAGCTGATGGGTAGGTCGGTCTCTGCTGGCTGGATGTCGGGGGGGTCGGGTGGGTTAGGTCTGTTCAGTAATTCTTCAAAATACTCGGCCCATCTGTCAAGTTGGTCTGCTCTGTCTGCAATAGGCTTGCCTTCTTTGTCTTTTACTGGTCTTTCTGTATGGCCATACTTACCCGACAATCTTCTGGTAATGTCGTAGAGCTGTTTCATGTTGCCGCTGCCTGCTGCCTTTTCTGCCTCTGCTGCCAGGCTGTCTGTGTAGGCCCTCTTGTCTGCCCTGATACTCCTCTTCACCTCGCGGTTGGCTTCCGAGTATTCCCCCTGTGCCCTTACTTTGGCTGCTCTCGTGCGACTGTTGTTGACCGCTGCTTTCTTCTGCTTCCTCGCTTCTATCTTCTTCAAGGTCTGTGCCGACAGCCAGTCCTTGTGGTGGTATTTCCTGAACCCTACAGTGTCTTTGCAGGTTGAGTTCAGCGCCTCTCTAACTGCCTTCCACTGCTGCTCTGTGGTGACCGCCTCCTCTTCATTTACTAGCTCCTGTAGCGCTTGAAACCGGTTGGACAGCACCAGTTTGAACTCTTCTCTAACTCCAGTTTCTCTCAGGAGGCCTACATTATAGCGCTGTCTTCTTGTTGTCTCTGTGCGGCTTTTCTTTAGCTTGAGCTTCATTCTTAAGGTAAGCAGATGGTGGTCTGAGGCGACATCTGCTCCCCTCCTCACTCGAACATCTTGAAGGGATCTTCTAAATTTCTTGCTAATGCAGATATGGTCTATTTGGTTCTCTGTTGTATGGTCAGGTGAGACCCAAGTTGCTTTGTGTATTCTTCTGTGTGGGAAGATGCTGCCTCCAATGACAAGTCGGTTTAGAGCACAAAAGTCTACAAACCTCTCCCCGTTCTCACTCATCTCCGAGCCTAGTCCCTGTCTCCCCATCACCTCTTCGTATCCGGTGTTGTCCTGCCCTATTTTGGCATTAAAATCGCCCATGACGATGGTGATGTCTCGCTCCGCACATTTGTCCACGGCACTCTGGAGTCGGTCGTAGAACTCTTGTTTCTCTTCCTCGTCACTGTCATTGGTGGGCGCATAACACTGGATGACGTTCAGCTTGAGCTTTTTCTTGGTTCTAAAGGCTGCTGTTATAATTCTTGGCCCAAGAGGTTCCCAGCCCATCAGCGCTCTCTGTGCCACTGGTGACAGCATGAGTGCTACTCCTTCTGTATGGGGGGCATTCTCCTCTTCATGACCTGAATACAGAACCATCTCCCCACTTAACAGCCTTTTCTGGCCAGACTGCGTCCATCTGGCTTCACTGATGCCTAGCAGGGAAAGGTTGTACTTTTGCATTTCCGCTGCTATCTGGGCGGCCTTGCCGCTCTGGTACATGGTCTTGACGTTAAGTCGCCTTCTCTCCTTTGGTATTTCACTGTTACGAGAAGACGTTGCCTTGTAGACTAGGGTTTCTGTTCTCGTAGGGCCTTCGGGCACCCACACTCCGTGCGTCTACCTTAAAGGCCCTTTAGCTCTGGGAGACTGTAGCCACTATTTACGCGCCGGTGGTTACGGCGCTTGGAGTACCTTGGTGTGGGGCTAGGCTCCCTTGTCCGCCTTTGCGACCTTGTGCTCTTTGTCTGTTGCAGGAACCAAATGCTTACCTGCGCTCAATGCGGCGACTTCAAGTGGCCGACGGACGACCATGCGGTCTGCCTCCCTTGCTCGGGCTGCGCCTCGGACCATCTCTGCGATGTCTGTGCGACCTGGCCAGAGATCCGTTGGTCTGACCTCTGGAGTTTTTACCGGCGAGAGCGACCTCCGTCTGCTATCTCTCGTCCCACTCCTGTTGACGTCGCCCCTGTGGTAACGACCGCTCTTCCTCGCCTCGGCCTCTCGGAACGGATTGATCGTCGGGACCCTGCGTTGTTCGCTGACCAGAGGACTGCCACTGCTGCCACGCCCGCTGACCCTTCCGGAGGGTCTGTTTGCCGGCAAAGCGCCCGCCTCACTGAGCCCGGCCTGCAGCAGTTCGCCACGAGCCGTCCCACGTTGACTGGCCTTGCTCCTCTCTCTCTCCACGATAAGCCCGCTGATCCTTCCGGAGGATCTGTACACCGGCATAGAGCCCTTCTCACTGAGTCCGGCCAGGAGAGACGTCAGCCTCAACCTACGCGACACAGTCGCGCCCCCGACCTTTCCCGTTCCACCGTCAGTGCTAGACACTCGCGCTCGCCCCGCGAGCGCCGCCGGAAGGATCGTTCCCCCCGCCGGGAGCGTCGCCGCTCCCCCCGCCTCTCCTCGTCGCGCGCCTCGGTCGCGCTCGCCTTCGCATCGTTCGATGCGTTCGCCGCGTCACCGCCATCGTCGACCTTCTTCCCGTGATCGGCACTCCTCTTCGGTTGTCCGCCGTACTTCACCCAGACGTCGTTCCCGCGCACCGGACAGGACCCCTCCTCGCTCCTTCCCGCGTTCGCCTCGGCGATCCCCGCCTCCGTCGTCGCTGCCGGCTCATGCCCGGGCTTCCCGCAAGGTTCGAGATGCGCCCCCGCCCAAGCTTCGACCTTCCGTGGTGCCTCACCCGCCTTCTCGCCACCCCCTGGACGAAGAAGCCCTCAGCTTGCTGCCCGAAGACTCCGTCTCAGCCCTGTTGGAGGAGGATGCTCGCTCCCTTTCGCCCTCCGACGTCGGTGCTGATGTCCCCTCGACCCTTCCGTCGTCGTCCCGGGCGGAGACCCTCCTAGCCTTGGATGAAGCCGCCAGGATCATCGCGGCCACTCTGCCAGCGGACTCCTGCCCAGCCTCTCCCCCCCTGAAGAGGAAGGTCTCGGCCTTTGTGGATGCCGAGCGTCAGGTGAAGAGGTTCAAGTCGCTTCCCCAGCCGCCTGGATTTAAGGAGCTGCGAGATGTCTTCTCAGCGCACCTGCAACTTCCAGCGTCTCGAGAGCCGGTGTTCTTCTCCGATCGTCGCTGGCCGGCTGGCCTGGACATCGCCTTCCGTCGGGATTGGTATGCCGGTCATTCCCAGGCTTTCTCCATCCCTCTTCCTGCGATCGACCCCCCGGCCGTGTCGCAAGCTGGCGGCTCCGCCTTCCTTCGCCGTTCTTTACCTCGTGGCCTGGATTTGACTGCGTCTCTGGTGCGGAACACCTTAGCCTGCGCTGGGTTCCTGGAGCTGCTCACTCAAGCCCTGGTTCGTCGTGTGGAAGACGCTTGGCATCCTTCTATCACGCCTCTCCTTGGGGATTTACTCGTCTTAGCGGAAGTCGCCAACCGAGCCGCCTACCACTCGTCCGTTAACGCTATGGCTGCCTCCGCCAACTGTGACCTGATGCGTCGAGACGCCCTTCTGCTTGCCTGCCGAGGGATACCACCTGACCTGCGTGCGCAGCTTCGTCGTGCTCCGCTGGGTGGCCCCCTGCTTTTCGGCGACACCTGGTCATCCGTTCGAGCCTCCAACCCCGACCGCTGGCCTGTGAGTGCTCCTCCTCCCCGCCGCTTTCCGTCCTCCCGCCAGGCTAGGGGTCGCGCCTCGCGGTCGGTTAGACCCGCTGCGGCGTCAGCCCCTGCTTCGGCCCCTGAGCAGGCCCCCGCCTTTGGCCGTCCTAGACCCTCCAGGGCCCGTGTCCCCGCCTGGCCCCGTCCCGCCCGGCGACCGGGTCACAGGCGGGCTACCTGACTGCCCCCCAGCCTTGCCCCCACCGACCACTTCGGGGTCTCCGGTCGGTGGGAGGCTAGCCTTTTTCAGCGGAAATTGGCTCACACTCTTTCCCGACGACCCCTGGATTTGCGACACTGTCTCGGCCGGCCTCCGGATCGCCTTTCGCAGCCCGCCTCCTTTGCGTCGCTCCCCCCTTTGGACCGAGATCCCCAGCGATCCGTTGAAGGCCTCCGCTCTTGGGGGAGAGGTCTCCTCCCTCCTGAGGAAAGCCGCCACGGAGGTGGTACGCGTCCCCTACTCCCCAGCCTTCTACAGCCGCTTGTTCGTCGTTCCGAAACCTGGAGGGAGATGGCGACCGGTGATCGATCTCTCGGCCCTGAACAAGTACATTACGGCCCCCTCCTTCCGGATGGAGACTGCTCGAGCCCTGAGAGCCGCGGTCCAGCCTCTGGACTTCGCAGTCAGCCTGGACCTTTCAGATGCGTACCTGCATGTCCCGATGCACCAGGCCTCCAGGAAGTTCCTCCGCTTTGCGATCGACGGTGTGGTATACCAGTTTCGCGCGCTCCCGTTTGGTCTCAACCTCAGCCCCTGGGTGTTCACCCGGCTGATGGACGCCGTAGTCGCCAAGGCCCGACAGTCCTCCTCCAGTCCGACGTCGAATTACCTAGACGACCTCCTCCTACGCAACCAGTCAGAGACCTCGCTCGCGTCAGACAGGGATGCGCTGCTACGGCTTCTGGCACACTTGGGCTTCCTAGTGAACGACGGCAAGTCGGATCTCTCTCCGTCCCGCCGCTTCGTGCACCTGGGCATGGAATTTGCGACCGACCTCAACACGGTGCGCCTCCCAGCCCCTCGGATCCAGAAGATTGCGGACCTAGCAGGTCAGTTAGCACGACAGGACGTGGCCCCCGCCAGAGTCTGGCTCCAGCTTTTGGGCCTGCTGAACGCCGCAGCGGACCTTATCCCCCTAGGTCGTCTCTACTCCCGGCCGATCCAGCTGCATCTCCTACTCCATTGGCGCCCGTCGTCAGGCGATTTAACGACGTTGGTTCCGGTGCCCCAGATGCTGCTGCCTCATCTTCGTCGGTGGACCGACCACTCTTGGCTAGCGTCGGGAGTTCCCCTGGCCGCCCCTCCTCCCCAGACCTCGCTTTGTGTCGACGCCAGCCTCACTGGGTGGGGCGCTCATCTCCTTCCTCGGTTCCTCTCGACTTCGGGGCCCTGGCCCGCGGACTTAGCGCACACTCACATCAACTGGCTGGAGATGCAGGCGGTGTGGCAAGCCCTGCAGTTCTGGGAGGATCTCCTCAGACACCAGGAGCTACTCGTCCTCTCGGACAACACGACTGTGGTGGCTTACATCCAGAAACAAGGTGGCACTCGCTCTCCCGACCTTTGTATGCTCCTCTACCGGATGATGCGTTGGTGCGAGGACCGGGGTATTACCATTCGAGCCCGACACATCCCCGGACACCTGAATGTCTTAGCCGACTCGCTGTCTCGCCGCGGCCAGCTCCTGCACACGGAATGGACCCTTCGGCAGGACATCTTTCGGATGATCTGTGCCCGGTGGGAGACTCCCCAGGTCGACTTGTTCGCCACAAGGTGGAACCATCAGCTGCCGCTCTTCGTCTCCCCGATTCCCGATCCACTTGCCTGGGCTGTCGATGCACTCTCCATTCCCTGGGACGGCCTGGTGGCTTACGCCTTCCCCCCGATGGTTCTCGTACCCAAAGTCCTTCTCAAGCTTCGGGGATGCTCGGCGGTCCTGCTGTTAGTTGCGCCATTCGCCTGGAACCGCTCCTGGACCACCGACCTTCTCAGCCTCGCCACGGACCCGCCCCTGCTGCTTCCCGCCCCACGCACCATGCTCAAGCAACCGCGTCAGCCGCTGTTCCACCCCTGCCCGGAGCGGCTCCTCCTTCACGCCTGGAGGTTGTGCGGCAAGCCCTCGGAGCTAGAGGCTACTCGGGTGCAGCAGTGGAGGCGATCGCTTCGGCCCGCAGACCTTCCACCATCCGAGTCTACGAGGGAAAGTGGCGAGTCCTGTGTTCCTGGTGCTCTGAGCACGGCCTGTCACCCACGGAACTGACTAATCCTCAGCTGGCGGACTTCTTCCTCTGGCTCTTTCGAGACTTAGGCCTGGCCCCCATCACCGTGAGGGGTTACCTGTCCATGATCGCTGACACTTATCGACACCTTGGACACCCAGACCCGGGCGCCTGCAAAGACTTAGCCGACCTTATGGGTCACTTCGGCATCCAGCGCCCAACACACCGCTCACTCCTTCCCCGCTGGGACCTGCCCTGGGTGCTAACGTGGTTAAATTCTGACAGATTTGAACCCTTAGCTTTGGCCCGTTTCGCAGATGTGACACGAAAGACGTGCTTCCTGCTGGCCCTTGCTACCGCCTCTCGGGTGAGTGAGCTACACGCACTCTCGGCGCGGCCTACCTGCCTACAGTTCCGAGCGGACGGGTCTGTTCAACTCCTCACTGACCCTGCCTTCCTGGCCAAAAACAGGTCTCCTCTGACGGCACCTCAGGTTATCACCTTACGGCCGCTAAGAACCAACCCTCTGTCTCAGGAGACCAGGCAACAGGATCCCGTGCGCGCCCTTAGAGTTTATCTGCGACGATCTAAAGCCTTCCGCAGAGGGCGTTCGCGCCTCTTCCTACCTCTGAGACCCAGCAGGAATGACATAACAGCCCAGACGATCTCGTCCTGGCTCCGCTGGGTTATACGCTCCGCGTATCAAGATATCTCCCCGCAGGGAGCGAAGAGGCTGCACATTCGCGCACATGAGGTACGAGCCATGGCCACGAGCCTCGCATTTGACCGAAACTGCGCTGTCAAGGACATCGTGGCAGCCGTGGGCTGGCAGACTGAATCTGTATTCGCCCGCTTCTACCTCAGGGACCTGGCAGGCCAAAGAGAGAATCTCGCACTAGTGGGGGACATCGCCGCGGCGCAACACTCCCTCCCGGCGCCACCGGCGCCGTAGGTATGCACTTCGCTAAAATTGTCGGGAGGTTGCGACTGGGAGGACGGCGCTGTTACCATTAAGAGTTGCGCGGCACCCTCCTCCTCATCGCAATTCTTCCATAAAGTCATGTCATCGGTAATGTTTTTGAGGAAACAAATTCATTTTTCTCTAAAAGGTATTTTTTCGAAAAATACTTACCGATGACATGACTCGGAGGACCCTCCCTCCTGCCCCGCTTGCCGCTTTCGAGCGAAGTATCACAAAAAACTGGCCGGTCTCGTGACCGGAGCTGGTAAGGCGGGAAACGGGAGACAACTCTCGGCCCCTCTAGGGGGGGTTCCCCGAGTGCCTCCCGGGTTGTGTGGGCACACAACGGGTAAGTAGGCTAAAATTGAGCTAGAAGTAGACATTTCCATAAAGTCATGTCATCGGTAAGTATTTTTCGAAAAAATACCTTTTAGAGAAAAATGAATTTTTTATGAAATCTAAATTGATTGACCCCTCGCAAAGGTCAAGGGTCATGGGATGTTGACAGAAGTGAAAAACACGTTTTGAGATGGTTTACAGAGGTAAAGCGGCCAATCCTTTACTTATTGTTAGGACACTTTAACAGTCACTCTTTTTAGTGACCTGTTGGAAAGGTCATGTAGATAGGTCATGCGTGTGAGCTGTAAGGGCTTTGCCATTCTTGTTTGTTGGGTAAAACAGCTGCAAACAGCGTTGCAGTGTAATTTCTACCTGGCAACTTGAATTAAACCTATCAACCCACAGACATTAGCATGGACTGAAATCAAGTGATGATGTAACATATCAGGAATGCCAGACTTTCCTGTGAAAATTGCATAGTAAATAAAATAAGTAGATAAAATAGATTATTTCCTTGTCATGTTTTATGCACTTCAAAATTGCTTTAATGACAGGCAACACATTTTGTCCTTCAAGACTTGTTTTATCCATTTATTGTCCGTGTAGCACCATCACGGTGGTGCTGATCTTAGATCTTTCTCCTGTTGACTTTGCAGCACCATCATTGTGGCTTTAATTTTAGGTCCTCCCTTTGCTGACCGTTTAGCACCATCGTGGTGGCCTTGATCTTAGGTCTTCCCTCTGTTGACCTTGTAGCACCATCGTGGTGGTGCATCAGCATCATCAAAATACGTTTAACTTGGGAATGGTTTTGTTATGTGTGTTTTAATTGTATGTGTGTGCATAGATTAAATTTTTAAAATGTTGTGAGATTCTGCATACATACATATATTTCTGGGCAGTGGGCAGATGTTCACATCTGCACGGGACATAGACGACCCCGCCCTCCACGAGTCCCCTGCTGCCTTGCAGGCTTGGCCGCTTGGCTGCGGAAAGGCTAAGGGAGGAAACCCCTGACATCAAAGCCCCCGTGTCTCCGGGGAAGGCTTTTGAGCCAGAGACTAAGACAAGGACAGTCTGATATAAAACCTACGACCCGAGGACCTCGATGCCACCGTCCCAGCTTGCTAGGCCATGGCAAACGAACCAAGGGTTTAAAGGGTGGGGCCAGTACTGCGCACACTGCACTCCACCAAAAAGCTCCACCGCGCAGGCTTTAGGAAACGCCCACGGACTATGACACTGAACTTTCCAAGTCCTGTAGCGATGGGCAAGGGGCAAAACGGCAGGTGAAAGATGTCACTGGAAGCCGCAGTCTCAAACCTGCATGCAGGCGGTTCAGGATATTGGTCGCCTGATGTTGACATGGGGATGACAACGTCACTCGGCACACCCTGAACGACCAAGCAGCCTTCTCTAGGGACAGCACTGCTTGCTCCACACGGAGAGGGGCCTAGAAAAGGTGGCCTAACCAAAGCTCATCCCCTCGTAACCCAGTTGGCTAGCCGCGGTCAACGGGCATCTTCTCATGCGGTCAGAAAACAAGAAAAAACAATGGATCCACTCTCATGACGACCACGACCGGACTCAACGTAGCATGCTGGAACATCCGAACCATGCTCGACATAGCAGACAGCGGACGCCCTGAACGTCGCTCCGCCCTCATTGCCCATGAATTGCGGAGGTTAAACATCGACATCGCCGCGCTCAGCGAAGTACGCCTCCCGGAGGAAGGCAGCCTCCAAGAACTTGGCGCTGGCTACACCCTCTACTGGTCAGGCAGGCCTGCATCAGAAAGACGGCTCTCAGGCGTGGGCTTCATGGTGAAGACCCACATTGCGACTAAGTTGGAAAACCTACCAACGGGTCACTCCGACCGCATCATGTCCATGCGCCTCCCACTGAGACACCAGCAATACGTCACCCTTCTCAGTGTGTACTCCCCAACCCTCCTGGCAGAGCCTGCAGAAAAAGACAAGTTCTACTCTGACCTGCGCAGCCTCCTGCAGAGCACCCCTGCAGACGACAAAGTCATCATCCTTGGGCCAAGACTCTGAAGCCTGGAAAGGAGTCCTCGGCAAGCATGGCGTTGGGAACTGCAATGACAATGGTCGCTTACTGTTGGAGCTCTGTGCAGAACAGCAACTTGTCATCACCAACACTACTTTCCAGCAAAAGGACAGTCGAAAGACCACCTGGATGCATCCTCGCTCCAAGCACTGGCACCTTATCGACTATGTCCTAGTGCGTCAGAGGGACCGCAGTGACGTCCTTCTCACCAGAGTGATGCCCAGCGCAGAGTGCCACACTGACCACCGCCTTGTTCGCTGCAAACTCAGGCTCCGCCTCAAGCTGAAACCCAAGAAAGGGGGCCCCCCCAAGAAAAAGCTTGATGTTGCCAGCCTTCAGCGTGACGACAAGAAAGCTGCCCTTCAGGCCGATTTACAGCGCATGCTCAAAGACACAGTTGATCCAGCAGACTCCTCCCCTGAAACACTCTGGGAACAACTGAAAACTGCTATTGTAAAATCTTCTGTGGAAGTCTTGGGCTTTGCTAGAAAGAGGAACAAAGACTGGTTTGACGAAAACGACGTAGAGATCCAGGAACTTCTAGCAAAAAAAAGAGCCGCCCACCAGGCCCACCTAGCCCAGCCTTCCTGCCCTGTGAAGAAGTCTGCCTTCCGCCTCATCTGCAGCAGTCTCCAGCTCAAGCTTAGAGAGCTCCAGAACGAGTGGTGGTCCAGACTCGCACAGAGGACCCAGCTCTGCGCTGACAACGGTGATTACAGGGGCTTCTACGAAGCACTGAAAGCAGTGTATGGCCCTAGGCACCTGGTACAAAGTCCCCTGCGAAGCGCTGATGGACAGGCACTCCTCACAGATAATACCTCCATCTTGAACCGCTGGTCGGAATACTTTCAGGACCTCTTCGGCGCTGAGCGCACTGTTCAAGAAACAATCATCCTTCAAATCCCACACCTTCCACTAAAGGTTGAATTGGACGAACCGCCCACCGCCGAAGAGACCCTCACAGCCATCCACCAGCTCAAGAGTGGCAAAGCAGCAGGCATTGACGGAATCCCGCCAGAGATCTGGAAACATGGAGGCCCAGCACTGCACAACAAGCTCCACGACCTCTTTCTCTGCTGCTGGGAAAAAGGAACACTACCAAAGGATCTCCGTGATGCAGTCATCATCACCCTGTACAAGAACAAAGGAGAGAAGTCTGCCTGCTCTAATTATCGTGGAATTACCCTGCTGTCCATTGCCGGGAAAATTCTCGCAAGGTTGCTCCTGAATCGGCTGGTACCTGCCATCGCTGAAGACCACCTCCCAGAGGGCCAGTGTGGCTTCAGAGCCAACAGGAGTACCACCGACATGGTCTTTGTGCTGAGACAGCTTCAGGAGAAGTGCCGCGAGCAGAACAAAGGGCTGTACGTAACGTTTGTCGACCTAACAAAAGCGTTTGACACTGTGAGCAGGCAAGGTATGTGGCAGATCCTGGAGCGACTAGGCTGTCCCCCAAAGTTCCTCAACATGATCGTCCAGCTCCACGAGGACCAGCAAGGCCAGGTCAGACTAAACAGTGACCTCTCAGAACCATTCCCCATTCGCAACGGCGTGAAGCAAGGCTGCGTGCTGGCACCGACCCTCTTCACCATCTTCTTCAGCATGATGTTGAAGCAGGCCACAGTGGACCTCGACGACGACGACGCAGTGTACATCAGGTATCGTCTCGATGGCAGCCTGTTCAACCTCAGACGACTGCAGGCCCACACGAAAACCCTAGACCAACTGATTCGTGAGCTGCTCTTTGCTGATGACGCTGCCCTCGTTGCACACACAGAGAGAGCCTTGCAGCGCATTACGTCCTGCTTCGCAGATGCCGCCCAGCTCTTTGGACTTGAGGTCAGTCTGAAAAAGACAGAGGTCCTTCATCAGCCGGCACCCAAGGAAGAGCATCGCCCTCCCCACATCACCATCGGTGAGTCCGAACTGAAGTCTGTACACCAGTTTACCTACCTTGGCTGCATCATCACGTCAGACGCCAAGCTGGACAAGGAGCTGGACAACAGGCTGGCAAAAGCGAACAGTGCTTTCGGGCGACTATTCAAGCG
Organism: Semisulcospira habei; assembly: GCA_036245525.1. Lineage (NCBI taxonomy): Eukaryota > Metazoa > Mollusca > Gastropoda > Semisulcospiridae > Semisulcospira > Semisulcospira habei. The sequence continues at coordinate 285,596,553 of BTPG01000002.1, read as the reverse complement.
GGTGTGGCACAATCAACAGCTGAAAAAAGGCACCAAGATCAGCGTGTACAGAGCTGTCGTCCTCACCACCCTGCTGTACGGTTCCGAGTCCTGGGCCCTCTACCGCAGCCAACTACGACTCCTCGAACGTTTTCACCAGCGCTGCCTGCGTACCATCCTCAGCATTCACTGGAGTGACTATGTCACCAACGTCGAGGTCCTTGAACAGGCGGAAACTGTGAGCATCGAGGCTTTGCTGCTGCGGACACAGCTTCGCTGGGCGGGGCACGTCTCCAGGATGGAGGATCATCGCCTACCCAAGATCACTCTGTTCGGCGAGCTCGCCACTGGACACCGAGACAGAGGGGCACCAAAGAAGAGATACAAAGACAGTCTCAAGAAGTCACTTAGTGCCTGCCAAATCGACCACCGCCAGTGGTCTTCGCTTGCTGCGGACCGTGACACCTGGCGCTCCACCATTCACAAGGCAGCTGTCTCCTTTGAGGACTCTCGCAGAGCTAACCTTAAGGACAAGCGGCTCAGAAGAAAAAACAGAGCTGTCGTAACTCAGAACCCTGAACAGACCTTCCCCTGCAGCCACTGCGGTCGTACCTGCCTGTCCCGGATTGGCCTCCGCAGCCACGAAAATGCCTGCAGACGACGTGGGCAAGCCCTATAGAATCTTCGTTCGCGAAGTCAAGCCAAGAAAAAAAAAAAAAAAAAAACATATTTTTTGTAACACACTTAGAGCCCACGGCTCCTGGGGATTCAGCATGATATAATGCTCTTTATTATTATTATTTTGAGAGAGCGCCTATCATTTAAAACCACTTTTTTCTTGCCCCCCCAAAAAGGGTGGTTGTTCAAATCAGTTTCTGCTACATTGTTTTTGAAGAGCTGCTTGATTCATCGTTACATATGAGAAATTTTCAATGAAACTTTTCTTTCAGCTCGTGGTCTGGATATTCCTCACATTCGCACGGTGATCAATTATGATGTAGCCAGAGACATTGACACCCACACACACAGGATTGGGCGAACAGGCAGAGCAGGTAAGCCTGAATAATGAACATTTATGTGTTGGTGATTTGGGCATCATGGTGTTAAGGTTGGAGCATGAGTGTTCATTTTCCTGGGCAGTGATTGTTTTAATCTTTGAATCTCCCCCTCCCCCACATGAAAAAAGTATTCTGTTTTCAATTGCCCAACCACTAACCCTGTTTTGTCACGCCATCCCTAAACCTTTTTTCATCAGAGAAAAAAATGGCAGAGATATGTCAGACAGGTAGGGGCATCACTCTAGTCGAGTTATATACCCTTGCCTCTTTGGCTCTCAGAAAATAAAAGGCAGAAAATTGTAATGACAAGTTGGCAAATTTGGAGAATTTTTTTGTGAGACCAAATGACTCATTTGTCTTGTGTCTCCCATCCCATCTGTGGTAAGCATGTTTAACTCTTTGGCTGTCTATAGTGCTTTTTATAGAGGTGATTCCTGCATAAATCATTTTGATACAGTGCTATGGACATTTAAAGGGTTAACCTCTTTGTACATCAGTCAACAATAACAATACTTCAGGCGCAAGGGGATTAACAATATTATAATCTGTGTTAACTCTTAAACTCCCAGATACTAAATGACTTCCATTCTATAGAATGGAAGTCATTTAGTCCTGAGAGTTTAAGAGTTCATGAAATGTGTCCCATCTGTAGGAGAGAAGGGGTCTGCATACACACTCATCACTGACAGAGACAAAGAGTTTGCTCCCCTGTTGGTGCGTAACTTGGAAGGTGCCAATCAAGTACCTCCGCCCGCCTTGTTGGAGCTGGCTAACCAGGTATGCGCCACTGTGTGTGTCATGAGAGGGTGAGAGAGTTTTGATGGATCAAGCTGGATGAGCAGCCTGTGTGCTGTATCCACAAACCAAATAGGTGAAGCCAGCGCCCACAGATGCAGTAACATAACAATGGGAGTTGCCGCAAAAATACACAGATGAAGCACAGGACTGTCATGTACAAGATTCAAGAAATTTATTGTCCATTAAAGGATATTTGTCTTTGCCTGCCGAGCGTAGCTCAAAGTTAAAAACATAATACCTCAATTACACATCAAACAAACAACATGGCTAAATCTCCCACTAGACAAAAAATATAAAATAGTACATTATGATGCTAACATCATACACACACCCAGACACACACACACACACACACACACAGACTCGCAAACTTAGTTGTTTTTTTTAAAATACATTACCGATTGCATTACTATATGGAATACACTCTATAGCCTAGCGATTTCAGCCAAAAGTTGTGTCCCCTACACAACTGGGGAGGAGACACCGGGGATCCAGGAATAGGAGCCCGGGTGGCCTCCCCTTACCAACCTATCCTGGCATGCGTGTGGAGAACTCACCCCAGTTTCACTCTTAGCTCGACCGTGGACGGTCGGGCTTTTGCCTTGCCTTGCTATGGTTTTTGACCGGTGTCTTCTGTGGTTTACTACAAACTAGGCTTTTGCCTTGGTTAGACTTTGCCTTGGACTCGGTGTACTTCGTTGGTGTGTTCTACACTTCAACGTTTTACTGTGTGTGTACTTAGCGCCGACCGGTTTGACTTTCATTGAACTTCGTCCTTGGCTGCGGCCTTGGGGTTTCGGCTTTGTGCCTCGTGGTGTGAGTTCGGCGCTTGAGTGTGTTCCTTCCTGCGGACAGTGTGCAACGAACGCTATGGCGGCTTCTGTTTGAACTTTTGTGAGGATTTCTGTGGCCCTCGGACGCCCTCGTCGCCTGCCGGCCGTGCTCTGACTGCTCTTCCGACAGGAGATGTGACATGTGTGCCGACGGGAGTGAGGACCGGCGGTCTCAGATGTGGGATTTCTACAGACGTGTCCTTCCTTCCTGGTCTCGACAGTCTCCCCGGACTTCTCCGCAGGATGGCGTCGCTCCGTCGGCTTCTCGGGCCCCACTTCGCTCCGGGCCTTCCAGCCCAGAGGTAAGTCCCCTTCTTTTCTTTAACAGCGCAGGAACTCCCTCCCCTCTCCGAGTCTTCTGAGCAGGGCAGGCGAGTATCAGAGTCGTGCTCCCCACGTTTGCGTGGCTGGAGCTTCTTTATTTTGCACCCCCGCTCCGTTTCGCCCGAGTGGGTCGGGCGAGCTGAGCGCTCGTCCACGTCCACCCGCTCCTTTTCTTCCGAGCGGGCCCGGCGTGACTAGCGCAAAAGTACTTAAAATAAGAGGTTACCCACCCGCTCTGATTCGTCCGTGCGGACCCGGTTTCCTACGTTACATCCGCCCCCCGCCCCGTTTCGACCAGGCAGGCCCGGTGTGACCTTGTCACGCGCACCCCACGCTCCAAGGCTTCGGAGCGGGGGTCGCGTGCCCCAAAATTGTCCCCTCCCCGCTCTGCCTTTCCTGAGCGGGCTTGGCGTGACACCTTTCTGTCCACCACCCCCCCCCCCACCCCACCCCACCCCCCCACCCACCCCCCCCCCCCCCCCCCCCCCCCCCCCCCCGCCCGATCTTTCCAGGCGGGCCCGGTGCGACTCAGATATTTACTCACGGGCGCGGATTTGCGCACCCCGATTGTCCCCTCCCCGCTCCGCTTTTCCTGAGCAGGCTTGGTGTGACACTTTCTGTCCTCACCCCCCCCCCCCCCCCCCCCACCCCGAACTTTCCAGGCGGGCCTGGTATGACTCAGACTTTTACTCACAGGTGTGGATTCGTGACGAGCAGGTTGGGGGTGCCGGCGTTCCCCTTCCGCCTCCCCTCTTACTTTCGGAGCGCGGTCTCTGGCTCTCGCTTTCCCCTCGTCGTCCGCGCGCTTTTCCGGTCACTTCGGCGAGTCGGGGGCTTACAGAGCCTATTTCGCCTTTGGCCCCAGTCCTTCCTCCCTCACGACGCCCCGACTTGCGGGCTTCGCGGTCGCCTCCTCCTTTCCTTCGGGCTCGCCCTCGCCAGTTGCCTTCGGTGGTCCCATGCTCTTGGAGCCAGTCGTCCTCCTTGCGGCTTTGCTTGGTAGGCGGATGGTGGAGGTAGACCCTGACATACTAAGCCTGCTTACAGCGGATTCAGCTTCAGCTATTTTCTTGCGGGATTCGCCCTCTGGCTCTCCCTCCCGCTTCTCAGCTGTTTCGTCGGCCTCCTCCTCATCTAGGATTTCGGCCCTTCGCTCAGCTCACAGATGGTTTGGGCTTTGGAAGAGGCCCCCGTCTGTTCGCCTACTTCCTCCCTCCTGACTTATGACCACCTTCGCCTCCTCTGAAGAGACAGGCTTCCGCCAGGTTGATGCTTTGCGGCAGGCTAAGGTCGCATGTCTCTCCCTCAGCCACACGGTTTTGGGATCTCGTCGATGCTTCTCGGCCCGGCTTCGCCAGGACTCCTTCGGCGACAAGGAATCTTTTGCAGCTATGCGTTCGCCAGGCTTGGTACGCTGGACACTCTCAAGCCTTCACCGTCCCTGTTCCTTCAATGGATGCGGCAGCCGTCATCCAGACGGGTGGGCTCCGGCTACTCCAGTATACGTGTCTTCGCCCTCTTGACGGATTCGCTTCCTTAGTTCGGATTTGGCGACGCAAGCGGTTCTTCTTTGCCTGGAGAACTCTTGGGACCTGGAAGCTTCGTCCCCGCTCTGTGACGTACTTTCCTTTTTGGTTGCTGCTAACAGGGCCGCCTACCTTCCTCTACCATCCCTGTGGCGGTGGCCGCCTACTGTGACCTTTGGCCGCGTGTTCACTCCTACGACTCGGCACGGATCTCCCCTAGACGGTGAAGACGCAACTCCGCCAGGCTCCACTCAGTGGTTACCTCTTTTGGTGAGACGTGGCAGACTGTAAAGGAGACTCCGCCCCCGCTGCGTCTCGCTTCGCTCGGGCCCTCTGACTTTTCCCTTCTCCATCACCATCGACAGTTCTTGGGTCTCCAGTCGGCGGGCATCTGGCTTTCTACAGCGACCATAGGAGATTGCTGTTCCCAGACGACCTTTGGATCTTCTCTAAAGTCGACCAATCTCAACTCTGCACAGAGAGGTGAAGGCCTGGCTCAACAAAACAGCGACAGTAGTGGTCTCCCGACGTGACTCGCGGGCGTTCTACGTCCGCCTCCTATCGTCCCCTTCCTTTGGGCAGTTGGCACCCAGTCATCGGCACTATACAAGTCTTCTTTGGGAGCCGCCCGTTCGGATGGAGACAGCCAGACTCTTCACTCAGCAGTCCGGCCGATGGATCTCGCTTTCAGCCTCAATCTTCAGGCACGTTCTTCACGTGCGACTCATCCGTCTTCGCGCTGGTACCTACTTGCTTTCGCGGGATCGTTTACCAGTTTCTGAGCCCTCCCCGTCGGCCTCAACATCAGTCCTTGGGTCTTCATGAGGATCCTTGGGTCTTCATGAGTATCCTCGACTCGATGATGGCCAGCTTTTGCCAGCGGTCGCTGAATCCGTCCTTCACTTCCTGGACGACTTGATGCTGCGCAACCTCGTCAACGCGACTCTCAGAGAGGACAGAGACGCCCAACATTCTCTCCGTCGCTGCCTCGGGTTCTTAGTCCACCCGGGCAAGTCCGTTCTCACCCTTTCGAGCCGTTCTGCTCGTAGGGATGGAACTCCTGACCAACTTCAACCTGTTCCGCCTGTCCTTGGATCGGCGGCAGAAGATCGCCGAACTCGCTCGGCGGTTGGAGTTAAGGGTCTCCTTCTAGGACTGTGTATGGCTTCAGCTCCTGGGACTGCTCGGCGCGGCAGCGGACTCGTTCCCCTTCGGCCGGCGCTAGAGGATACAAAGTGAGAAGGCTCGCCGCGGCTACTACACCTCCTCCTATGCTGGCGCCCTTCGTTGGCACCCTGACGGTTCCGTTTCTGTTACCCCACTTCCCGCCCCCGCCTCGGACGTGGGCGGATCTGGCGTGCTGGGCGTCGGGCGTGTCCCTGTGCTCCCCTCCGCCTGGGTGATCTCTCTGCACTGACGCAAGCCAGTCCGGCTGGGGTACACTACTGTTCCCGGACCTTACCTCAGACCTTTTGCCTGGGGACTTCGCAGACAGTCACATCAACTGGGAGTTATAGCAGTTGGGATGGCCCTCAACGCCTGGCCAGAGACTCTGACCAACCAGGAGGTCCTCGTCTGCCAGACAACTCGACAGTGGCGGCCTTGATACAGAACCAGGAGGCACTCGCTGGCCCTCCCGGTGCTTCCTCCTTTCCTTTCCTGCTCTGGTGCAAGGACCCGGACATTGCTCTTCGAGCCCGCCACTTCCCGGAGTGGTCCCTGCGTCCAGACGTCTTTCGTCTGATCCGCTTGAGATGGGAGACGCCGCTAGTCGACCTTTGCCGCCAGATGGAACATCCAGCTACCGCTGTTTGCCTCTCTAGTCCCGGACCCTCTCGCCTGGGCAGTAGACGCGCTCTCCTTCCTGGGTACGGACTGATCTCATTTACATTCCCCCCGTCGGTGCTGGTGCTGAAGATCCTGTGGAATCTGCTGGATTGCTCCGCGGTTCTCTTCCTGGTGACCACCCCTTCATTTGGACCAAGAGCTGGACCATGGATCGGCTCGTTCTAGCAAACGAGCCCGGCCCTAGAGCTCCCCACCCCGACCACGACGCTCGTGCAGCTCCGCCCGGCTCTTTTCCACCCGTGCCTGGAGCTCCTCTTCCGTCACACCTGGAAGTTGTCAAGCTAGTCCTCACCGCTAGAGATTTTGCGGCGGCTTTGGCCGCAGCCCGCAGACTGTCTACCAGGAATGTGTGCGAAGGCAAGTGGAGGATCTCTCAGTCGTGGGGCGCCGCCCAGCAGCTCCCGCCCCCACAAGTCTCACTTCCCCCTACTGGCGGAATTCCTCATTGGCTCTTCGACGACCAAGGATTAGCACCTTTTACCGTCAAGGGTTTCCTTTCCGTGATCGCACACACTAATCGCCACCTGGGCCTGTCGGATCCGGCTCTTGGAAAGACCTTCGGACCTGTTGGCTCAATTGAACTCAGATGTCCTCTCTCCTGTTCTCTCATACCTCGGTGGGACCTCACTTGGGCACTGACGTGGCTAGATACAGCCCGCTTCGAACCCCTGCCTTTGGCACGGTTCGCCGATCTGGCCCAGACACGTGTTGCCTCCTGGCGCTCGCCATGGCTTCCGCGTGAGCGAGCTGCTTGCGCTCTCGGTACGTCCCGCAGTTTGGCAGTCGAGCCTTTGGCTCAGCGCATCTTCTCACCGACCCGTCCTTCAGGCCTAGAGCCGGCCTTCCTCGGCTGCGCTCCAGACGCTGACCTTACGTACATTCAGAGGTCGTCCGACCCCCACGGGTCGCGTCAACAGGACCCAGTCCGTGCACTGCAGAATTCCTGCGTCGCTCACAGCCACGCCATCTAAAGGCGTACCCGCCTCTTCCTACCTCCTTCTCCAGGCAGGCCGGGTCTCGGCCTAGACAGTTCGCCCTGCCTGGGGTGGGTGACTCGTTGGCCTACCAAGAGCTCTCCCCAGACGGGGATAGACGGTTACAGATCCGGGCGCATGAAGTACGAGCATTAGCTCCCAGAGTGGCCTTTGACCGCAACTGCTCGGTTAAAGTCATTGTGACGGCGGTAGGCGGGCGTGCAGACTCCACCTTCGCCCTCTTCTTCCTCCGCGACCTATCCGGCCAGCGTGACTCCCTGGCCATGGTGGGCGACATCTCCGCGGCCCAGCACTTCCTCCGCGTGCCGCAGGCGCCATAGGCACTTCTTAACTGAAATCGTCGGGAGTGCTCCTTGTGGGCCGGCGGAGGGTGTTAGGTACAGGGGGTTGGGTGTCGGCACCCTCCTCCTCTTTGCTATTCTTCTATATAGTAATGCCTCGCGCTGGGACCATACGGCGTTGAGGCGCGTCCCCTGGGTGGTGGATAGGGGGTCCCTCGTGAGAGGGGTGCACCGAATGAAATAAGGTGCCGTGAACCAACATGGTCTAAGGGAAGGTGACCCCGACAGAAAACCCCTGGTCCTCCTAGTAAGGGGGTTGGGCGTGGGGGTAGCTTCCCCACCCTGCAAAAAAGGAAATAGCTACAAAAACGCCGACGAAAAGACTAACAGTAATTCCTTTCCTGGAGGAGGAAGGTTCTTCTACCAGAAGACTTATGACGTCCTGTGGTGAAAGCCGGAGGTCTTCGGAAGCCACAGGACCGAGCCGCCTCTCTCTATCCAGGGATACAACCATGGGCGCATGGAACGTTAAGACCATGTGCCAGAGCGGCAAGGCCGCCCAGATAGCAGCGGAAATGCAAAAGTACAACCTTTCCCTGCTAGGTATCAGTGAAGCCAGATGGACGCAGTCTGGCCAGAAAGGGCTGTTAAGTGGGGAGATGATTCTGTATTCAGGTCATGAAGAGGAGAATGCCCCCCATACAGAAGGCGTAGCATTCATGCTGTCACCGGTGGCGCGGGGGGCGCTGGTGGGCTGGGAGCCTCTTGGGCCAAGAGTCATCACGGCAGCCTTTGGAACCAGGAGAGGGCTCAGGCTGAGCGTCATCCGGTGTTATGCGCCCACTAGTGGCAGGGACGGGGAGGAGAGGCGGGAGTTCTGCGGCCGACTCCGGAGTGCCTTGGACAGGTGTGCGGAGCGAGACATCACCATCGTCATGGGCGATTTTAATGCCAAAATAGGGGAGGACAACACCGGATATGAAGAGGTGATGGGGAGACAGGGACTAGGCTCGGAGATGGGTGGGGGCGGGGGGAGGTTTGTAGACTTTTGTGCTCTAGGCCGGCTTGTCATTGGAGGCAGCGTCTTCCCACACGGAGGGATGCACAGGGCGGCTTGGGTCTCGCCTGGCCATGCGGCAGAGAGCCAGGTGGACCATGTCTGCATTGGCGGGAAATTTAGAGGATCCCTTCGGGGTGTTCGAGTTGGGAGGGGAGCGGATGTCGCCTCCGGCCACCATCTGCTTACCTTGAGAATGAGGCTCGGGCTGAGGGAGGGCCGCACAGAGACGGCGGGAGGACAGCGCTGTAGTGTGGGCCTCCTGAGAGAGACTGGAGTTGGAGAGGGGTTCAGGCTGGTGCTGTCCGACCGGTTTCAAGCGCTGCGGGAGCTGGTGGATGAAGAGGGGGCGGTCGCCGCAGAGCAGCGGTGGAGGGCAGTTAGGGAGGCGCTGGGCTCGGCCTGCGGGGACACTGTGGGGTTCGGGAGACACCATCACGGGGACTGGCTGTCGGCGCGGACCTTGGGGGGGATGGAGGTGAGGAGGCGGAGGAGGGCAGTTGTCGACAGCGGTCGCACGAGAGCATCCAGGGTGGGGGCGCAGGGGGAGTGCTGGGAGGCCGGCCGCGGGGTGGGGGGGAGTGTCGGGGCAGACGGGGGGGCCTGCGCGGACGGCCTGGCGGCGGGGGCGGAGGGGGCGGCGGGCGGCGGCAATATGGGACAGCTCTGCGACATTGCCGGAGGATTGTCGGGCGGGTATGGCCGTGCAGAGGGACCAGTGGAGGACGGGGAGGGCAGGCCTGTTGCGGGCGGAGCGGGCCGGCTCGACGGATGGGCCGAGTGTTTTGGGGAGTTGCTGAGCGGGCCTGGCCCGCCCGGCCCCCCAGACGTCCGGCCGGCGGAGACCGGCCTGCCCGTCGGCTGCGGCGGACCCGGCCGGGAGGGGATCGGGGGAGCGGTGGCATTTTTGGGGGACGGCGGGGCGGCGGGCCCGGATGGCATCCCGGCGGAGTCTCTGAGGGCGGACCCGGAGACAACGGTGGAGATGCTGTGCCCACTGTTTGGGGGGGTCTGGGGGGGGGGGGGGTGATGCCGGCTGACTGGGGGGAGGGGTGCCTGGTCGGGCTTCCCAAGAAAGGCGACCTCAGCAAGTGTTCCAACTACAGAGGAATCACCTTGCTGTCAGTACCAGGAAAGGTCTTCAACAGGATCATCCTGGAGAGAATGAGGAGCTCCGTTGACCCCCAGCTGGGAGACCAGCAGGCGGGATTCAGGAAGAACCGATCATGTACAGACCAGATCGCCACTCTCCGCATCATCGTGGAACAGTCTCTGGAGTGGGGCTCCCCGCTGTACGTCAACTTTGTGGATTATGGGAAAGCATTTGGCGGTGTGGACCGAGGGACTTTGTGGAGGCTCCTACGACACTACGGTGTGCCCATAAAGCTCGTCCGCCTGATCGGGAGCAGCTGCGGTGGTATGACATGTCGCGTGATCCACGGGGGGCAGTTCACCGGGGAGCTCCAGGTCAGAACTGGTGTCAGGCAGGGGTGTCTGCTGTCTCCGTTCCTCTTCCTACTGGCCATAGACTGGGTCATGAAGATGACCACAGAGCACAGACAAAGTGGAATACAGTGGACACTGTGGACACAGCTTGACGACCTCGATTTTGCAGACGACTTGGCATTACTGTCCCACACTCATCAACAAATGCAGGACAAGACCACGAGGCTTGCTGACATCTCGTCCCAAGTGGGCCTCACCATTCACAAACAGAAAACAAAGACAATGAGGCTGAACGCAACCAGGGAGGAACCAGTCTTGCTTGCTGGCACCCCGTTGGGGGAGGTGGAGTCCTTCACCTATCTCGGGAGCATCATGGACAAAAAAGGCGGCACTGATGCAGATGTCAGAGCACGAATCGGTAAAGCCAGAGCGGCCTTTCTCCAGCTGAAGGGAGTGTGGAGTTCCAGAGAGCTGTCACGGCACACCAAAGTCCGGATCTTCAACTCCAATGTAAAAGCAGTTCTCCTATATGGAGCAGAGACTTGGAGATTGACAGGGGCCACAGTCGGCGGAGTGCGGACCTTCATGGGCAGTTGCCTTGGAGGAATTTTGCAGGTCCACTGGCCGGGGAGGGTCGGCGGCGTCGGACTCTGGGGGGGGGCGGGGCGGATGGCGGCGGAGAGTGGGGTTGGGCGGGGGGGATGGGGATGGGTCGGTCACGGTCTGAGAGGGCCGGCTTCCGGTGTCGCTGGGCGGGCGTTGTCGTGGGGCCCCCGGGGAGGGAGGAAAAGAGGTAGGCCGAGAAACTCCTGGCGTCGAGGCCTCCGGGCAGACATCAAGAGACTGGGAACCACCTGGAGTGGAATCGAGGGAGAAGCACAGGACGGGGGTTGCTGGAGGTCTCTCGTCGACGGCCTATACCCGGGTAGGGGTGACAGGCGTAAGTAAGTAAGTATATAGTAATGCCATCGGTAATGTATTTTGAAAAAACAAATGAATTTTTTTTCTAAAATGTATTTTTTTGAAAAATACTTACCGATGGCATTACTCGGATGGCCCTCCCACCTGCCCCGCTTGCCTCCTTGGCTAAGTGTTTTGGCTAAGCGTGAAACTGAGGTGAGTTCTCCACACGCATGCCGGGATAGGTTGGTAAGGAGAGGCCACCCGGGCTCCTATTCCTGGATCCCCGGTGTCTCCTCCCCAGTTGTGTAGGGGACACAACTTTTGGCTGAAATCGCTAGGCTATAGAGTGTATTCCATATAGTAATGCCATCGGTAAGTATTTTTCAAAAAATACATTTTAGAAAAAATTTATTTTATCGTAGTACAGCCCTCTGAAGGCAAAACACGGCAAGTCCAGTGTGACTATGTTGGAGCTACCCTGTTTTGCTCCCAAAGGAAGTGTAGGTCAATAGGTGTGAGTCTGCTCAGCTGGAAAGTTACGTCAGCTGGAAAGTCACGTGCAATCCTGAGGGCTGGTGGGTTACAGTTTAGACTTGTTCAACAACTGTATTGTCTGGGGAATGAAAGAGAGTTTGAATTGGTTCCAGTTACATATTGGGCAGCGATAGCGTCTTTTAGAGGGAAGGAGTTCAAAATGCGAGTGAAGTGGGTGGGTGGGGTCACTCAGGATTGCACGTGCTTTCCTAGCGAGTGCTCTCTCAGTCAGTTGTAGGAGGCTGTTGGTAGATAAGCCGATGATTTTGGCGGCCGTCTTAGTAACGTGGTGCAGCACGTTTTTGTTTGCTGTAGACAAGGCGGGGAAGAAACAGATTGTGCAGAATGACAAAACAGACTCGATGATACTGACATACAAAAGTGACAGCAGTTTGGGGCTCACGCTAAAAGATCTTAGTTTCCTCGGTATGTACAGTGTTTGTTGGCACTTTTTGAAAACGGTCTGCACATGTGGGCCAAAGGTAAGTTTAGAATCAAGGGCCATGCCCATATATTTGAAACTGTCAACAGTTTTTACAGTTTTGCCATCGATGGTTATGGCGCCATCAAAGTGGACCTTGCTGCGGAAATCAAAGACCATCTCCTTTGTCTTGGGAACACTTAATTCCCAAAAGTTCTCTTGGCACCATGCAGACAGGTCAGCCACTGTGTCCTTATACACACTAAGTTGAGCCACCACTGCCATGTCGTCAGCAAACTTGACGAAGGAGTTGGAGTCGTTTTTACTGCGACAGTCGTTGGTATACAGTGAGTAGATTACGGGGCTTGCCACACAGCCCTGTGGGGCTCCCGTGTTGGTGGTGATGCTGGGGAAAAGGGTGTCGCCCACTCAAACACGCTGGGGTCTGTCACTGAGAAAGCTGTACACCCAGTGGATGAAGGTAGGTGGAACTTGCAGATCTAGCAGCTTCTCAAGCATTTTGTGGTGCTGAATGGTATTAAACACGCTCGAATAGTCCACAAAGAGCACACGTGCGTAGGAGCCTGGAGTGTCCAGATGACTGATAAGTAAATGCAGCATCCTCCACACTACGTCCATGCCGGCAGGCAAACTGGTAAGAGTCAAGCTTGTCCTGCACAAGTGGCGCGAGTTTACTGAGGATCATCTTCTCAAGGGATTTCATTGGTAGGAAGGGGAGGGCCATGGGTCTGTAGTCATTCAGTTCTTTAGGAGAGGTTTTTTCGGGGACAGGAACGATGGTGCTTGACTTCCACAGGGTGGGTACAACCCCGAGGTCTACGGATGCCTGATAGAGGGGCTGGTATGCAGGTGACAGCTCGCTTGCACAGCACCGGAGGAGATGATCCGACACGTCAGGTCCAGCTGCCTTCCTGACGTCGGTACGTTGGAACAGTCGCTTGACGTCATCCTCGGTGATGGTGACGGCGCCAGGGATGGGGGGGGGCGGGACTGTATTCAGGAGCTGTGTGCACTGTGAAGTGAAGGTGTGCATGTCGAACCGCGCGTAGAACTGATTCAGGTCCGCTGCGTCGGGCATGTTAGCCCTCTTGTTTGTTTGTCCAGTGTTGAGTGTTTCCCCATGGTACTATATATGTACTGTCGTTTCTCTTGAACCCGACTCTAAACTGCAGAATGCTGAATTGAACAGATGCCTGGTTTCCAAGTGGATGACAGGGCGAGGGGGGGGGGGGGGTGGGGGACACAAAAGGTAGCTTTACGCCGCGAATCCGGATGCGGCACGTCTCAAAATAGTTAACACTTTTGAGGCATGTCGCATCCGGATTCGCGGCTTTATGCAGCGAATCCAGTTGCAGCACATCTCAAAAAGAGTTAACCCCTTCACTCACAGCGGACACTTACTGTGTCTTTCAAATTATTGTAAATTTAACATCAAAGATTCCAAACAGCTAACGGAGACATGGATACAAAGCAGTTGCAGGGCTTGTGAGGATGTATACCTCTTTGCGGTGTGTGGCATTACTACAATGTTCCCCGAGTTTCAGACCTGCCTGTTTATTTTCAACAGTGTGCCTGGTTCAAGACGACGAGGTTCAAGCGCGGGAAAGGCAAATTCATGGGTGGAGGACATCTTGGAGTTAAAGAGAGGCCTGGGCTCGGATCAGAAACGGTGAGTGAAGCGGATTTTGTGAGGTAAATGTTAGACTATTATAAAATATGTGTATCACACATGTCTGAAAAAGAAACACAGTTCTTGGTCAGTTACAGAACGAAAAGCCTGGCATGCAGAAATGAATAAGACTTACACTCTGATCTGTATTAACCCATTCAGCCCTGATGCACTACAGCAGGAGACTGGTCGACCATGATAATTCAAGGGTAGTGCCAGCTTAGCTTGGCACCTGTCGGCGCCAAGCTAATCTGGCACTGCCCTTGAATTATGGTCGATCCATCTCCTGCAACTGTTGCATAGTCATTAGATGATGCCTCCAAAATTTGGGAAATGCAGCCATCGGGCTGAATGAGTTAAGTTTCTCATTTGAATCAGTTTTAGCTTTAGCCTTTTTGGGTTTAGTGCTTAGCCTTTTTGGCTTATGTGCGATAGCAAAAGGTAGTCTATGTAATGGGTTGTCTGGTGTCTGACATACAGATGTTGTCCATGGTAAGCTTTAACCTTGGCATTTCTCACAAGGCACAGTCTTCAAACTTGGCTCAATGATACTTTGTGACAAGACCTTTCAAAACATACCACTTTCAGTGACCTCACACAGTTGAAGGTCACAGATGGTCCAAAAATAAGCATATTTACATACACACACACACACACACACACACACACACACACACACACACACACACACACCAATTTGTTTATCTCAAATACTGTTTTCAACTTAAAACCCAAACTTGATACTATTGATAGAGAGATACCTTGTGCCAGTTGTGTAAGACCTATGCATACTCATTTTTATGATCCCTTGGAAAGGCCAAGGGTGAAAAGGCCAGCAGATATGTGAAAAATAGCAGTTTTGGATAGAATTTTAGGTTTTTGTCACCGGTAGCTGATGATGAGACCTTTCTATGCATACTAATTTAGTTTGATCCCTCACAAAGGTCGAGGGCCATGCATAATTTTTTAGAAAACATGGATTCGCTTGGTACAAAAGCCAACCTTTTCTTAATGTTAGGATACTTTTAATGCTTCCTCCTTTCAGTGACCTGTTAGAAAGGTCAAGGTCACAGATGTCAGACATGTGGATTGGTTATACATGTGAGCTGGAAAGGCTTTGCTATTCTTGTTCTATCTTTTTATTGGTACTGGTATTTAAACAGTTGTTGTGTTTCCCCTTTGTCAAACAAGAAAAGCAAATATATCATCTATGAAAACCTACAGTCATCAGCGAAAAACTCATCATTTTGACTCTTCCAGCAGTGAACAAATAATTATGCCCATTCATCATATGTGTAGGATTAAATTAACCCAATGGCTGTCAGTAGCATCTTTTGTCGTAGTGATTTCTGCAGGAATCACCTTGACCAAAAAGGCGCTAGTGACAGCCAAAGGATTAAGACTGATTGCCTGAGCTCTAGTTTGTTTCTTCAAAAACATTACCGATGACATGACTACTAGGAGTGTCCACTCCTTGCTCAATTCTAGCCTAAGAACCCGTTGTGTGAACACAACCCGGGAGGCACTCGGGGAACCCCCAGAGGGACTGAGAGTTGTCTCCCGCTCCTACCCACCAGCCCTATTCACCTGTGAACTCCAGTCACGCTTCTTAGGCTCACGCGTTCAGACGTGTTTTCTCTAGCCTCTGGACTTTGAAGTTTTTTCGACCGGTTCGGTCTGCCTTGCTTGCTTCGTCTTCGCCGGCCTTGGATTCTACTCTTGCGACAGTTGGCCCGCTGCAGCTTCGCTCGTGTTCAAGGGTTCCCTCTCTGGCTTTGCCGGTCGGGCTGTAGGGGTCATGGAACTTTCTCCTTCTCGTACCGCTCCGACTGAGAGGTAAGGTAGTTAGAGGAGCCTCAGCTGGTTGCCCGGGCGGGGCACAGGCACGAGCAGCTTGCTTTTTGCTTCGCTTTTCCCTCGTTTGGGTTTTTTTGGGCTCTGTTTGGTTGCCTGATTAGCTAAAGAATGTTTCGCGCCGGTTTTTGGCGGGCTTTTCGCGCCATTGCCAGCTGCGAGCGGTGAGTTCCGTTACTGTACCTAGGCCATACCTAACTTATTTAGGCTTACGGTTTAGACGCCCTGCGTTATGATGAAGGCTTGGATGCTCACCTGTCCCGGCAGGGTTTGTTTTCCCTCCGCCGTGGTTTTAACTAAATGTTGACGGCATGTGAGCCATACGTTGGTTAATTGGGTGCCTAACACCACTGTAGCTTGGGGCCTAAAGCTTAACGGGGAGATTGGTGGACACTCGCTGAGTGCCTTCATGTTTTGTGTGTTGCAGTGGCCTACTGATGACATGCACAAAATGCGGAGGCTTCCAGTGGCCGTCGGATAACCATGCAGTCTGTCTCCCCTGCGCTGGGTGTGCGTCCGACCATACGTGTGACGTCTGTACTACATGGCCGGAATTGCGGTGCTCTAATCTCTGGAACTTTTATAGGAGGGAGCCTCCTGCCCTCTTGGGTACCTTGAAGATTACCGAGACGCCTTCCGCTGTGCCCCCGGCACCGGACGTGCGAGACCAACGGGATCCGACGCAGATAACGCCACTGAGTAATCAAGGGACTAGTGCACAGTGTGGGAGTTCGACCGTCAAGACCGCCTCCGTTCGAGAGCGCGCCCGGACACAGCTGGTGGAAAGAACCCGCCTCTCCCAAGAGCCTGGTTTGGTTGGACGCTTGTGGCGTCCCTCCTCCACCGCCGTTCCCCACTCGTCTCTGAGGAAGCCGCCGGGATCCCGCTGGAGGTCCCCTGGCCGGCCAGTAACCCGCCTCTCCCAAGAGCCTGGTTCAGAGAGACATACATGCACTCGTCCGGAGCCTCCTGGTTGTGAAGAACGTAGACACAGGGATTC
This sequence comes from Semisulcospira habei, assembly GCA_036245525.1. NCBI lineage: Eukaryota > Metazoa > Mollusca > Gastropoda > Semisulcospiridae > Semisulcospira > Semisulcospira habei. The sequence goes on along the minus strand of BTPG01000002.1, from coordinate 285,580,006 downwards.
TGCTCGACGTTTTCGCTCTCCTTCGCACGATCGTAGGAGGACCTTCTCTTCTCATCGCTCGTCGCATCGGGACTCCCCTCGCCGCAGACGGTTTTCACCTTCTTCGCGTTCCCCTTCTCGTTTGGACTCCCGTTTGTCCCGTCCCTCTTCCCATCGACCGGCCACTTCCCCTCTTCCTCGTCCTCGCCGTTCCGTTCCCCCTTGTCGCAGCCGTTCTCCTCGTCGGGATCCACCCTCGGCATGCAGGAGACCCTCACCGCATCGTTCAGACTACCGCTCTCCCCTGTGGAGGGAGTCTTCGTCCGCTGCGGTTCTCCGACAACGGGATTCCCGGCCTCGGAGCCCTCGTCGCCCTCTTCGGTCGCCGGTTTCTGGACAGCGGGACTTCGACACCCTCAGTTTGACGCCGGAGGATTCTTCAGACTGGTTACTCGGAGGTATCAGCCGTTCTTCAGCTTCTGCCTCTTCGGCTTCCAGTGTGTCGGCCTCCATCAAACAGGTTTCTTCTACCCGGATGGACACGCGGCTGGCGCTGGACGGGGCTGCCAAGCTCATCGCCGCCACCTTACCTGAGGACGTTTGTCCGGCTTCACCCCCTGTGAAGAGGAAGATTTCCACCTTCGTGGACGCGGATATGACTGTCAAGAGGTTCAAGTCCCTCCCACAGCCGGCTAGTTTTTTTGATCTGCGGGACGCTTTCTCGTCTCACCTGCTTTCGGAGACTCGGAACTCGGACTTCTTCGCGGACGGGAGATGGCCTTCCGCTCTGGACATCGCGTTTCAACAGGATTGGTACGCCGGCCATTCGCAGTCGTTCCTCTGCCTGCTTCCACCCGTGGATCCCGCCGCTCTGATGCAAGCCGGAGGTGCTTCTATGCTGAAACGGTCCTTCCCACGGGGACTGGATAGGACGGCGTCACTGGTCCAGAACGCGCTCACCTGCTCCGGTTTCTTGGACTTACTGACACAGGCTTTCATCCGACGTCTCGAGGAAGCTTGGCAGCCTGCTCTGTCTCCCCTCCTGGGAGACCTGCTAGTCATGGCGGAGGCTGGGAACCGCGCAGCTTATCACTCCTCGGTTAACGCGATGGCGGCCGCGACTAACTGCGACCTTATGCGACGAGACGCCGTCCTACAGGCTTGCAGTGGAATGCCGATCGACCTGAGTACTCAGCTACGTCGGGCCCCCCTGGGAGGGTCTCTGCTCTTCGGGGATACTTGGCAGACGGTGAAGGACTCCAACTCCGACCGTTGGCCTCGCAAGGCTGTCAAGCAACGCTTTCCTCCCGCCCGCACGGCCCTGGGTCGCTCCTTGCGGGCGCGTAAACGTGTCACCTCGGACCCGTCTGCCCCGCCACGAGCTGCGCTGCGCCGTCGCCCGTCCTTCCGTCGCCCTGGCCCAGCTAGCGCCCCTACCCCCGCCTGGCCCCGTCCCGCCCGTTGCCCTGGGCGCGGGCGGGCCACCTGACTTGTCCCCGGTTCCGCCCCCGCCGACCGTCGTCGGGGCTCCAGTCGGCGGGAGGCTAGCACGATTCAGCGAGGAGTGGCACTCGCTGTTTCGAGACGAGCCCTGGGTTTTGGACGTAGTCACCAGAGGATTACGGATCTCGTTCCGCTCTCCTCCGCCTTTGCGCTCTGTTCCACTTTGGACAGAGGTTCCGTCCGACGTCCTCAAGGCCGCCGCTCTGCGAGGAGAAGTCGCGGCTCTCCTGTCGAAGCAGGCCACAGAGATAGTGCAGCGTCCGGACTCGCCCGCCTTTTACAGCCGACTGTTTGTGGTGCCCAAACCCGGCGGCAAGTGGCGGCCAGTCATAGATCTGTCGGCGCTGAACGCCTTCATCGCGGCCCCTTCCTTTCGGATGGAGACGACAAGGGCCCTTTGGGCGGCGGTTCAACCCATGGACTACGCGGTCAGTCTAGATCTGTCCGACGCCTACCTACATGTTCCCATGCACTCGTCTGCCAGGAAGTACCTGCGCTTCGCGTTCGAAGGAGTGATTTACCAGTTTTGCGCCCTTCCGTTCGGTCTCAACCTCAACCCCTGGGCCTTCACCCGCATCATGGATGCTGTAGTGGCCAAGGCAAGGCAGTCGTCGTCCAGTCCGACGTCAAATTATCTCGACGACCTACTCTTGAGAAATCAGGTGGAGACCGCGCTTGCGGCAGACAGGGACGCCCTTTTACGGCTGCTTTACCGGTTGGGATTCCTGGTCAACACCGGAAAGTCGGACTTCACTCCTGCGCGCCACTTCATCCACCTAGGCATGGAGTTTGTCACGGACCGCAACAGGGTACTCTTGCCAGAGAAACGGATTGTGAAGTTATCCGCTCTCGCCGCGTTGGTAGATCAGCAGCAGGCAGCCCCTGCCAGGGTCTGGCTTCAGCTTCTGGGCCTGATCAACGCAGCAGCGGATCTTATCCCCCTCGGGCGTCTCTACTCCCGACCGCTACAACTGCATCTCCTACTGCTCTGGCGTCCCTCCTCGGGCGACTTGACCACGATCGTCCCCGTGTCCCCGCTGGTACGCCCCCACCTCTTACGGTGAACCGACAGAGCGTGGTTGGCTCTGGGAGTCCCCATTTCCTCTCCATCCCCTCACCTCTCCCTGTGTGTCGACGCGAGTCGGGCTGGTTGGGGAGCCCACCTGCTTCCTCAGTTCACCACGACGTCCGGCCTCTGGCCTCCGGAGTTCGCGGACAAACACAGCAACTGGTTGGAACTGCAAGCGGTGTGGCAGGCCATCATCGTTAGGGAAGAGCAACTCAGACACCAGCATCTTCTCGTCCTTTCGGACAACTCGACAGTGGTAGCGTGTATACAGAAGCAGGGAGGAACTCATTCACCCGATCTTTGCATGCTACTGTTCCGATTGATGCGATGGTGCGAGGACCGCGATCTGACTCTCAGCGCTCGCCATATCCCCGGTCGCCTGAATGTTTTGGCGGACTCCCTATCTCGTCGAGGACAGCTCATTCACACGGAATGGACGCTACGCCAGGACATTTTCCGGATGATTTGCTCTCACTGGGAGACCCCGATGGTGGACCTGTTCGCCACGAGGTGGAATCACCAGCTTCCCCTCTTCGTATCCCCAGTACCGGATCCCCTGGCTTGGGCGGTCGACGCCTTATCCATTCCCTGGGATGGACTCATAGCGTACGCCTTTCCCCCGACAGTCCTTGTTCCCAAAGTCCTCCTAAAGCTGCGAGGAACCAATGCGATCCTGCTCCTGGTCGCCCCGTTCGCTTGGACTCGTTCCTGGTCCACCGACCTGATCAGCCTCGCCACTCACCCTCCTCTACTGCTCCCCACGCCCCGCACTATGCTCAAGCAGCCACGTCAGGCGCTGTTCCACCCTTGTCCGGAACGCTTACTGCTACACGCCTGGAGGTTGTGCGGCAAGCCCTCTCTGCTAGAGGCTTCTCGGGTGCTGCAGTGGAAGCGATCGCTACAGCCCGCAAGCCCTCGACTAGACGTATCTATGAGGGGAAATGGAGGGTACTCTGTGCCTGGTGCAGCAACCGTCGTCTCTCCCCCACCGAACTGACAAACCCCCAACTTGCGGACTTCTTCCTCTGGCTCTTCGGAGACCAAGGACTGGCCCCTATTACCATTCGGGGATATCTCTCGATGATTGCCGACACCTACCGGCATCTCGGCCGCGCGGATCCCGGCGCATGTAAGGACCTAGCAGATCTTATGTCACATTTCAGAGCACAAAGGCCTGCCTCTCGCTCACTACTTCCCCGCTGGGATTTACCATGGGTTCTTACCTGGCTGAACTCACCACGTTTCGAACCACCACCGCTGGCCAGTCTTGCTGATGTGACGCGGAAGACCTGCTTCCTGCTGGCGCTCGCCACCGCGGCACGAGTAAGCGAGATACACGCTCTATCAGCCCGGCCTACATGCCTGCAATTTCGAGCTGATCATTCGGTCCAACTTGTGACCGACCCTGCCTTCATTGCCAAGACTAGGTCTCCACTGACGGCACCACAGGTTATCACCTTACGACCGTTACGCGGGAAAGACTTCCCCAAAGAGACCAGGTAACAAGATCCTGTACGAGCCCTCAGAGTGTACTTGCGCCGAACCAGAGCCGTCCGGAGGGGACGCTCACGCCTCTTCCTACCTTTAAAACCCGGAAGAAACGACATTACAGCACAGACAGTCTCTTCCTGGCTACGCTGGGTGATTCGCTCAGCATATGTCGATCTCTCCCCACAGGGAGCGAAGAGCCTAAAGATTCGAGCGTACGAAGTACGGGCCATGGCCACGAGCGTAGCCTTCGACAGGAACTGCGCTGTCAAGGACATCGTGGCTGCGGTGGGCTGGCGATCAGAATCTACTTTCGCCCGCTTCTATCTACGGGATCTGGCAGGGCAGCGAGACAACCTCGCCTTGGTGGGGGACCTCACGGCGGCACAACACTCCCTCCCGGCGCCACAGGCGCCGTAGGTACGCACCCACAAGGGAGTCCGGAGTGTCGGAGGAGAGGAGGGGGCCATAGCCTAGAGAAAACCTTCTGGTGCGGCACCCTCCTCCTTTTCGGCATTCTCCTAGTAGTCATGTCATCGGTAATGTTTTTGAAGAAACAAATTCATTTTTCTTTAAAAGGTATTTTTTCGAAAAATACTTACCGATGACATGACTCGAAGGACCCTCCCACCTGCCCCGCTTGCCGCTGGTGAGCCTAATTCGTGACTGGAGTTCACAGGTGAATAGGGCTGGTGGGTAGGAGCGGGAGACAACTCTCGGTCCCTCTGGGGGTTCCCTGAGTGCCTCCCGGGTTGTGTTCACACAACGGGTTCTTAGGCTAGAATTGAGCAAGGAGTGGACACTCCTAGTAGTCATGTCATCGGTAAGTATTTTTCGAAAAAATACCTTTTAAAGAAAAATGAATTTTTATTATCACTCTCTTCCCATGCTGTACTGTGTGTGCAGGCGACAAGGTTACAGGACAGTACCAGCTTCAGCAGTTTCCGCGCAGGGGTGGGGACAGGGGGGCCGGGCAGTGACCGTATGAGCACCATGAGGCAAGCCTTTGCAGTGAGTAGTTGTAGTAGGAGCATATTAATATATCTTATTTGCTTTTTAAACAGGCCACTTAAGCGTTTACTGCTTTTGGCATAGAACTCCCATTAGCATTAACCCATTCAGCCCTGACGCACTACAGCACGAAATGAATCAACCGTGATAATTCAAGGGTAGTGCCAGATTAGCTTGGCGCCATTAGGTTGCTCCATCTCCTGCATGTGGTAAATAGTTGTTAGGTGAGACCTTAACTCATTCAGCCCGACGGCCGTATGTCCCAAATTTTGGAGGCGTCATCTAACGACTATGCACCTCTTGCAGGAGATGGATCGACCATGATAGTTCAAGGGTAGTGGCAGATTAGCTTGGCGCCGACGGGCGCCAAGCTAATCTGGCACTACCCATGAATTATCATGGTCAACCCATCTCCTGCTGTAGTGCGTCAGGGGTGAATGGGTTAACAATTTATGAAATGTGGCCATGGGGTTAAATGGGTTAACGCCCCTTGTGCATGCAGCCACCAGTGCCATTTACCACACTGGTGGCTGCATGCACAAGGGGGGGCTAATTGTCTGCCAACATTGCAATGTAGTCTGCCAAGAGCTTCATAGGGTCCACTTTTGCTGAATGATGAAGTTTCTCTTTGTGCCTTTGGAGCGATAGCGTTTTCTGGTCTTGGTGACCGATACGATCTTTGTACAATGGCGTTTACAGGTAGTCCTCTCCAGGCACCGTTTAAGGTAGGCACTACCTGCGATGTCATATTTGGCAGTTATTGCATCAAAGTGAAAGAGTTCATTAAAATTAAGTTTACTGGCATGATGTTCACAAGTTTTGTGTGCGCATGTAAGGACTTTTCAAAAGGTCTGCCAGATGGATCAGCCATATTTCAACGACAGTGCCAGATTAGCTTGGTGCCTTCCCAGGTCTGGGACTACCTTTGAACTATCATGACCAACCCATCTCCTGCTGTGATGTTTTAATCCTTTGGCTGTTGGTAGCAGTTTTTGTCGCGATGATTCCTGCAGGAGTTACAGCGACAGGAACTGCTGCCGACAGCCAAAGGGTTAAGAATGAACGTGCCATTCTGTAGACTGTCGATTTTGTTTGTAACACGGTCACTTAACCCTTATCATTTGGAATACACCAGTGTGTGAAATAAGTTTGACTAAAATAGTTCAAGGGTAGTGCCAGAATAGCTTGGCGCCTCTAGGTGCCAAGCTATTCTGGTACCACCCTTGAACTAAAGCCATTGGTCAATACCCTTATCTGTAAGTACTATATTAATGTAGCTTGTATATGGCAGGGTACAAAGGGTACACATTTCAAGCTTTTAGCCTCAGTATGATGTGGTTTAACACATTTGAGAGTTGCTGCATCTGGATGTGCTGCATATCTGAATGCAGCACGTCTTAAATGTGTTAAACACCACGTTTACTTGAGAAGTTCACTGTAGTTCCAATTTTTGATGGCTGTCCCTTTCATCCACCAGGCCCAGTTCAAGTCATGCTTTGTGGAAGCCCTGCAAGAGGAGAAGAAGCCACTGACAGGCGTTATTCTGCCCCCTGTGTCCCAGAGAGCTGGCGAGGAGCCTCAGAAGCCCATCCACATGCAGCCCGCATCTTCACAGCATGCAAGCAGGGACTCGAACAAGAAAAAGAAAAGGAGTCGATGGGATTAAGGAGGAGGGGAGGTGTTTCTGACGTAGGTGTGTGTGTGCGTGTATAGCTCTGGATGTAAGCTGTCAAATAAAAAACAGTGAGAGAAAGAAGTGAAAGGGGCAGGGGGTACCTATGATGAAGCTGTGTATGTGTGTGTGTGAAACTGAGAGAGAGACAGACAGACATAAAGAAAGAAATTGTTCGATGCTGTCGGTTGAAGAACTGTGAGAGAAGGAGAAGCAGACAGAACGAATGAGTGACTGTAGAATGGTAAATAGTGGCTCAAGTTTGTGTGAGGAAGGTTGTGGCATTTTTCAGTCCAACTAACTGAAGCTTCAACCAAAAGATAGGTCAAAATCAGAGTAGGTCAGAAAATGCTGTGGAGTCAGATTGTGTTTTTAATACCTTTGTAAATTCAGAGTCAAAGATCCCCAGCCATCGGTGAGACATGGATACAAAGTGGTTTCAGCAAGAGGCATAGATCCTCATGAGCCCCTGCAACTGTCGGGGCTCATTACGATCTGCACCACTTGCAGCTGGGGTGTGTTCAGTTTTTCTCTGCAGCAAAGGGGTTAAATTGTGCACCTTCAAGGACAGATTGCCTGGCATGCCAGTTTGTTTCAGCCTTGTGAAATATTGACATGGCTGATTCTTTTTATACATGCATTAAGATTTCTGTATCTATTACTTAGTTTGGTTACAGTTCAACACAAAAGAATTAGTTTCTGTTACACTCTGTTGTGTTTGACCCATGCCAGTCTATTCATTTCATTTTCCATTTGTTGGATAGACTTTATGGGGTACGTGTCCACCTTTAATGGAGAAATGTAACATAATTTTTCCTTCTTCGTTATTGGTGAAAATCAAATTTATCCATTAATGAATTTATGGTACATGTACTATTATTGCTCATCCACTAACCCTTTCCCTGCCACTGTGTGTACACTGTACATACATTTTTGTTTCTGAAATCACTCAACGACCAAAAGCCAACACTCGAAGTTGAAAGAATATGAACACAAATTGGTCTTGGCAAGAGGCATAAATCCTCATCTTGGTTTACTCAATAACCAAAAGCCAACACTGTCCAAGAAACATGGACACAAATGGGTCTCAGCAAAAGGCATAGATCCTCATGAGCCCTGCAGTCGTGGAGGCTTGTGAGGATCTATGTCTCTTGCATTTAGATTGTTTTCACTGTTTCTTGGCACTGAAGGGGTTAATGGTGAAATCAAGTGAACTTGATACGTTTCAATTTTCCTTTCATTTATATGGAATCCTAGCAGTAATTTATTTTTGCTTCATTGTAAAGAGAAGTAGGTTATTGTGTGTATGGAATAGATAGATGAGACAGGGAGTACTGTGTCATTATTCATCAGTGTGACTGTTGATATGAGCGAGTTGTGACGCATGCAGTAAGAAGTGAATACTCTGAGTGAATGATTGTCATTCGCACATTTTTCATTTTGTCGTATCTTCCTAGTAGAAAACATGTATGATTTCGACAGTCGCTTTATCTTTGTAAGGTAATCTCGAACGAAATGAAGAATGGATGAATCCCCTGTGAGTCTTTGTTAGTTGAGAATGGTCTGTGTGATTGCTTGTATGTGTGTGAATTAGTGTTAACCCAATCAGCCCTGATGCACTACAGCAGGAGATGGGTCAACCATGATAATTCAAGGGTAGTGCCAGATTACAGGCACAAAGCTAATCTTGCACTGCCCTTAAATTATCATGGTCGATCCATCTCCTGCAACTCGTGCATAGTCATTAGATGACGCCTCCAAAATTTGGGAAATACGGCCGTCGGGCTGAATGAGTTAATGTGTGTGTGTGTCATTTTTGCGGACACGCCAACGACTTTCAGACATTTGAGGCATTGTCTAATTTTAAACCTAATGCCACGAATTTATACATTATTTATAGTTCACGTCAGCAGCTTGACAAGGCAAGACTCAGGAGGGAGATCGACTGTAGTAGACTAATTGATTGATTGTACATTGCTTAACGTCCCGACAGCAACAAGGCTTTCTCAGGACGTGCCTGCACTGCTTGTGAAAAAAAAATAAACAGAAAATTGAATGTATGTCGCCAGCCGGTCAAACACATTAAATAAACCTACAACATGGGGCACAAATAAAGCTAAGACCATTTAGCAACACACATCCAATATCAAGAGCTACAGGCAGTGCAGACAGTAGGGAGAGTTTTAAAAAGGCAAATACAGGTGAATGGACAAAGGGTAGACAGAAACACATGCCCCAGAATAGAGAAAAAAACCCACCCTGTGGGGCTGACCAGGGTGACCCTGGGAACTAAAAAATACCTAACCCCACCCAAGTCCCCCAGGGCAGACCCGGGTGGGGCTGTAGTAGACTAGCTTGTATGCCAAACTGAGGACTGCTTTCACAGTGGTGTCATTGTAAGCCTGCACATAAAGCAGAGTCGCCAATACATGTACAACAGTGTACCTTGCAAGAGGCTTGTGTTCCTACAAGTCAGAAGACCGCAACATTTGCCGCATCGTACCTTCGATCACACAACCTCTTTGTATGCGCAGCCGCAGGTACATTACAGGTGACTGCATGTACAAGGGGGTTAAAGTTTACTTGACGCGTTCAAGGCGCCTCGCATCAATAGCTGTGGAAGTGTATAGCGTTGCCGGAGGCAACGCTATACACTTCCGCAGCTATTGATGCGGGGCACCTTGAACGAGTTCAGCGCATGATCCGATTTATCACGATGTTATACTCGAGGTATCCAATGCCGTCTCGGATTCAAATTGGTACACATGACCCACGAGTTACGGCCAGAACCCAGTACCCTTCGCAATCCCCAGATAGACCTACTCGGGGAGTACGCCACACGTACACCTCTACTGATTCAAAGGGATTTGAATAACGGTGTATTTGTGGCGTTCTTCCCGAGTGGATTTATCTAGGGGCTACTCCCCCAAACGGAACGGGATCTCTTGTAAACTCCCCTTCATTTTCCTTCGTGGAGAGTATCACGTTGCAGTTCCTTTACAGCAGTTGAATGCACTCCGTCGGGGGAGAGGGGGGGTGGGGGGGGGGGGGGAATTAAATCTTCGTCGTTTCTTTAACCCCGGTACCTATGGCTGCATGCACGAGAGAGTTAAGGGACGACACTGTGGAATATTTCTCAACTGTAGGATGACCACATTCATATGAAATGAAATGAAACTTTATTTCTCAAGGATAAATGATTAGGTGCATGGACCTGTTTTCAATCATGTCCTTGCACACACACACAAACATAAGCACGCACACAAGCACTCACACAGACACACACATACACAATGCCTGGGGAGAGAGAGAGAGAAAAAAAAAGTAGTTAACCCTATCCAAGTCACCAGGGCAGACCCGGGTGGGGAAAAGTACAAAGTAATAATACATTTACAAGAAAAAAGTGTAAACAGAAATCAATGTTTGCATGTATACATATGTGCATCGGGCATATACAAGAAATTACATGGTAAAAAAAATGGTAAAAAGCGAATATACTGATATAGCTGTTGGGGTAAAATAGGCACTTACAAGAATAGCTTCAACAAGTCTATCCTATGTACGTATTGAAGATTTACTACACCAACTTCAGAAACGAAAAGCCAGTCACGTGAGAAACGAAAAGCCATTGTCACGTGGTTTATTCTTCAAACAGCATTTCAAGTATTTCTGAGATACTTCAGCAGCTGGGTTTTAAATGTTCTAACCGATGGCGCTGCTCTAATATCTGCCGGAACAGAATTCCATAATTTCGCCCCAGAATAAGATAAAGATGACTTGTAAATATCCAAGCGGGGCATTGGTACTGATATTGTTTCCTGGTGTTCGGCTGGACCTATGGGCAAAACGGAATAAATTTGTGAGATAAGTAGGAGATTCTGAGAGGGTGATTTTGCGCATGAATACCAGTTTATTATAGATAAAAAGTTTGTGAAGAGGTAAGACAGCTAGCAACTTGAATTTGTCATCTGTACTAATGCTTTCTGTTGGTCTATCAATTAGTTTAATGGCCCTTTTGTGGAGCGAGTTGAGTCTTTTAAATTTAGAGCCCCCCCCCCCCCCCCCGGGTCTGCCCCCCTGGGGGACTTAGGTGGGGTTAACTACTTTTTAGTTCCCCGGGTCACCCTAGTTAGCCCCACAGGGTGGGGATTCCCCTCTATTCTGGGGCATGTGTTTCTGTCTACCCTTGGTCCATTCACCTGTATTTTCCTTTTTTAATCTCTCCCTACTATCTGCGCTGCCTGTAGCTCTTGATATTGGATGTGTGCTGCTAAATGTTCTTAGCTTTATTTAGGCCCCATGTCGTAGGTTTATTTTTTCGTATTGGACCGGCTGGCGACATACATTCAATATTCTGTTTAGGTTTGTTTTTTTTCACAAGCAGTGCAGTCACGTCTTGAGAAAGTCTTGTTGCTGTCGGGACGTTACGCAATGTACAATCAATCAATTTTTAAAAGTTAGCATTACTACTTCCGTCCCAGATAGTAGAGGCATAATCCAAATGTGGCTGAATATGAGCACAATAGATTTTTTTCTGGTAGATTCGTCAGTGAAGAATCTCAGTTTAGAAAGTAGGTATACATTTTTAGATATTGTTTTACAAACATTTGCAATAGGATTTTGCCAGCACAACTTGTCGTCTATCGTGATTCCAAGCACGCGCTGCTCCCTGACTTGCTCAACAGACTGGCCATTAAATGAGAGTTCACCTGGTGTTTTTGTCTAGTGGTAATCAGCATACATTTAGTTTTGGAAGGATTCGGTATCATGGAGTTATTTTGACACCACTGTGAAACAACATTCAAACTACTCTGAAGAGATCTAGTTATACAAAATATATCTGATGATGAAACGTCAAGAGTTCCGTCGTCTGCAAAGATACTGCAGGTTACACTGGGGTCAGATATATGTAGTGGAAGATCGTTGATATAGACAGAAAACAATAATGGACCAGGATATATCTTTGTGGTACTCCTTTCGCTATCACCCCCTTCCGTGAGTTTGTCTCCTTTGGACATATTGTGTGCGCTCGTGCAGGCATGACGTAAGAAACGCAAGGGTGCCAGCACTTAACCTTTTCCCCACCCGGGTCTGCCCTGGGGGACTTGGGTGGGGTTAGGTACTTTTTAGTTCCCAGGGTCACCCTGGTCAGCCCCACAGGGTGGGTTTCCTTTCTATTCTGGGGCATGTGTTTCTGTCTACCCTTGGTCCATTCACCTGTATTTGCCTTTTTAAAACTCTCCCAACTGTCTGCACTGCCTGTAGCTCTTACTATTGGATGTGTGTTGCTAAATGGTCTTAGCTTTATTTAGGCCCCATGTTGTAGGTTTATTTAACGTATTTGACCGGCTGGCGACATACATTCAATTTTCTGTTTAGTTTTTTTTTTTTCACAAGCAGTGCAGGCACGTCCTGAGAAAGCCTTGTTGCTGTCGGGACGTTAAGCAATGTACAATCAATTATAGGCAGCAAGCTTCTGAATTAAACTCTCGTGATTAACGAGGTCAAAAGCTTTCGAGAGGTCCAAAAAGACAGCCCCAGTCATTTGACCGCTATTCATATGATGATGACAGAGGTACTTACTTACGCCTGTCACCCCTACCCGGGTATAGGCCGTCGACGAGAGAACTCCAGCAACTCCTGTCCTGTGCTTCTCCTTCGATTCTACTCCAGGTGGTTCCCAGTCTCTTGATGTCTGCTTGGAGGTCTTGACGCCAGGAGTTTCTCGGCCTACCTCTTTTCCTCTTTCCCTGGGGGTTCCATGACAATGCCTGCCTCGTGATACTGGAAGTTGGCTTTCTCAGACTGTGACCGATCCATCCCCATCTCCTTCGCCCAATTTCATTCTCTGCTGTTATCTGCTCTGTTCTCTCCCAGAGTCTGACGTTGCTGATCTTCTCTGGCCAGTGGATTTTCAAAATTCTTCTAAGGCAACTGTTCATGAAGGTCTGTACTCTGTTGACTGTGGTTTTTGTCAATCTCCAAGTCTCTGCTCCATATAGGAGAACTGCTTTTACATTGGAGTTGAAAATCCGGACTTTGGTGTGTTGTGACAGCACTCTGGAACTCCACACTTTTTTCAACTGGAGAAAGGCTGCTCTGGCTTTACCGATTCGTGCTCTGGCATCTGCATCAGTGCCGCCTTTTTTGTCTATGATGCTCCCGAGATAGGTGAAGGACTCCACCTCCTCCAACGGGGTGCCAGCAAGCAAGACTGGTTGCGTTCAGCCTCATTGTCTTTGTTTTCTGTTTGTGGATGGTGAGGCCCACTTGGGACGAGATGTCAGCAAGCCTCGTGGTCTTGTCCTGCATTTGTTGATGAGTGTGGAACAGTAATGCCAAGTCGTCTGCAAAATCGAGGTCGTCAAGCTGTGTCCACAGTGTCCACTGTATTCCACTTCGTCTGTGCTCTGTGGTCATCTTCATGACCCAGTCTTTGGCCAGTAGGAAGAGGAACGGAGACAGCAGACTCCCCTGCCTGACACCAGTTCTGACCTGGAGCTCCCTGGTGAACTGCCCCTCGTGGATCACGCGACATGTCATGCCATCGTAGCTGCTCTTGATCAGGCGGACGAGCTTTGTGGGTACATCGTAGTGTCGTAGGAGTTTCCACAGAGTCTCTCGGTCCACACTGTCAAATGCTTTCTCAGCAATACCTCCAGCAACTCCTGTCCTGTGCTTCTCCTTCGATTCTACTCCAACCCCACCCGGGTCTGCCCTGGGGGACTTGGGTGGGGTTAGGTATTTTTTAGTTCCCAGGGTCACCCTGGTCAGCCCCACAGGGTGGGTTTTTCTCTCTATTCTGGGGCATGTGTTTCTGTCTACCCTTTGTCCATTCACCTGTATTTGCCTTTTTTAAACTCTCCCTACTGTCTGCACTGCCTGTAGCTCTTGATATTGGATGTGTGTTGCTAAATGGTCTTAGCTTTATTTAGGCCGCATGTGTTAGGTTTATTTAATGTATTTGACCGGCTGGCGACATACATTCAATGTTCTGTGGGTTTTTTTTTCACAAGCAGTGCAGGCACGTCCTGAGAAAGCCTTGTTGCTGTCGGGACGTTAAGCAATGTACAATCAATCGATTCTACTCCAGGTGGTTCCCAGTCTCTTGATGTCTGCTTGGAGGTCTCGACGCCAGGAGTTTCTCGGCCTACCTCTTTTCCTCTTTCCCTGGGGGTTCCTCACCCTGGTCAGCCCCACAGGGTGAGTTTTCCTCTCTATTCTGGGGCATGTGTTTCTGTCTACCCGAGGTCCATTCACCTGTGTTTGCCTTTATTAAGCTCTCCCTGCTGTCTGCACTGCCTGTAGCTCTTGATATTGGATGTGTGTTGCTAAATGGTTTTAGCTTTATTTAGGCCCCATGTGTTAGGTTTATTTAATGTATTTGACCGGCTGGCGACATACATTCAATGTTCTGTTTAGTTGGTTTTTTTTCACAAGCAGTGCAGGCACGTCCTGAGAAAGCCTTGTTGCTGTCGGGACGTTAAGCAATGTACAATCAATCAATCAATTACATTGGAGTTGAAAATCCGGACTTTGGTGTGTTGTGACAGCACTCTGGAACTCCACACTTTTTTCAACTGGAGAAAGGCTGCTCTGGCTTTACCGATTCGTGCTCTGACATCTGCATCAGTGCCGCCTATTTTGTCTATGATGCTCCCAAGATAGGTGAAGGACTCCACCTCCTCCAACGGGGTGCCAGCAAGCAAGACTGGTTGCGTTCAGCCTCATTGTCTTTGTTTTCTGTTTGTGGATGGTGAGGCCCACTTGGGACGAGATGTCAGCAAGCCTCGTGGTCTAGTCCTGCATTTGTTGATGAGTGTGGGACAGTAATGCCAAGTCGTCTGCAAAATCGAGGTCGTCAAGCTGTGTCCACAGTGTCCACTGTATTCCACTTCGTCTGTGCTCTGTGGTCATCTTCATGACCCAGTCTATGGCCAGTAGGAAGAGGAACGGAGACAGCAGACACCCCTGCCTGACACCAGTTCTGACCTGGAGCTCCCTGGTGAACTGCCCCTCGTGGATCACGCGACATGTCATGCCATCATAGCTGCTCTTGATCAGGCGGACGAGCTTTGTGGGTACACCGTAGTGTCGTAGGAGTTTCCACAGAGTCTCTCGGTCCACACTGTCAAATGCTTTCTCATAATCCACAAAGTTGACGTACAGCGGGGAGCTCCACTCCAGAGACTGTTCCACGATGATGCGGAGAGTGGCGATCTGGTCTGTACATGATCGGTTCTTCCTGAATCCTGCTTGCTGGTCTCTCAGCTGGGGGTCAACGGAGCTCTTCATTCTCTCTAGGATGATCCTGTTGAAGACCTGTCCTGGTACTGACAGCAAGGTGATTCCTCTGTAGTTGGAACACTTGCTGAGGTCGCCTTTCTTGGGAAGCTTGATTAGGTACCCCTCCTTCCAGTCAGCCGGCATCACCTCCTCTTCCCAGATCTTTCCAAACAGTGGGTACAGCATCTCCACTGTTGTCTCTAGGTCTGCTTTCAGAGACTCCGCTGGGATGCCATCTGGGCCTGCTGCGTTGCCGTTCTTCAAAAATGCCACTGCTCTTCTGATCTCTTCCCAGCTGGGTCTGTCACAGCTGATGGGTAGGTCGGTCTCTGCCGGCTGGATGTCTGGGGGGTCGGGTGGGCTAGGTCTGTTCAGTAACTCTTCAAAATACTCGGCCCATCTGTCGAGTTGGTCTGCTCTGTCTGCAATAGGCTTGCCTTCTTTGTCTTTTACTGGTCTTTCTGTATGGCCATACTTGCCTGACAATCTTCTGGTAATGTCTTAGAGCTGTTTCATATTGCCGCTGCCTGCTGCCTTTTCTGCCTCTGCTGCCAGGCTGTCTGTGTAGGCCCTCTTGTCTGCCCTGATACTCCTCTTCACCTCGCAGTTGGCTTCTGAGTATTCCCCCTGTGCCCTTGCTTTGGCTGCTCTCGTGCGATTGTTGTTGACAACTGCTTTCTTCTGCTTCATCACTTCTATCTTCTTCAAGGTCTGTGCCGACAGCCAGTCCTTGTGATGGTGTTTCCTGAACCCTACAGTGTCTTTGCAGGTTGAGTTCAGCGCCTCTCTAACTGCCTTCCACTGCTGCTCTGTGGTGACCGCCTCCTCTTCATTTACTAGCTCCTGTAGCGCTTGAAACCGGTTGGACAGCACCAGTTTGAACTCTTCTCTAACTCCAGTTTCTCTCAGGAGGCCTACATTATAGCGCTGTCTTCTTGTTGTCTCTGTGCGGCTTTTCTTTAGCTTGAGCTTCATTCTTAAGGTAAGCAGATGGTGGTCGGAGGCGACATCTGCTCCCCTCCTAACTCGAACATCTTGAAGGGATCTTCTAAATTTCTTGCTAATGCAGATATGGTCTATTTGGTTCTCTGTTGTATGGTCAGGTGAGACCCAAGTTGCTTTGTGTATCCTTCTGTGTGGGAAGATGCTGCCTCCAATGACAAGTCGGTTTAGAGCACAAAAGTCTACAAACCTCTCCCCGTTCTCACTCATCTCCGAGCCTAGTCCCTGTCTCCCCATCACCTCTTCGTATCCGGTGTTGTCCTCCCCTATTTTGGCATTAAAATCGCCCATGACGATGGTGATGTCTCGCTCCGCACATTTGTCCAAGGCACTCTGGAGTCGGTCGTAGAACTCTTGTTTCTCTTCCTCGTCCCTGTCATTAGTGGGCGCATAACACTGGATGACGTTCAGCTTGAGCTTTTTCTTGGTTCTAAAGGCTGCTGTGATGATTCTTGGCCCAAGAGGTTCCCAGCCCATCAGCGCTCTCTGTGCCAATGGTGACAGCATGAATGCTACGCCTTCTGTATGGGGGGCATTCTCCTCTTCATGACCTGAATACAGAATCATCTCCCCACTTAACAGCCTTTTCTGGCCAGACTGCGTCCATCTGGCTTCACTGATACCTAGCAGGGAAAGGTTGTACTTTTGCATTTCCGCTGCTATATGGGCGGCCTTGCCGCTCTAGTACATGGTCTTGACGTTCCATGTGCCCATGGTTGTATCCTTGGATAGAGAGAGGCGGCTCGGTCCTGTGGCTTCCGAAGACTTCCGGCTTTCACCACAGGACGTCATAAGTCTTCTGGTAGAAGAACCTTCCTCCTCCAGGAAAGGAATTACTGTTAGTCTTTTCGTCGGCGTTTTTGTAGCTATTTCCTTTTTTGCAGGGTGGGGAAGCTACCCCCACGCCCAACCCCCTTACTAGGAGGACCAGGGTTTTTTTGTCGGGGTCACCTTCCCTTAGGCCATGTTGGTTCACGGCACCTTATTTCATTCGGTGCACCCCTCTCACGAGGGACCCCCTATCCACCACCCAGGGGACGCGCCTCAACGCCATATTATGGTCCCAGCGCGAGGGATGACAGAGGTGCTGCGTCACAATTTATAAAGCGTACGATGTAGGGCTGTCGCACTCGATCAAAGATTGTCACTTGCCATTACAGGTCAAGACAGATGGTGTCTCCTTTCAGAGCAGCTCACTGTCCTGAAATTCACCATTGTTTCTCTCCATCCAAAGTCAGTGTGTCAGTCGCGATAGCTCAAGGGTTGGTTGATTGAGTAGTTCGGGGGTTTAACCCTTTCCCTGCTACTGTACGTACATTTTTGTTTCTGAAATGTTCGTTCATTCAGCAACCAAAAGCCAACATGGTCCAAGGAGACATGGACACAAACTGGTCTCAGCAAGAGGCATAGATCCTCATGAGCTCCCGCTGTCGCGGGGGCTCATGAGGATCTATGTCCCTTACAGTTGGATCGTGTTCACTTTTATTCTGGGCCGTGAAGGGGGTTAACGTCCACGTCAACGGAATGATAACGGATGGACCTCAGTATCGGGCGGGTTATTAGGGACGGGGACAGCTATTACCTATGGAGACCGACTGAACAATGATCAATTCAGACGCACTGCAACTGTGCCACTTTGTCGTTACATCGGACATTGGACAATGAACCTTTCCGTCACGGGCATTCTATAGAACAAGTCCCTTTTTTGTCCGGCAACAGTAGTACCTGATTAGCTTCTTGGAACCTGGGAGAGTCGGTCTCCAGGGTCAAAGCTAGTAAGACACAGTCCATGACATTTCGTTCCGTCTTTATCAGGAGTGCAAGACGCCGCGCGACAAGGAGACACCCGTCACATGCAGCAAAGAAAAAGGCTTTGTGTGTCATGCTTGCAGTTCTCATTCATAGTGTTCACCCTTATATCATGTGGCCCCTTCACTGCTAGCGGTCGCAGATTGCGTGTTTGCAGTCTGTGTAAATCAACGGGAAAGAGCTCCAGCCGCCCAAGGAGCATGGATGCATCACAAAGTGGCGTCAGCAAGAGGCATAGATCCTTATCAGCCCCCTCAATTTATTTTTATTTTTCAATTATTTTGTTAATTTTTTTTAATTATTTATTTATTTTATATGCATTTATTTATTATTTTTTGTGGTATTATTGTTATTTTATTTATTATTTTTTTATTATTTTTTCATTCATTATTATTTTATTTTATTATTTTTTTATTTTATATATTTATTTATTATTTATTTTTATTTTATTATATATATATATATATATATATATATATATATATATATATATATATATATATATATATATATATATATATATATATATATATTTATATATATATATATATATATATATATATTTTTTTTTTTTTTGGGGGGGGGGAGTGGGGGGGGGGGGGGGGGGCAGTGAAGGTTTTATTGTGCAAGAAGGCGCACGGAATAATTCTGGCTCGTCCAACGTGTTAGGACCTTTCACAGCCTGTCCACGTTCTTCATAAACAGCTTCCCAGTTTGGCTAGTTCGGGGGTTAAAAGTCCATGGCGGCAAAAGGCGGTACAAGGGTCTATGCAGCAAGCCCATGCTCCCAAACTCGTATTTCAGTATTTAATAAAAAATCTCCACTATTGTCGTTAAAGAAATCAAGAGGAAATCTTCCGACCTGGATCACGCCAGACATGACTGCTCCCAAACACGTATTTTAGTACTGATTTGTTTTCTTTCCTCCACTATTTTCGTAAGAGAAATCAAGAAGAAATATTTCGACCTGGATCACGCTAGACATGACTGACGTCAAAGGAATATACATTTATACATAATAGACTTATCACGTGATTAAAAATTTTTCATGATGTTGCCGTCTCCAGTAGTGTGCCTGTTGTTTCGAACAACACCGAGTAACTTTGTACTTTAGAACGTTTTGGTGATCTTTTATAGAACAAAACTGGCACCCAAGACGCGTCGGAAAGAGGGCTACAAAAAGCCCGCCATTGGTCGCTACAAGGGTTTTTTTGTAGCGAGGTCACATGGTACAGATTGCGCTAAAGTAACTGGTCGTGTGGCGTAGGGATGAAAACAATCTAAAGTACAACTTCACTTAGTGTTGATCGAAACAACAGGCACACTACTAGAGACAGCAACGTCATGGAAGATTTTTAATTACGTCATAAGTCTATTATGTATAAATGTATATTCCTTTGACGTCAGTCATGTCTAGCGTGATCCAGGTCGAAATATTCTTGTTGATTTCTTTTACTAAAATAGTGGAGGAAAGAAAACAAATCAGTACTAAATACGTGTTTGGGAGCAGTCATGTCTGCCGTGATCCAGGTCGGAAGATTTCTTCTTGATTTCTTTAACGAAAATAGTGGAGAAAAACAAAAACAAAACTGAAATACCAGTTTAAAAGCATGGGCTTGCTGCATAGACCCTTGTACCGCCTTGTGCCGCCGTGGGCTTGCTGCATGAAACATTGTAGACCTTCGGGAGGTCAAAGGAACCATTGTACCCCTCAGGCCTTCGGGGTACAATGGTTCCTTTGGCTTCCCTCAGGCCTACAAGGGTCCGTGTAGCAAACCCCTGCTACCAATAACTTATACATCAATGTCTTTTACCCCCTCGGCCCTGCCACTGTTCGCAGACTGTGTTTCTGTAATTAAACACCAAAAGAGCAGCAGGGTCGTTGTCCACATGGATACAGTAGTGAGGTCAACAAGAAACATAGATCATCATGAGCCCCCGCAATGACTGCGGGGGGCTCATGAGGATATGTGCCTCTTGCGTGTGTACGTTGCTCGCGATGTTCCGGGCAGGGAACGGTATAATTCTGCAAACAATCTGTGGCGTCGTAGTCTAATCCGTCTTCCTGTGCAGGTATAACACGTGGCTCTGTCTCTGTCAGCGCATTATGAGGAATGTGGACACAAGGAAGGTAACGCGGACAAGCACCAGGGGCCAGTTGCATGAGCGAGCTTAGTCCTGCGCCAGCCACTAAGCAAGGTGCGCCGATCTAGCGGCGCACCTTGCTTAGTGGCTGGTGCAGGACTAAACTCGCTCATGCAGCTCAGTGGCTCCAGGAACTGACGTTTATACTGAACATGATAAACTGAAAAGGAAACACCAATGCGTTGTTAGGTACAGTAGTAGGTAAGCCAATAAATCGACTAAAACGTAAAAGGAAATGACGACTGAATTTAGAACACACAAATTGAGTGTAATAAACAGACACTCAAAATAAAGGAATAGATAAATACGAATAAACTTAGCAATGCTGTCGCCAATATGTTGATCCTCAGTCTCCAGCTTTAAGGCGCTGCCCCCCCCCCCCACCCCACCCCCACCCTCCACCCCCCAAACCCTCCTCCCCCCAAAGACATAAGCCTATCAAACTAGAAGTTAGACGTGTACCCCTCGGTGACTTTGTCCACGTTCAGTCACGTAGTGACATGCAAACTGACAATAAGAAACGTCACCAACTTACAAGATCGTAAACATTTGTAGGCCTACCATCTACTAGATGCGAGTGTTCCACTCTAGGCCCTCAGAATGTTTTTTTTGGGTTTTTTTTTTTTTGATAGGTCTTCCATCAGTATGACGCTCGAGCGTTTCAGACACTGTCCGGCTACACTCCCTCTCTTGACCGACATTCGGTAGAACGTCAGCCCTCAACAAATGTCCTTTGCAAGGGACACAGGCTCTCATGAAGAAATGTGGGGACCCAGGATCAGTGTCACTTGTTTGCCGTTTTTATCTGCATCACAGCATTTAACCCTTTCACTGCTACTGAGTCGTTCTTTGTATGTCTTCAAACTGTGTCAGTTGAACGAGAAAGCGCTCCACTCGTTTCATGATACAATGGATACAAAGTGGTTTGATCAAGAGGCATAGATCCTCATGAGCCCCCGCAATTGCGGGGGCTCATGAGGATCTACGCCTCTTGCATTAGTGTGGTGTTCATTGTTTCGGCAGCGAAGAGGTTAATGTATCGGCATACATGCATCACTGACGATGTGTGACCGAGCACACTGCATTAATGTCACAACACTGGCGGCAACTCGAGCCAGCAAGAGACATAGATTTTCATGAACCCCTGCAGGGTGTGGGAGCTTCACGTGGCTCTATGCCTCTTGTAGATTGTCTCTTTTGCTTGTCAGTGCTTTCAGTTCAGAGGTTCTCCACCGCGCGTACATATGTACGTAGATAATATTTTCCTCATCTATGCAGGGACAACTGTACTTAAAATCTCAGACGTTCATCGGTAATTTGTAGATGGTATGCTTTTTAAAATATTTTTTTTTTCTTTTTTACTAAATAATCAGACAGTTTAGCCTGTATGGAAGATCTGAAGAGGAGAATAACATAACACCTATCACCAGCGTGAAAATGATTTACATTGTTATTAGACTGCGTTATTTCTGTAGACATAACGCGAACGCATTTGAACATCATGATCTACAGATTTTTCATGCCATTCAGTCCTGACAAACTACAGCCGGATTTTATCGACCACGATAGTTCAAGAATAGTGCCAGATTAGCTTAACGCCTTTCCGGGCGCCAAGCAAATCTAGCAGTTGCAGTTGCCGAGCAGCCGCGCTAACCAGTTCGACGACAAGAAAATCTTAACGCCACCCAACAGCAATGCACGAGGTATAGATCCTCATGAGCCCCCGCAGTTGCGGGGGCTCATGAGGATCTATGCCTCGTGCTGACACCACTTTGAATCCATATTCCTGGGAAAGCTAGGACAATTTGGTGTTGAAGTAACACAGAACGCAGAAACGCAATCTGCGTCAACTCTCAGAAGGGGTTAACTCATTCAGCGGCCCCGACACACACCACAGCAAGACATGGATCGAGCATGATAGTTCAAGGGTGGTGCCAGAATAGATTGGCGCTCATAGGCGCCAAGCTATTCTGGCACCAACCTTGAACTATCATGCTCAGTCTGTCTCTGGAATTGTAATACAATCTTTCGGAGGGCAGCTTCCAAATTTGGGGATTTCGGTCCTTGGTGTAGAATGTGTTAACTCATCCTACCCCAGACACGCCACAGCAGGATATGGATCGACCGTGATAGTTCAAGGGTGATGCCAGAATAGCTTGGCGCCTATGGGCGCCAAGCTATTCTGGCATCGCCCTTAAACTATCATGGTCGATATGTGTCCTGCACTGCAAAGCAGCCTTCAGAGGACAACGGCAACATTTGGGGACTTCGGTCCTTGGTGTACAATGTGTTAATACACCTCTTACAACTTGAACACTGTCACAATGGGCACGGCCACGATGCGGACAGAGGTAAATCAGACAGACGTCACGCACTTATACGTTGCTTGAATCAGCTGCCGTGCGAATGATTTACATCTGTCCTGGCGGAAACGGTCGATATTAGGACCTGTGTTGTAAAAGCAATAGGCTTGTGCGTAAAACGGTCACGAATGTGCCCAATACCAATCCAGGAGTTGCACCAGTTGAGTCGTTGCGCGGCTGTACTTGCAGTCCATCTGTGGCCCGCCGTGAGATGGCCATAGTCACCTGCTCGGTGTTAAACACAATTAACCCATTCAGACCTGACGCACTACAGCAGGAGATGGGTCGACCATGATATTTCAAGGGCAGCCTATCGGCGCCAAGCTAATCTGGCACTGCCCTTGAATTACCATGGTCGATCCATCTCCTGAAACTAATGCATAGTCATTAGATGACGCGTCCAAAATT
This sequence comes from Semisulcospira habei, assembly GCA_036245525.1. Taxonomy (NCBI): domain Eukaryota; kingdom Metazoa; phylum Mollusca; class Gastropoda; family Semisulcospiridae; genus Semisulcospira; species Semisulcospira habei. Next base: position 285,557,271 of record BTPG01000002.1, on the reverse strand, counting down.
TGGGAAATACGGCCGTCGGGCTGAATGAGTTAACTAACGAACTAACTAACTAACTAACTGTGACCAGTTGTGGGGTATGAAGAAGGTAATTTGTACAGATTCTGTTTGTTTAATTACTGTGCCCGTGTCCGCTTGCCTTTTCAGTCAGCGACCTTTTGTGGTTGGCTGGCCTAACGTGAAGGCTGACGCGTAATCTCATCAATGAAAAACAAGTAAATTAAATTTAACCCTTTGCGTGTTGGTAGCGGTTATGTCGCGATGATTGCTACAGGAATCATTGCGACAAAAACAAAAACAAACAAAACAAAACAAAAAAAAAACAACCCGCTATCAACACGCAAAGGGTTAATTTCCTCGTTCGGCAGTGAAACATGTGGGTCATCGAATGCTTCTGTGTCCACAAAACGGGCAAGAAATTCTCATAGAACTGACATGAACTGCTACAATTTAAGTATCCTAATAAATACGAGATTTATGTGTAACCTGTACGCGGTGTCGGTGACTCACTTTAAAGCACTTACAGTGCAGAAGGTGTCCCTGTTCTTGTTTTACAATCAAATGGTAATGATACAGGAAGTGTGTATGACGCATCCATTTCTGAAACATAATCATATTGAATTATTGCAGTACTTGAATCGTTGTGTTGTCTTGCGTTTCCCGCTTGTCCTTATGGAGCAACCTTAACTCATTCAAGACCCGCATCAGTAGCTGCGAAAGTGTCGTATAGGCAACACCCGCATCAATAGCTGCGGAAGTGTCGTATAGCGTTGCCTCCTATTGATGCGGGGCGCCTTGAATGAGTTAACTTCACAGGGTGCAACAAGCATTGCCCTGTAAATGTGGTCCCATGTGCAGCGGTAATGCGCATGCCACCAGTGCGAGAGGTGCTAGGTTCGATCCCCGGTTCTGACATCCGACTTTTTCACCGTTAACTCATTCTACCCCAACACCGAAATCCCCAAATTTTGCCGTTGTCCTCTGAAGACTGCATTGCAGTGCAGGACACAGGTCGACCATGATAGTTCAAGGGTGATGCCTGAATAGCTTGGCGCCCATAGGCGCCAAGCTATTCTGGCATCACCCTTGAACTATCATGGTCGATCCTTATCTTGCTGTGGTGTGTCTGGGGTAGAATGAGTTAATGCGGGCGGAGCATCACGGCGTCCTCCGGCTTCCCCCCCTATACCGTCTACTTTGATACCGGTTTTAGAGCACTTGACAAATTTCAAGTGTTAGCCAATCAAAATTTCAACTTCAACAGCTCATCTGACCCTTAGCACCACGTGAATGTCCTCTACTGTTTTATGTTTGATTTGAGCTTACGTGCTGGGGGCAATTCGCGGCGCTTTGAGCCAGTTCATGGAGTTTAGTAAAATCCTCTATATAATGACCGGTATCATCATCATTATCATCATCATCATCATAATTAATCAGCGCATTAAATAGGCGCTTTATCCCAATTGAAAATCGGCTCAAAGCGCCGCCGCGAACTGAACCCAACAAGCACGCTCACGTTAATCACGCGCATTCACTCACACACTGTACATAAAACGCAGAACATTCACGTGCTGATAAGGGCAAGCTCAAGCTAGTTACTGAAGTTTTGGAAATTCAAATCGTTTATATTTGAAATTTGATTAAGTGGGCTGAACTTGATACTAAAGTCGTGGGGGAGGCGGAGCCGGAGTACCCGGAGAAAGAACCCCGGACGATCCGCTCGAATTAACGGTGACACTTACTAGAGGAGAAAAGTCCGACGCCGGAACCGGGTATCGAACCTCACACCTCTAGCAGGCGCTTTTACCGCCCAAACATCATCATTGTTATTATTATTATTATTATTATTATTATTATTATTATTATTATTATTATTATTATTATTATTATTATATTCCTTGAAAAGAAAAGGGGAGACTGCCAGTGCTAATATTTTAGGAAGGTTACAAAGAAAAGTAGGTAATAGCACTGTCAGGGGAGAGAAGTGTGCATGATCGACCAGTGATCATAGATCTACTGTGCCCAAAGCACACACACACACACACACACACACACACACACACACACACACACACACACACACACACACACACACACACACACACACACACACACACACACACAAAAGATAGGAAAGAGAGGGGGCGCTAATAAAGTGACTATAAATAAATTTCTATTCCTTATTTAGATTTTTATTGTAATACAATGGAAATCTTGCTTTTCACCAAATGGATTTATTGTCTGTCGTCTTCACAGAGCAGAGCACCTCACTGCACCTCGCATCTCAGTCTCTCGATACTGTTCAATGTGAACCATGGTGTGGACCATGTAGGCTGATATCCGGCGGCCCGTGCTTCGTCCTCGCCTTCACCTTCGCCAGGTCTTCTTTGGCCTCCCCACTTTCCTCTTGTCTTGAAGGTTCCAGTCGAGCGTCCTCAGTGCGATGTCCCCAAGCAAAGGGCTTCCCCAACGCGTGGCCGATTCAGCTTGACTTCCTCTTTGTTACCTCCTGGGTGATAGGAGTCTGGCTGGCTGGTTCTGGTTCTGTCCCAAGGCCTGGTGTTAAAGATCATCTGTGCACGAGAGCCACCAGGACTGACTTCAGGCTGTAGCGTAGACTTTTGTTGGCAGCGTTCTGGAGCTTGCTGAATCCCGTGGTCACCCTTCAGGTTTCCGAGCCATATGGCACAACAGTTCCCGATAAGCCAAACGTCCTCGGGCCGACCTCGGCCGCTGTTGGCCAGCGCATGGCTGTGATCTTGGTATCAGCATAGGCGTATTACACTGAAATGCGTCTATGGTCTCAGTGGAACTGATTTGATCTGGTGCCCCACAGCGGCCGTTTCTTTGTCCACGTACCTGTTACTTGCCCGTTTTAAAGCATTTGTGGCGTGCCTCATCCGGATACGCGGCTTCATGCCGCGTATCCGGATGCGGGACGTCTCGATGGCAGCCTGAGTGGGCCGCTGGCGCACAGCCGTGCTCGGGCCAGCTGAGACCGACGTGGGCATGATGATCTTTTGCTCGCGTTGAATCCGTCAACTCGGATTCCCCTTTCAAGTGACATTAACAGCCTTTACAATATGGCGGGTGGCCTGTGCAGGACGACACAGTGCAAGCTGCATAACTGTGAGGGCTGCATGGATTAACACATTCAGCCCTGACGATGGGTCGACCATGATAATTCAAGGGTAGTGCCAGATTAGCTTGGCGCCTGTCGGCCTGTCGGCGCCAAGCTAATCTGGCACTGCCCTTGAATTATCATGGTCGATCCATCTCCTACAACAGATGCATAGTCGTTAGATGACAACTCCAAAATTTGGGAATTACGGCCGTCGGGCTGAAAGAGTTAACTCGTTGGCTGTCGGTAGCGTGTTTGGTCGAGGTGATTCCAGTGCTAAAAACAACCAAAGGGTTAAATACCTCGTACCCGGTGAAACACACCAGACTGACCCTTATGCCAGATCGACCGAGAATTTGCTGTCAGACAGATCAACTATGGGTCACTTTCAATCTGCGTTGCACTTTTGAGTGATGAGAGTAACCCCGGTGACCTCGGGTCGATTTAGTTCATGTGATATTCATTTTTAGCGTGTTTGGTCGCATCAGCTTGCAAAGATAGAGGGCAGTGCAATCCGGGCATGGTGCAGTGCAATCCGGGCATGGTGCAGTGCAATCCGGGCATGGTGCAGTGCAATCCGGGCATGAGGAATAGCCAGGTTTCACGTTTTTACCGTCGAGCAACTGTGTTGCGCTCACAGGTATTTTGGTATTTTGGTCTGCCGGCCCACAATCTCTAGTTGCTTAACTCATTCTACCCCATTACCGAAATCCCCAAATGTTGCCGTTGTCCTCTGAAGACTGCATTGCAGTGCAGGACACAGATCACAGACCATGATAATTCAAGGGTGAAGCCAGAATAGCTTGGCGCCCATAGGCGCCAAGCTATTCTGGCATCACCCTTGAACTATCATGGTCGATCCTTAACTTGCTGTGGTGTGTCTGGGGTAGAATGAGTTAACTACCGGCACTGAAGAGCGTGTGGGTGGTGTGCAGTTTGTTAGGTGCTGGTGTACCCTCCGCACTAACATATGGTGTGGTGTGTGCGTGTGTGTGTGTGTGTGTGTGTGTGTGTGTGTGTGTGTGTGTGTGTGTGTGTGTGTGTGTGTGTGTGTGTGTGTGTTCGTGATCATGAAAGCAAAAACAAAAAAACGTGTTTAGCTCTATACCCACTAAAGCTAAATGCGTCAGAGACATAATCGCTGTTTTTGTCCCTGACCTTTCATGTTTCCCTCTCCTTAATACCGCTAGTTTATTTATGTTCAAGGAATCTCTCTCTCTCTCTCTCTCTCTCTCTCTCTCTCTCTCTCTCTCTCTCTCTCTCTCTCTCTCTCTCTCTCTCTCTCTCTCTCTCTCTCTCTCTCTCTCTCTCTCTCTCTCTCTCTCTCTCAGTGTGTGGTATGTGTATGTTTACATGTCTATGTCATTTATGTAGTAGATGTAGCAACGGCAAGTTTGAAAACTGGTCCTGTTACCAATAACTTCTACCGTTGGAAAATAAAGGTTCATTGTTCATTGTTCATTGTTCTCTCTCTCTCTCTCTCTCTCTCAATTTTATTTATACATAGCGATGGACAAATAATTCTAAAGTGAATAATTGTGCTTGTCTGTGATTTTGGACATCGCACCTCTAGAGCCGAAAGGTTACAAATTAACAGACCAACGCACACGTATTCACCCCTTAACTTCCGAGGCAACGCAATCGCGGGGGCCCATGAGGGTTTATGTCTCTTGTTAGTCCTATATTTTCGTTAGTCCTATTTTTGTGTCCCATTTACATCCGTGCTCTTCAGCGTGTAGTTCGTGATCACTGGCAGCGAAGGGGTTAATCGTTTGACCGTGGACATGCGCGTGTACATCTGACGTCACACGCAACTGTCCTGGGCTGTGACGGAAATGCGAGCGCCCCCACTTTATATTTGACGAAGTACTGACGATGAGTGATCGCTGTCTCAAGCGCGCCGGCTGCTCAACCAGTGTCTCGCAAGCTAGTCACGCTCCCACACTAGGTCACACGAAGGCTACACTGGTCGCCATCATCAGGTTTGTCTCATCGGACGTAGCTGCAAAGACCCTCTGTCCTTAGACACTATTTTTTTTGAAAACCACAGGCTGAAGGTGTCTTTCTCACTGATTGTAACTGTAACTCTTCAAGACGTCTGCCTTTAAACGTACATTTTAATACTCATTTCAATTCAGGAGTTCCAAAAGATTTGTTTTTCGTCTTGACTGGCTTTTTTTTTGTTGTTGTTGTTGCTGTTGTTGTTTGCCTTATTTAACGCATTCAGCCGTACGGCAGTATTTCCCAAATTTTTATTATCATGGTCGACCCATCTCCTGCAGTAGTGCGTCAGGACTGAATGGGTTAAACCGATCTGTTCCATGGCAGGCTTTGATCGCTAAAATACGAGATGCAATGGTTTATCAGTTCTGACTTGCCGCACTAAGATTTTTCTACACTTTCTTTCATATACATGCGAGTAGGCACACATACCCGATATTTTCCACTGCCTCTTTTGCTTAGGAAGGAACTCTCCTGTGTACGAAGGAGAAGAAGAGCGAAACGTTTTTCATTTTGCGACATTTTATCTTCATAATTTAGCTCATTCCCGGCTAGCCGCATCCGGATGCGCGGCATATGTCGCGCATCCGGATGCGGCTGGCCGCGAATGAGTTACGTTAGCCACTTCGTCCAGCATTATTGTAAGACATGCTAGAAACATTTATGAAATATATATTTTGCGAACTATTAACCTGGATTATGTCGCTTTCACATTTCACATCTTAACTGCGGAGAAGAAGATTATAAGAAACATCTGCAAGAGGTCATAGACCCTCATGAGCCTCAGCAACTGCGGGCGCTCACGAGGGTTTATGCCTCATGCTGGAACAACTTTTGATTCAGTCATGTTCCATTCATGTTTGAGACTCTATTGCGCTGATTAACATTTTTTTTTTTATTTTTAGAAACACATCCTGCGATCACTGAGAGGGAAGGGATTAAACATCAGCTTTACTTTTAGCTCATTGAAATCTGACACGCCACGGTAAGACATGGATCGAGCGTGATAGTTCAAGGATTGTGCCAGAATAGCTTGGCGCCCATAGGCGCCAAGCTATTCTGGCACAGCCCTTGAACTATCCCGCTCGATCTGTTTCCAAAAGTGTAATACAGTCATCAGGGGGCAACTTCAAAATTTGCGGATTTCGGCCTTGGTGAGGAATGAGTTAACGTTTTGGAACATGCATCACTGGGAACGTATTGCTGTCCGTTTATGCCGATTGTGCCCCGATTTTGAAGCCGATTCCGATCCGATTGCGATCGGATGACGTCATATATCCGATCCGATCCCAATCGGCTGGGAATCGGGTGAGAACCTGCTCTATTTTTTCGATCCGAATCTGCCCCGATTGTAAGCTTCAACCAATCAGAGCCGCGCGTCTCGCAAAGCACGTCGTTTCAGTTTGAAAATGGCGGAAGGATGCAAATGGAGCCAGTCCCTTCTGCCGATGTTTCGCCCGCCTCTTCCCGAATATGATGCAAAACTGCTGATAATGCAAGGACATCATCATCAGTACTGTCAAAACTAGCAGCCATTTCGCTGAACAGATACGACCTTGATGATCTTCGATTCAAATCGGTCGGCTCAATAGTCGGGGAATGTGTGCACACCGGCGTTTTTGTAGTCCGGTCCGATCACACTCCGACTGATTCGAAACTGCTCGAGAATCGGCCTCAAAATCGGCATGTGTGGCGGGACCTTTTGACTTTGGACCGGGCGGCTCTGTCTTGAAATAACAGACCAGCGCACTTTAGCACATTCTGCCACTAAGACTGAAATCCCCAGAATTTTTGTTGTTGTGAAGTTGTCATATGGAGGACTGTATTACAATTTTAGAGACAGATCGAGCATGATGGTTCAAGGGTGGTGCCAGGATAGCTTGGCGCCTATGGGCGCCAAGCTATTCTGGCATCAGTGACCTTTGAACTATCATGCTCGATCCGGCATCTCTTGCTGTGGTGTGTCGGGGCTGAATAAGTCAATATCACATGTATTAACCCCTTAGCTTCCGAGGCAAGACGGACCCAGCCGCAAGAGACATACATCCTCATGAGCCCCGGTAGGCGGCGGGTTCTCATGAGGCTTCATCGGTGTTTCTTGTTAGTCCTGCGTTCTCTATGGCTAATTTTGATCCCACGCAGATCTGTGTTTTTCACCCGAATGTCGCTTACAGTGTGTAGTGAATCAGACACGCCACTCGTGATCACTGGCTGCAAAGGGGTTAACAATAACGCGCTGATCCAAAGCTTATTACAACAACCTGAAAAATGTCATTGTAGGTAGATAATTGTATAGGAGCAATGCGTTAACCCCCCGTTCTGTCGAGCGACGACTGCTTGACATCTTCCAGAAAGCTAAGTCGGCGACAATGACCTCGTGAGCATATATTTATATAGAGAGAGAGAGAGAGTAGACGTGACATCCCGCCCTACGTTTGACAAGGTCTGTTTGGAGTTTTTGGCGTGATGAAAATTTATGGGAGGTTGCCGCATTTGTTCTTGCTTGACCCTTCTGTCATTATTAATCATACACGCCGATCAGCAAGAATGGAGTCGTCACATGTCTCCATTATAAAGCTACACCCGGCCCCATCCATCTTCAGGAGGCATAGATCCTCATCAGGACTTTCAGATGCAGGGTTTCGTGAGCATCTACGATTCTTTGTGGGGGAGAATCGCTTCATTGGCGTCCTTAGGTCGAGGGGGATTGCCGGGTCTACACCTAGGAATATGTCGCTGTAGAGGCACATCTAGCTTGATCTGTGTGCAAGAGGCATAGATTCTCATGAGCCCCTGCAGGCTGTAGGGTCTGACGAGAATCTGTGCCTCTTGCGGACGTAGGATGGCTCGGTCCATGTGCATCCTTGGTTTTCATGGAAATCTTGCGTGTTAGGCCTACGGCTTTGTCTCTACAAGGGGTCACTAAACCGGATTCATCCACAAGAGGCACAGATTCTCATGCGCCCCTGCAGGGGTTCGTGAGAATCTGTGTCTCTTGCTGACATGGACTGGCTCCATTTGCATCCTCAGTTTGAGGAGAAGCGTTGGAGTTTTGCCTACGGTTGTGTGGCTTATAAAGAAACGTCACTGCTGCTCACATCCCACGTCGGTCACAGATTTTAACAGCTTCCAGGAGGCCCGCTGGGAAGACTTGCATGTGAGTAGTGAAAGCTGATTTTAAAGACATGGAAATCGTATCCCACTACACCTGCAAACAACTGCAGACACGTACAACACACTGTTGCAGTGTACTTGAGAATTGTGTATGCATTCTGTATTTTTGGGGTGTCCCGCAGTGAGATACGATTTCCTTGTTTCGGGGTAAGCAAGAACATGCTAGGCCGCGCAAAGCAGTCTGAGTTGGTTACACAACTTAACGTCTTCTGAGTTTAACTCATTGTGCCCGAGACACGACATACCCACATTTTGGAGTTATCCTCTGAGGACTGCATTACAACCCAGGAGACAGATCGACCATGATAGTTCAAGGTTGGTGGCAGAATAGCTTGGCGCCTATAGGCGCCAAGCTATTCTGCCACCACCCATGAACTATCATGGTCGAGCCACATCTGTGTCGCGGGCAGAATGAGTTAAATCTTGGTACAAAGAATGTGGGACCGATCACTTACAATTTTCTTTTTTCGTTTTTTTCTGTTGGTAAGATGGCGTGAAAGATGCCGGATACGTTAAAATGCTGTATGGATTAGAATTGATAACATTAATTTTATGTGTGAGTGTGAACAAGGTACGGTAGAAGATATTTTGAGCAAGCACCTTTTTTGTGAGAGAAGAAAAAAAAAAAAAGGGCGGTCTTTAATGGACAGGAGCTTTCTCAAGAGGCGCCTTGACTGAAGAACAATAAAGGGGTCACCTGGCATTCAACACCATCATTTAGGAGGAGGCTAAATGACGACGATCTTTAAGACTAGGGTATCTGTCACAGGATGATCGCTCAAAACAAGTTCTAATGTACAATTATGTTACACGCCCAGGCATTGCGCGATTTCGTTCACTACCCCCCCCCCCCCCCCCCCCCCCCCCATACAGACGGCATACATTCAAAGGTATTATGTGCCGTTGCAAACGTTTAGTAAGAAAGAGGTATTTTCTCTTGATGAACTTGACATGTGTATTTAACCCATTCAGCCCCAAGACCCTACCTTCAGGCGCCAAGCTAATCTGGCACTACCGTGATAATTCAAGGGTAGTGCCAGATTAGCTTGGCGCCTTCAGGCGCCAAGCTAATCTGGCACTACCCTTGAATTATCACGGTCTATCCATCTCCTGCAACTGGTACATAGTTGCCGGGTGACAACTCCAAAATTTAGGAAATTGGGCTTTGGGGTTAAGAGAGTTAAAAGATTGCTTATTGGGCTCGAGTTGATCGAACGTTTTCTTGCATAACAAGACATGAATGGAAAGGTGTAAACAGCTGTTGTGGTAATTCTTTTTTCCTCCTGTGTCCACGTCTTTGTGAAGCGTGATGTTATTTGAAAGAAAGGTTGAAGTTGCAGATAAAACCCAAACAGTATTAAAGAAAAACAAGATGAGGATTTCATCCCAAAGTCTACCGTATTGTTTGGAGCTCAGGTGCGTTTTATCTTTTAGGAACATTTACGGTTGTTCATATTTTTAGGCTTATTATGTTGATCCATTTCCCTCCTCTCTAAGCCAAAATCTGATCAACACACACGTCGGCGCACACAAATAAATACGGACACACGGCGCTTCCCGTCATTAGTATCTATGCGGTGCTTCCCGTCATTAGAATGCTCTGTGGGCTCGCGTAGCGACAGGAATCCATCTCCTTCTACTCAAACCCACCCTCTGATCCACACACAAGGCACACAGAAATAAAGACGGACACACGGCGATTCGTAAGCTCCCTGGTCTGGCGTAGCATATCTATTTTGAAGAATAATAATAGCACGAGCAGCGAAATGACGTCACTTCAAGCTTCGCCTCATGGCATCATTAGTCCCACGATGCTGTGACTGTTCATAGTGACGACTCGATATTATACTTAATCATCGCAGTACTTACATTTGACGTATCAGAGAATCAACTTTACAATTTTCTTGTTGATTTTTACGCGTAGGGGTTACAGGTCACAATTTGATCTAATCCCACCCCAGGGCCAGGACAAACAGCAAGTTTATGCAAACACTGTTTGTGAAAAATCATGCGGGTTTTAATGAGAAGATACCTTTTTTCGTAAAAGAAAAATTAAAGTTATGGTAGTGTTACGTGGTAAAATCGTGGTCGTAGAAATGATAACTACACCAAGCGCACACATGTAGAGTTCTTTTAAATAAACCTCATTCAGCTGCAATCCGTCACACGTGGCTTAAGGATGTAAACAATACTGGAGTAACAGTTCCAACAATATTTTATTACAGCGATGCGATCTCCACAAAATACGTTCACAAATGCACCAACAATGTATTCTCTGCAAAATGTCCACACTTTGACACAATGCGCCTCTCATACAATGTACATCACCATACACTGCATAACTCCGTCACTGACATTGAAGCGCGATACCTTGCTTAGCTCAAAGTCAATGTGCTTACGATACACTGCAATTATACAACTGAACAATGTACCGACGCTGTTACATCGCAATTCTACAACTGAACAATGTACACCGGTGCTTCCTAGCACGGCTCTTTTATAGCGGTATGTTTTCTAGAAAAATCAAGCAAAATCGTACAACACAGCCAATCAAAACACAGTACGTATCTAAAACTCAAAGGTACATTCACACTGGAATATTCTATAAACGTCTGGCTACTATTCAACATCTATGTTAGGAAAATCTCCGGCGCGCCATGACGTCACACAAAAGTAGGCCAGACAGGTCACGACCTTGCACGCTCTAACTGGTAAACACGCGAACAGTGCATCAGCACCGAAAGCCCAGCGACACGCGCGCAGTAAACGAATGAATATCCGAGCGGCTTCTAGACCCTTCCTGACTCAACTCCGTGCGGCAACAGATAATCAACACCGCACTATTCGTAAACGAAAGTGAAATTCACTGAAAAGGTACGTGATTCGAAATCATGATAGCTCAAATAAAACATCGGATCGTTTCCTACGACTTATGGATGACCGTTCTCACAAAACAACACAACCACAATCGTAACATTACCCCCCCCCTTTTAGAACGAAATTTCCCAAAATTTCTTCTCAAACCTCAAAAATACGGTTGTGGTTGTGTAAACCTACAAAAAAAAACAAAAAACATAAATATCACAAATTTCACATCAAAATTAAAATCAAATCAACTACACGAAAATAATTAACTCACAGTTCCTTTAAACTGTCCCGAATGAAGATACGTTCACTTAAACTGTCCTGATCACAAACATGTCTCTTTATATTCTCATGGACACCAAAATGTTTCTTTAAATTATTCTGTAACCAAAAATTTTCATTTAAATTGCTCAGCTCAGATAATCAGCTTCAAAGGTTACAAAGTAAAGTAGATTATAGCACTGTCAGGGGAGAGAAATGTGCATGATCGACCAGTGATCATAGATCTACTGTGGCCAAAGCACAAAAAAAAAAAAAAAAAAAAGAGATAGGAAAGAGAGGGGCGCTAAGAGAGTGACTGAAAGCAATGCATATGGAAGCATTAGCACTGGCAGTCTCCCCTTTTCTTTTCAATCAGCTTCAAAGTTCTGCGAACCCTTGATCAAACTAAAAATAAATGTCAAAGTTCACCTCTGGAACAATGTCAAATCATGGGATACAGTTCCGACTCACAGTTCAAAGGTTACTGGTCCAGGGTCGAACACTGTCCCTTACGGAAAATATGATAGTCCAAACACACCAAATTAGATTTTTCCAGTTTCTTCGCGATGACCACTGGCGATCTGGAATCTATGGTGACTCCCAGGTCCGGTGTATCGCCAACATTCTTACTCATTCCCTCTCTCATGTTGCGAAGCAGACGACACGGCTCGTCACGAAATGGCTTGTTCGATGTCGGACCAATCTCACGCTGGACGGTGTCCGCAGTCTCAGTCAGGCGGAAATCGATGTCCGAACTTCATAAGTTGGACTCTCAGTTTCTCCTTTTTTACCTGGGCCAAGCGTCGTCCATACTGTACGTCCTCCACACCCTCCTGGTGGTGGATTTCGCCAAAGTCAAACAGGTTCTCGTCATCTAGTCTTTCGGTATCAACATTCAGAAGCACTGATGCGGCGTGTTGCGGTTTATACTGACGACTTCTCTCGGTATACTCCGTTAGTGAATTCACACGGTCAGTATTCATTCTGTTGTTGACTTCAACTCTGTAGTCTTTGATATCAACCACTGCGTCAGACACGCATGGTCCTCTGTCCAACATGTCCTGCGGCAGACGGCGAATTTCAGTGTCGTGCTCATGCCGCAAACTGTCAAGCTGGTTCTGATGATTGACCTTTAGGTCTTGCTCCCGTTCATGTCGATCCTGCCCTCCATCGAAATCTTCGACGACCTCTTGACTTTTATGTTCATACACCAGCTTTTGGTTATCTCTCTCCCTATCCTCCTCCCGCAGCTCCAACATCTCCTCTATCAGAGGAGCCCCGTCTCGCTCGAATCCCTCGTTCTCCCTGCCTCCCGGCGACCCAGTTCGACCACCCTGGCGGCGCTCGACATCGTGCCGCCGGCTGTCCAACTTCTGTGCTTGTTTCTGCCGCAGACGGTGGACGGCTGCTCGTTGTTCCACCTTCAGCATTTCTCGATCGCTGGCCATGGTCGCGTCCATCTGGTTTTGCTGTTGTTCTAGCACCTTGCGCTTCTCTTCTTCCATCGTGTCTCTAATCATCATGGATGTTTTTATATTGTCAGCCACTTTAAGAAGGATGGTGTGGTGGCTCTCCTCTTCCTGACTTCTCATAACTGCACAGGTTTCAGGTTTCCACTCTGGATCTGGATCGTTTGCGTTTCTGGCACCATCAATGTTTCCGATGATAAGGTCGTAGACTGGTGTTTTCACGCACAACGCCTTCACTTCTCCTGTCAGGTATGGAGTGTTGATACTGACCTTGGCAAGGGGGGTGACTCTCCCACTTCCGTCAGCCAAGACGAGGGTTGTCCACTCATGTAGCTTCTGGTCTTCAGCTACTAAATCATCTCTCACGATAACACAGTTACAACCAGTGTCTCTCAGCACTCTCACTGATGTGTCGCGGACAAATCCTGACACCACCGGCATGTTCGGCACTTCGTTCTCAGGCAGCGCGATGTTTGAGACTGGTAAGAATGTAGTCCCATCGCCGACTGGGATGCGTCCATTCTTTCGGAAAGATTCAATCAGCTCCGGTGTCGCTCGCCTTTCTCCAGACTCAAAGTCACTGGATGACGTCACATCATGTGCTAGTACAGTGGCGGCTCTGTGTTGAGACGTAGTACTACTTCTGCCTGCTATCCCGCAATCTTGGTTGGATCTTCTGATGTTGTCGCCTCGGGGAGCATCTTTAGAAGGACACCGTATCGCCTTGTGACCTTTCTTTCCACAGAGAAAACATGTCAGGTTCTCCACCGGCTTGTATCTCGGAGTGTCTCTGATATTGTGGATTTCCTCTGCTGGTGCAGACACACGCTGTGGTTTACTGGGCTCGAACTTCATGTTATGGGTGTCAAGGTATCTTTGAGCGAAGTCTGCTATGGCCTTCAGGGACTGGTCTTTTTGCTCTCTGAGGTGGGCGGCCAGGTCCTTAGAACATGCGTTGAAAACTTGTTCTTTGATGATGAGGTCACACAGGTCTTGGTACTCTCTGTTTAGGCCAGCCAGCTCTATCCATTTCTCCAGGTAACTTCTGATTCTTTCAATGAATAGGCCGGGTGTTTCTCCTTCTTCAGGCTTGCAATTCCGAAATCGTCGCCTGTAACCCTCTTCAGTGAAGTTGTACTGTCTCAGCAGGGCGGCTTTCAATTGTGTATAATCTTCGGCTTCTTCTCTCGGCAGGCGGGTGTAAAATTCAAGTGCTTTGCCAGTTAGAAGTGCACTCAGTTTGATAGCCCAAGTTTCTTGTTTCCAATTGTTTCTACTTGCAAAGCACTCAAATCGTTCTAGGTAAGCGTCCATCTTATCTGAGTTCTCAACGAAAGGTGGAAGCTTTGGCGCATGGGCTGTTTGCTCTCTGCTGGCTAAGACTGTTGCTTCAGAAACCCTCTGACTCTGTGCCTCAATCTCCATCTTCTTTAAATGAATTTCGTGTTGTCGCTGTTTCTCTGCTTCTTCTACTTGGATTTCTAGTCTCCTGGTTTCACGTTCTTTGGCTCTTTCTTCTCTTTCCAGTCTCTCCTTTTCTTCTTTCTCTCGTTTCTTTTCTTCTTTCTCTTCTCTCTCCAGTCTCTCCTTTTCTTCTTTCTCTCGTTTCTTTTCTTCTTTCTCCTCTCTCTCCTTTACAAACTCGAGGAGTTGAGCTCCTTTGAGTCCACATTCCTTTCCAATTTTCAGGAATGTCTCCATTTCCGATGTCGCCATCTCTGCTTTTCACTGCTGGCTGTTTTCTCCTGCTACCCTTTCCACTGAATCAACTGAAGAGATCTCGTCGGGGTCGCCAAAATGTTACGTGGTAAAATCGTGGTCGTAGAAATGATAACTACACCAAGCGCACACACGTAGAGTTCTTTTAAATAAACCTCATTCAGCTGCAATCCGTCACACGTGGCTTAAGGATGTAGACAATACTGGAGTAACAGTTCCAGCAATATTTTATTATAGCGATGCGATCTCCACAAAATACGTTCACAAATGCACCAACAATGTCTTCTCTGCAAAATGTCCACACTTTGACACAATGCGCCTCTCATACAATGTACATCACCATACACTGCATAACTCCGTCACTGACATTGAAGCACGATACCTTGCTTAGCTCAAAGTCAATGTGCTTATGATACACTGCAATTATACAACTGAACAATGTACCGACGCTGTTACATCGCAATTCTACAACTGAACAATGTACACCGGTGCTTCCTAGCACGGCTCTTTTATAGTGGTATGTTTTCTAGAAAAATCAAGCAAAATCGTACAACACAGCCAATCAAAACACTGTACGTATCTAAAACTCAAAGGTACATTCACACTGGAATATTCTATAAACGTCTGGCTACTATTCAACATCTATGTTAGGAAAATCTCCTCCGCGCCATGACGTCACACAAAAGTAGGCCAGACAGGTCACGACCTTGCACGCTCTAACTGGTAAACACGCGAACAGTGCATCAGCACCGAAAGCCCAGCGACACGCGCGCAGTAAACGAATGAATATCCGAGCGGCTTCTAGACCCTTCCTGACTCAACTCCGTGCGGCAACAGATAATCAACACCGCACTATTCGTAAACGAAAGTGAAATTCACTGAAAAGGTACGTGATTCGAAATCATGATAGCTCAAATAAAACATCGGATCGTTTCCTACGACTTATGCATGACCGTTCTCACAAAACAACACAATCACAATCGTAACAGGTAGCTGTTTTACAAATGACTCATAAAAAGTGGTGCAGAACATTGTCTGATTTTCACACCTAGGGCATAAGGTCACAATTGACCTAATCATACCCGACAGCCGAGACAAACTGTAGGCTTATGCAAATACCGTATATGATAAATCATGCGATTATTAATGAGAAGATTGGTTGTTTTTTTCGTAAAAAAAAGATTCATTTTTTTTTTAAAGATTAAGCCATATAATTCGTGAAATTAATCCCAAAAGCGTGAAAATATAATTTTTCAAAAAATATTTAATTATCACTCAAACATTTCTCAAGGTACAATGATGGTTAACAAACTCATTTAAAATCTCCATTTTATCTAGCTGTACCCAAAATACGGACTCCAGCGTGGATCAAACGGTTTTTGTAAAACGGTCGTTTCCTCGCCAATGATAATCTTAATCAAAAAGTTTTAAAAAAGGTCCGGAGATAATTCTTTTAGGGACAATATCCTAAAATTTCAAGCTTGTCCGTCCTTAAATGCGGGCTCTAGTCGCTGTTACACCCCCCCCCCCCACACACACACACACACACACACACGGCGCTTTGGCGCCCAAAAGACGTCCTCTAGCAAGGCTTGCGTAGCTAAACGTGACGTCATTTTTATCGTGTTACTTCTTTGCCAGAATTTCTGCGCCGGCCGCACGCCAAAAATGTCATGTGCATGCTCCGGAATATGCTCCAGCCAGCCCCATTTCAAAGTCTACCGTACGTCAAATGTTAGTACTGCGATGAGGACGTATAACATCGAGTCGTCACTATGAACACGGCGTCGTGAGGCTAATGATGACGTGAAGCTTGACGTGACGTCATTTCACTGCTTGTGCTATTATTCATCTTCAGAATAGCTATGCTACGCCAGACCATAGAGCTTTCGAATGGCGGAAATGGCCGTGTGCTCGTCTTTTATGTGTGCCAGTGTGTGTGGATCAAAGGGTGGGTTAGAGTAGAAGATGGATTCTTGTCGCTACACCAGAACACAGATCGTACTAATGGCGGGAAGCGCCGTGTGTCCTTTATGTGTGTGCGCCGACGTGTGTGTTGATCAGAAGTTGGCTTAGAGAGGAGGGAAATGGATCAGCATTATAAGCCTAAACATATGAACAACGCTGAATGTTCCTAAAAGATAACGCATCTGAGTTCCAAACAATACGGTAGACTTTTGGATGAAATCCTCATCATCAGTGTTTGATTATATCTTTTTTTTCAGATAAGCAGAATGATGTGTGGAATAGCAATCATTTTCACCCTTGCGGCGTTCACAGCCCGTAAGTCATTATTATTCTAATTTCTAAAGCTATTATTTGTCATCAGATTCCTATTGCAAGTGTTCACCTCGACGATCGTTACTTAACAATCATCCACAAGAATACTTGTTAAAGAAGTAACCGATTTCGACAATTGATTGATTATTCGAATGAAACTGTCGCCCGGCGTATACAAACGCGCGCGACGTCATTTGAATCCTAGCCGTCAGCTCGAAAGCATATAGAGCCGCTCTCTCTGCGTCTGTAGCCGAAGCTGTACCTTTGGGACCTGACCCTTTAACCCACGCAAACTGTCTTTTTACACTGATGACACATGATTTGACAGGAATAGTTTATTTTACAACAGGCGCCAAGCTAATCTGGCACTACCCTTGAATTATCATGGTTGACCCATCTCCTGCTGTAGTGCGTCAGTGATGAATGGGATAAAGGCGCCGAGCCTCAATAGCTGCAGAAATGTCGTATTGCGTTGCCGCTGGCAACGCTATACGACCTTTTCGCAGATATCGATGCGGGGCACCTTAAATAAGTTTAAAGAAAACACTTTTTGATCAGTTGAAGAATCATTGTTTGCGCTGGTCTGTGACTTGGAACCTTAAGGCTCGAGGTGGCAAGGTCCAAAATCACAGAACAGTACATACCGCGGTTGTGGAACCCGTAAACTAAGTTGAAGGAGGACAGCTCAACATTCAAAACAAACCTGATTATTCTTTTCTACATCATGTGCACTCAGCCGCCTCACAGACCGTTAGTGTGCTCTGGTTTGACACCTTGAGGTCCGTTGCACGAGTGAGGTTAGTCCTGCGCCAGCCACTAAGCAAGGTGCTCCGCTATAGCTCAACAGAACAGCGCACAATATTCAAAACTGTTTTTTCTTCTCTTTTCCCGCAGACATCAATGGAGCCACGACACTGATTCCACCAGGCTCCGAGGGCACAACACAATCTCCAAGCGGCCAGACCACGCAGCCCATGATCCCGCCAGGTCCCTCAGGCACCGTGTCTGGGTCCGTCTCTGGCGGCGCCGGCATGGACATGAACGCCATGTTGAGCTTCATGAACAACAACATCTTCGGCTCTACGGCATCTCCCACTTTAACCGGGTCTGGCTCTGGCTCTGCCGGAGGTTCGGTCTCTGGGTCCTCCAACAGTGCGTTCATGGACGCTTTGCTGAACTCCATGGTCGGGGGAGGCTCGCCTGTTGCGCCATCTACCAACACGGCAACGTCTGGCGGAACCACCACCAGCGGCGGATCTGGTAACCCACTCGAGTCGGCCGTCATGAACCTGATGTCAGGAGGATCCCCCAGTGGAGATGCGTCCAACATGATCTTGGCCCCCACCACCCCCGCTCCGGGCCTCGTTATCGGCGGATCCCTCACGGGCAACGACCCTTTTGCCGCCAACACAGTGGGTGGCTCCGGCCTGGGTCCTGCTGCATCCGGCCCTGGTTCTCTGCTGGATAACATCATGAACTCTGGTTTGGGCAGATCTAGTTTGGGCGGCACTGGTTTGGGCGGAAACACACAGCAGCAGACACAGCCCAGGAGAGCAGGATTCGACATAAGTCAGTTTTTCCAGATGATGATGCTCATGCAGCTCATGGGCGGAGAGCTCTAAACACAAACATTGGGGCAGACTTTTGAAAATCGCGTTTAATCCATTAGTATCTAAGTAACACCAAGAACAATGAGACATTTCTTACACGACATATACAGCATGTCCAACAGACGCTGATTTAGGCGGCTATAGACCCTTAGATCGAATTTAAAGTAGACATGAAACAAATACCCGTCAAGTTGACTTGACGTGCAGGACCATCGCGCACAAATATATAAACTCGATTAGTGCCTACTTATTGATGGGACATTTAAATATAAGATAAAAAATAAAGCTCATCGTGGAATATTTCGACTCATGTGCCAATTTATTACTTTCTCACTAGTGTTTCAATCAACAAGGACCGTGGGGTTTGAAATACAATAGAAAGAAAAATTCGTATGAACAACTTTGTCAGGGTTAGTCGTTGGGAGGCGTGTATTAATCCATTCAGCCCTGACGCACCACATCAGGAGATGGGTCGACCATGATAATTCAAGGGCAGTGCCAGATTAGCTTGGCGCATGTCGGCGCCAAGCTAATCTGGCACTGCCATTGAATTATCATGGTAGATCCGTCTCCTGCAACTGGTGCATAGTCATTAGATGACGCCTCCCAGATTTGGGAAATACGGCCGTCGGGCTGAATGAGTTAATATGTGTAATCTTATATTGCATTTATTTCTGTTTTCCATCCTTCTCGGTTCAGAGAAAGACTACGAAACTCTCATATAGGTTTCGTCGTTTGTGTGCTGGTCTGTGATTTTGAACCTTACGGCTCAAGAGCCGTAAGGTTCAAAATCATAGACCAGCACACGCTATTTTTGGTTTGTTGTTTTTCATTGAAATCAGTAACGAAATTTTGCCTCATGATGGTGATCCTCAACAGTGGATGACTCTGGCTGTTGGTTCTCCTTGTTGTACCTCAGAATATTGTACTTTTTTTAAATGAGAAGAGGGGACTTGGGGCGAGGGGAGGACGGGTGGGTGAGTGGGTTAAAGGGCTTGGGTTTAGTCGGTTGGGGATGGGTGGATGGGGGTGGGTGGTCGGGTGACTGCGGTCAAATAGGGAAGAAGGTGCGGGTATGGACGACTGGGGATATAGTCTGAATGTTATTCTGTGTTCGCACTATGATGTCAAATATGAAATGTAAATATATGTACGTGTTTCTCTTTGATGGTTTCCACTTTTAATACACTGTAAATGCTGACTACTACTACAACAAAAACAACTGACATTAACAACAAGAAAACAACAACAAAGAAACAAACAAACAACATCGACCTGACACATTTATTCCTAATCAGGCACTTGTAGATGACTATTACGTGTGTGTGTGCGTGTGTATGTGTGTGTGTGTGTGTGTGAGAGAGAGAGAGAGAGAGAGAGAGAGAGAGAGAGAGAGAGAGAGAGAGAGAGAGAGAGAGAGAGAGAGAGAGAGAGAGAGAGAGAGAGAGAGAGAGAGAGAGAGAGAGAGAGAGAGAGAGAGAGAGAGAGAGAGAGAGAGAGAGAGCAGACAGACAGACAGACAGAGAAAAATGAAATGAAATGAAACTTTATTTTCCAAGGATAAAAGAATAGGTGCGCAGACCTTTTTTCATTCTTGTCCTTATAATAATAATAATAATAATAATAATACAGTTATTATATAATAATAATAATCCTTGCTACAAACTACATGAAAAGACACACACGCGCGCGCGCGCACACGCACACACACATACACACACACACACACACACACACACACACACACACACACACACACACACACACACACACACACCTCATTCTCTCACGTACACCCACAGGTCAATAGAAAGATACACATATGAACAGGATATAAGACTACAGTTACATATTCATATAAAATGTACATACCTATCAAATCAATAGTACTAGAAACAAACAAACAAACAAAAATGATGTGAGAGAATTAAAAAAAAAAATCAGGTTACAAATCCACTCATTCAACCCATAATATAGGCACACGCACGTACGCACAGACTCATGCGCTCGCGGGTGTATGCACAAACTGACACCGCTGTTCTTACTGAAAAGTCAAATCAAGAGTCCAGATTTTGAGAAGAAAACGGGCAATGGGACAGTGGGATTATATTCAGGGCGAGAGTTTATTGAGAGTTTTGTGACCGTAAAAAACATGACGTTAGATGCTCATAGCTTATTTAGGTGATGTGTTAGACGGGTCCTGAATGTAGACAGGGATGGGGCGGCAGCAATATCTGCTGGTAATGAGTTCCACAAAAGTAAGATAGGCTTGTTTTAAATATGTCAAGGCGTGACCTAGGTAAGTACAGATTTTTCCTCGTTGTCTTGTACGGTTGCTAGTGGGATCCGTTAAGTAGCGAGGAGTTTTGGAGAGGCTGGTTTTAAACATCAACACACCCTTAAGTAGCTTACGTAAAGGCAGCATGCCAGGGGCTTTGAGTCGGTCGTCAGTGCTGTATTTACTATTAGAGAGGATTGACTTAGCTGCCCGCCGGTGGAGAGCATTAAGCCTTTTTAAATTAAGCACGCATCGCTACACCTATCCCAAACTGTAGATGCATAATCTATATGTGATTGGATGTGAGCGTTATAGAAGATTTTTCTTGTAGGCGTGTCTGTAAATGAGTAAGTTTAGAGAGGAGGAATACATTTCTGGACACGGTCCGACATATACTATTGACATGAGCGTGCCAAGTGAGCTGATCGTCGATAGTGACGCCCAACAACCTGTGCTCTCTGACTTGCCTAATCGGTTCTGAGCCAAGTGAAAGGCTGAGTGGAGGGGGGTGCAGCTGATGCTTCTGGCGAGTAGTGATTAACATGCACTCTATTTTTAATGGTTTAGGTATCATATAATTTTCATGGCACCACCTAGAAACATCGTTAATACTGCGTTGAATTGAGAATTTGGAGATGTCGGCTGATGAAACGTCTAGGATAGCGTTGTCAGCAAACATGCTGCACCTTACATTTGGCTGTGAAATATAGGTTTAAATAAATAGAAAATAAAAGGGGACCTAAAATAGAACCTTGAAGGACTCCATGCTTGATGAAACCTTCTATAGAACGTCTACCGTTAACAAACACATACTGACACCTATTGTCCACGTAGGATTGAAAGAAAGCTAAGGAATTTGTGTTTATTTGATACACCGCTAGCTTCTGCAGCAAACGTCCATGATTGACTAGGTCAAATGCTTTTGAAAAATCTAAAAATACAGCACCTGTCATCTGAGCCTTGTCAATAGACGTAAGATAAGTATTTGTTAGGTGAGACAGCGCCGTGTGACAAGAGTGGCAGGGTCTAAATCCTGACTGCTGGCGGTGATTTAAGTTGTGCTTTTCTAGAAAATTGCGGGTGTCTGTGAACATGTTTTTCTATTGGTTTTGACAGGGCTGACAAAAGGGTGATCGGTCTAAATTTGTTAGGATCTGTGAGGTCCTTACTTTTAGGCAAGGGAATAACTTTTGCTATTTCCCAAGAGATCGGAAATGTACCGTGTTGAGGGATGAAATAATAAATAAATGTCAGAGACTCGACAACGTATGGGGCAGACATTTTTAGAAAGTATGTATTTATGCTGTCATGACCTAGTCAGCGCTTTTTAATTTTTTTTAGCTGACTTATCGATTTTCCAACATCAAACACGGTCAAAAACGGAATATACAAAGAAACATATGGTTTTAGCGTTTCCTCACAAACGTTTTTTAAGTTTCTCCCAGACGGATGGAATGTCTAGTTCAGCAGTACTGTATCTAACAATCAATCGGGGGCAGACAAGAAATGTTTGTTAAAAATATCTGCTGATATTGAAGTGCATGGTGCCGTATGCCGCGATTTAGTGAAGGCATTGGGGGCACGCCACACAGACACAGTATCTGTTTTTATTGTCTATTAAACGCTGATAGTGCTTCTTCTGGGCCTCCAGGACTAAGACTACTGAACACAGCTGCGTTGTTTTCGATAAGCAGCAAAATCTTTGTTACATCTCAGTTCATCTCGAAGATTCATGGCCTCTTTAATTTCCCTACTTAACCACTGATGTAACTGTGCGTGCTTCACTCTCTTTTCACGTAACAGTGTATGTTTGTCAAGTACACCGAGGAACAAACTGCATCTTCAGCGTTACTATGGTTATAAACCGCATCGAACGAAGTTTTACTTAGGTCGGTTAGGAACACTTCCCTACTGAAATGTTTAAAAGACCTATAAAGAATGGTGGTATGCTGGTGTTTGCGGTTTTGTTTGTCCACCTTCAGGGCCCAGTTACAGCATGCAGGATAGTGGTCACTGGTCGCCACTTGAAGGACGCGGGAACTAAGGACCCTTGATTTGTTGGAAGTATAAACATGCAATGAGAGTGGCAGACGACTCAGTAACTCTGATGGCGAATGTGATAAGCTGCTTGAGAATAAACAGAGATAGTGGAATCCCAAGCGGGGTGTGAAGTAAACATATTAATGTTAAAGTCTCCAAGTAATAATACACCGGAGCTGCATTATTTACTTTGTCTACCATTGTTAAAAAGTCGTCGTACCACTCAAACGATGCAGACGGGTTTCTGTACACAAATCCAATTAACAATGGAGCAGATGTGTTTGTTTTGCACTCAACCCACACGCTTTCAACAGTCTTTGATTCAAGGTCTACTCGTCTGCGCGTAAACTGCGCAAGAGAATCGTGTATGTACACCGGCAACTCCTGTTTGCTGCGGAAGTACAGGATCACGTCTGAAATGGAATATGCATGAACTGAAGGTGACACATCGCTAATGTTGGAATTTAGGCGTGACTCGGTGATTCCAAAAGTGTGAAAGGGTGTGGGTTAGGTCAAAAGCACACACAAATCGGGAACCTTATTCACCAAGTCGTAAATGTTAAGGTGCGCTATATGGAGCTGGTGCGATTTCAATGTATTATCAGACATTATTAGAAAGAAAACTGAGATATGCTAGTCTACGCATGAAAGTAATGCAGAAAACAGTGTATATGCGGGTAAGCCAGATTACGGATAATCTGAAGCTCAGAGCTGATATTAAAAATATAAAAGCATTGATCAAGAAAACAAACAAACAAAAGAATAATCAACTTCGAGAAGGATGGTTGATGATGCTGAAACCTATATAGGAAACAGAAGGAGCACAGTAACCTGCAAAGTCAGTCAAAATAATCACTGTCTTGAATATCTGAAATAGGAACAATGATGGCAGTTATATTATGCCAGTTAAAGTACGAGGTCAAAGTTCTTTAGTCCTTGCGTACTGAGGTGCCATGTCTACGCAGGGGTAGGAACTAATAAGACGGCATCGTACTGTAAGGATATCGGTACTGTCCCAACACACGGTAGTCAATTCCATACTCCGGCCACGGGAAAGGCAGGTAATATCCACTCTGACACCAGGGGAATGTGGTAGGCTGACGTGACGGAGTCTGTGTGTCTCGTTGTAGTTACTGTGAATGTGGACTGGTAGAGTCACAGTGGGTTTGTCCGGCCAACGACAGTACTGTGATTTTCAGGCGTAACAGTTTGTCGGGACAGTGTCACTGCAACGGTAACTGCTACTGGCGCTGCTGCCGGCCAAGGGGGGGGGGGGGGGTGACTGAAGTCTTGGCCCGGTCGTGACACGATTCAGCCCTCTTGATGTTACCTGCTAGCCGGGTCATGAAGAGTGCAAGCAGCGGGGCACCGCTGGGAACTGTGAAGGTGGCAGAGAGAGAGAGAGAGAGAGAGAGAGAGAGAGAGAGAGAGAGAGAGAGAGAGAGAGATAGAAGGCGCACTCAAGGGATGCTTAATACACACAACAGAGAAGAGGAGTGTTTGCAGATGTATATAATAAACGTTTGTGATTTGAACAGTAAATCCGTGAGGTTCAAAATCACAGACCACAAATAAAGTTGTTTCAAAATGACTATAAGCACATGACTAATACAACGTGTCAGTATATTCACGTCACTATGCTTTACTACGTCAAAAGGCAAACACGTGACGCATTTGCCGATAACGGCCCCTCTGTTTAACACATTCTACCGGCCCAGGACCGGAATCCCCAAATTTTGAAGTTGCCGTCTGAACTGAGGACTGTATTACGATTTTAGAGGCACCACCCTTGAAGCGTATCAAGCTCGATCCATGTCTTGATGCGGTATGTCGGGGCTGAATGAGTGAACCGTATCATGCTCGATCCATGTCTTGATGCGGTATGTCGGGGCTGAATGAGTTAACCGTATCATGCTCGATCCATGTCTTGATGCGGTATGTCGGGGCTGAATGAGTGAACCGTATCATGCTCGATCCATGTCTTGATGCGGTATGTCGGGGCTGAATGAGTTAACCGACCGTCGAGACGTAAAACAATCCAGCGGTGCCCTGTGAAGGTAAAAGACAATAAATCCACTTTGTGAAAAGTGATGTTTTCGTTGTAATACAATGAGCATTTCGCTTTTCACACAATTGGACTTACTGCCTTTTGCCGTCACGGGACAGAGAAAGTATGTACACGGAGAAAAATGTCTGAGGCAAACACTAAATCTCATGCACCCGAAATTACGTTTGTGTCGACAACTAATCATAATTGATTTTTTTTTTGTTGCATTATCAGATAAGCTTCCGGTTTTGAACTTTTTAAAAATCGTGTAATCTTTCTTATTACTTGTCAGTCGCACGAAAGGTCTATGTTAAGATTACGTAAAAATCACTTGAATGTAGGAAAAGAACCCAACGGAGAAAGAAACACGCTTACTTACAACACATTTCTTTTTCAAAATTGACAAACCAACAAGTTTGTCACCAAAAAAAAAAAAAAAAAAAGCAGTCAGCTTTTGGGTCTGGATTACGTGAATGTAAATTTGAAATATGAGATTAAGAGACATACATGCGTGCCTGTCTGTGATTTTGGACATAACAGCCATAGGCTGTAAGCTCCACAATCACAGACCGGTACCGACATGCACTTACAACGGACGCAAACACCAACCGCTTCGACCGAGCTTTTATATGGGCTTGGTTTTTACCGGATAAACAAAGCATGAAAAGTCAGCTGATGCTGACAGTCCTGTGTACGAGAATGTCCGGTGAACGAAAGTTTTCGGGCCCACATCGGCCGCAGTCGGACCGCCCACCGCTGCGGCCGACCATCGGCCCGATGACAAATTGCTTACTGGGATGTTCTAAGGTACGCCCGATTTATTCCAAGAGTGAAAATGACAGAGCGCGGATGACAGCGCTGTCGCAGCGTAACATAATACGGCGTCCATGCAGACTTCACGAGACGAGAGACAATGAATCACAGCGACATTCTGACTCGCCTTTGTTTATGAGTTGCGCTTCCGTCAGTCCAGCACGCTTGTTTCCATGTTTGGTTGTTTGTTGGTGGAAGATTAATGGCACGTCTTGTTTTGTTTAGTCATATTGCTATCAAGTAGTTTGACGTCAGGTGCTGAAACGACTGAAAGGCGTGAAATTACGTATGTTTCTGTTTGCCTTACACGAATCTTTTTATTTTCGGAGCAGACGTCAGTTTTTCGGTCGTGAAACGTGAATGCAAGTTTTTAGATTCGTAGCCCCCCGCCCTCCCTCCTCTATCCGCGGCCCTCCTCCCCCCTTAAATTATCAGATCAATCAAACAAAACTTATTTCTGCTGCTAGTAAGACCAAGTTTGTGGTCTGAATTTAAACGCAAGTTTTATGGATCTGAACCTTCTTATAGTTATACAACAGATTCCCCAGTTAGTGAACAAACTTAACTCATTCAAAACGTGCCGCATCCAGATACACGACTTGAAGCAGTGTATATAAAGTACTTCTCAGATGAGTTAACCCTCTTAACCCCACGGCTGCATTTCCAAACGTCTGGAGGCGTCGTCTAAAGACTATGTACCATTCATAGGAGATGGATTGATCATAATATTTTAAGGGTAGTGCCATATGAGCTTGGCGCATTCAGGCGTCAAGCTCACCTGGCACTACCCTTGAATTATCATGATCAATCCATCTCCTACTGCAGGGACCCCGGGGCTAAATGGGTTAAACCACGAAGTCGATACCCCTCTCGCAATGCCGAAAGGAATTCATGTTACAGTACACAGAGAAATCGGTACGAAGTCTCTAGTCGTGTCCAGTCTCACAAGAAAGATACTGGTTAACTCCTTTGCGTGCAGGCACTGGTACTATAAACACTACCGGTGGCTGTTCGCACAACTGAAGGGATGAAAGATAGGATAGCCGCTTTAGCTCAGCCTAATACCTTTTAGACAGTAACGGCACGATCTGTGGACAACAGAGTGAAAGACGATGACATTCTGAGTTATTAAAGGGATTATTCCGTCAGGGCCGCTCTTACCAGTGATGACAATACACCGAACAGCAGGCGGTAACCTCAACAGCAACTTGTGAAATGTGCCACTCACAATAACGTAAGGGCCACCCTGATAAATTGTCATGATTTCAAGTAAGCTCGTCTCTGTCAAACTTTGAGACTTTGTCTTGGACATTCAGACCAGACTGTAAACAAAGTCTACAGCATTCGAAGAAAATATCTGTCCAGGTTGCGTGTCGGTTGTGATGAATCTCTATGCTCATGCATAGCGTTCACACAGTAGGGTAAATACGGTACAGTAGTTGTCAACGGTTTGTTTTGTGCCGATAGTCTGTGAGTCCGAGATCCACGTGGAATCTTAAAAACACGGGGAGTTTTAGTGAGTTGTAGGGAAAGCTCAGTCTGGCAGAACTGTAGAAACATTAGTGCGGGCTATACTGTCAGCTTGGACAGATGTGTGTGAGATACCTAGCCCGTATTCCAAGACTCTGAAACCTAGAATTCAGGTATGTTTCTATATATGTATTATTGATAGTTGCTTAGTTAAAGACGGTATGCGTTGATAAGAGTAATTTGGTTGTATAGTGTTGGTTCAGTTATGTTGGTTTGGAATTCAGCGAGGTAATCGGTGTTTTCGTATACAGTTATTTACCGAGTTGGATAACTAAAGGAATGTGAGGGGTGTATGTCTAAGTCATTATGAAGGTAGTACGTGGTTGGTTAAGCATAGTATTTTCCAGTGTATAGAATAGTGTATGGCAAGAGTGTTAGGTTATAGTCTGTTTCAATGTAGTTGTACAGTTATGGGGGTGGTAGGAAAGTAGTTCGGGTTATGAAGCACGTGTGTGTGTGAATGAACGTGTGAGTTATTTGTATCAGCCAGGTTACGTAATGTATTTCATATGATCCAATATGTTGTGTGTTTAGCAAGTGTTACGATTTGGGACCTTGTTGTTGTTTAGAGTGCTTGTCGGAAAGAGAGAGCGACGGACGCCGAGACGTCAGTCACCAGGACCTAATGCGAGGTCATCTCTCCAGCTCTTCACTCGGGGAGTGAGCGGCCGGTGCCAAGGCACTTGGGTCACAGCGAAGATACAGTACGAGTGACGAGGACGTCCACGATACGAGAGACAGGACGACTCGAGGAGCGTACGAGAAAGGACTTGCACGCCTAGACGTGAAAGGACCGAGCGTAACCAGGCGAGAACACCAAACAGGTTGGATAGTGAGAGACTAATACCTAGCCTGGCAGTGATATTGTGTGTATGTGGATGTGGTGTTAAGACGTGATAGTGGGAAAGGAGTGGTGTATATAGTTGTGATAGTTTGTGAGCATTCTTTTTATATTGTTTATTCTGTATAAAATTTTCGTTAGAAAGGAAGCCCGTGTGTTGCGTTTTACCGCATGAATGCGCCCGTCTGAGTCAGTGGTGGTGTATGCGTCTGTTGTGCGAGAGTCTGTGCGTATGACTGGGACAAGTCTGTGTGCGTTACACCAGTAGCAGTTTTGGTCGCGATAATTCCGACAGGACTCATTTGCGTATCGGTAGAGGTTTTTGTCGCGACAAAAACCGCTACCGACACGCAAAGGGTACAATTCACAGATTTGTGCTTATTTGAACTCAAGACCTTTGTCAGGTTGGCCCTTAACACATTATACGTAGTGTAGTAGCCTAACCGCAGAGGTCCTGGGTTTCGCTAGAAAGAAGAACAAAGACTGGTTTGACGAGAACGATGTAGAGATCCAGGAACACCTAGCAAAAAAAAAAAGAGCCGCCTATCAGGCCCACCTAGCCCAGCCTTCCTGCCCTGTGAAGAAGTCTGCCTTCCGCCTCGTCTGCAGCAGTCTCCAGCGCAAGCTCAGAGATCTCCAGAATGAGTGGTGGACCAGACTTGCACAGAGGACCCAGCTTTGTGCTGACAACGGTGACTACAGGGGCTTCTACGAAGCACTGAAAGCAGTGTATGGCCCCAGACACCTGGTACAAAGTCCCCTGCGAAGCGCGAATGGCCAGGCACTCCTCACAGATAATACCTCCATCTTGAACCGCTGGTCGGAGTACTTTCAGAGCCTCTTCAGCGCTGAGCGCACTGTTCAAGAAGCAGTCGTCCTACAAATCCCACAACTCCCAGTAAAGGTTGAATTGGACGAACCGCCCACCGCTGAAGAGACCCTCACAGCCATCCACCAGCTCAAGAGTGGCAAAGCAGCAGGCATTGATGGAATACCACCAGAGATCTGGAAACATGGAGGCACATGACCTCTTTCTCTGCTGCTGGGAGGAAGAAACACTACCAAAGGATCTCCGTGATGCTGTCGTTATCACCCTGTACAAAAACAAAGGCGAGAAGTCAGACTGTTCCAACTATCGGGGAATTACCCTGCTGTCCATTGCTGGGAAAATTCTTGCAAGGCTGCTCCTGAATCGGCTGGTACCTGCCATCGCTGAAGACCACCTCCCAGAGGGCCAGTGTGGCTTCAGAGCAAACAGGAGCACCACCGATATGGTCTTTGTGCTGAGACAGCTTCAGGAAAAGTGCCGCGAGCAGAACAAAGGGCTGTACGTAACGTTTGTCGACCTAACAAAAGCGTTCGACACTGTGAGCAGGCAAGGTATGTGGCAGATCCTGGAGCGACTTGGCTGTCCCCCAAAGTTCCTCAGCATGATTGTCCAGCTACACGAGGACCAGCAAGGCCAGGTCAGACTCAACAATGTTCTCTCAGAACCATTCCCTATTCTCAACGGCGTAAAGCAGGGCTGCGTGCTGGCACCGACCCTCTTCACCATCGTTTTTAGCATGATGTTGAAGCAGGCCACAGTAGACCTCGATGATGACGATGCAGTGTACATCAGGTATCGTCTCGATGGCAGCCTGTTCAATCTCAGACGACTGCAGGCCCACACGAAAACCCTAGACCAACTGATTCGTGAGCTGCTTTTTTGCTGATGATGCTGCCCTCGTTGCACACACAGAGAGAGCCCTGCAGCGCATCACGTCCTGCTTCGCAGACGCTACCCAGCTCTTTGGACTCGAGGTCAGTCTGAAAAAGACAGAGGTCCTCCATCAGCCGGCACCCAAGACAGTGTATCGCCCTCCTCACATCACCATTGGCGAGTCTGAACTAAAGTCAGTGCACCAGTTTACTTACCTTGGCTGCATTATCACGTCGGACGCCAAGCTGGACAGGGAGCTTGACAGCAGGCTGGCAAAAGCGAACAGCGCTTTCGGGCGACTTTTCAAGCGGGTGTGGCACAATCAACAGCTGAAAACAGGCACCAAGATCAGCGTGTACAGAGCTGTGGTCCTCACCACCCTGCTGTATGGTTCCGAGTCCTGGGCCCTCTACCGCAGCCAACTACGACTCCTCGAACGTTTCCACCAGCTCTGCCTGCGTACCATCCTGGGCATTCACTGGAGTGACTATGTCACCAACGTCGAGGTCCTTGAACAGGCTGAAACTGTGAGCATCGAGGCCTTGCTGCTGCGGACACAGCTCCGCTGGGCGGGGCATGTCTCCAGAATGGAGGATCATCGCCTACCAAAGATCACCCTGTTCGGCGAGCTTGCTACTCGACACCGTGACAGAGGGGCACCAAAGAAGAGATACAAAGACTGTCTCAAGAAGTCACTTAGTGCCTGCCAAATCGACCACCACCAGTGGTCCTCGCTTGCTGTGGACCGTGACACCTGGCGCTCCACCATTTACAAGGCAGCTGTCTCCTTTGAGGACTCTCGCAGAGCTAGCCTTAAGGACAAGCGGCTCAGGAGAAAAAACAGAGATGCCGCAACTCAGAACCCTGGCCATACCTTCCCCTGCAGCCACTGCGGTCGAACCTGCCTGTCCCGGATTGGCCTCCGCAGCCACGAACAAGCCTGCAGACGTCGTGGGCAACTCCTATAAAATCTTCGTTCGCGAAGTCAAGCCAAGAGAGAGAGAGAGAGAGAGAGAGAGAGAGAGAGAGAGAGAGAGAGAGAGAGAGAGAGAGAGAGAGAGAGAGAGAGAGAGAGAGAGAGAGAGAGAGAGAGAGAGAGAGAGAGAGAGAGAGAGAGAGAGAGAGAGAGAGAGAGAGAGAGAGAGAGAGAGAGAGAGAGAGAGAGAGAGAGAGAGAGAGAGAGAGAGAGAACGAACGAACGAACGAACGAACGAACGAAACTTTATTTTCCAAGGATTGAGATATTAGGCGCGCAGGCCTTTCTTACAATCTGTCCTTGCTAAGCTGCTTTAAATATAAAAAGGAACACCAACCAAACAACAAAAACTAACTAATAATAAACGTCACACACATGCACACATAAACACATATACATGTACTCGTGCACATGCGCACTTTTGTACATACACATACACACGCACGTGCACACATAATTATCTAACATAAGTAGGTATGATATTTTTTGTACCATCAAAAACAAGTTAGAAAACAGAACAAACAATTTGGAGGCTAGATGGAAAAAGAAAACAAAATAGCAAAAGAATTTAAAAACATGAAGCGTATTATGTCGAGAAACAAAGAAGAAGAAATGATCAGCATAACGTTGTCTTAGAAAGGTAATCATGTACTCTACTTTTAAACAGAGAGAGGGACATGGTTTGTTGAATAGTGGGAGGAAGGGAATTCCATAGAAGAGCACCTGAATAAGACAGGCTAGAGTTGAACAGGTCTATACGGGGCCTTTTTATAGAGAGACTGTTCCTGGAGGTGCTGTATTTTTTTTCAGTTGGCGAAAAAAGCCTAGATAAGTAAGGTGGAGCTTTCCCGTTAAGAATTTTGTGCATCAGTACACATTTGTTTAGTGCGAGGTGCTTAACAAGAGGGAGAAGTCCGATGGCCTGCAGCTTGGCATCAGTGGATAAAGACGGATCAGGGAGGATAAGCTTAGCAGCGCGCTTGTATAATGAGTTTATCTTCTTGAAGTGATTTTCACTGCAGCCATCCCATATTGTTGAGGCATAATCAATGTGTGGTTTAATGTAGGCATTAAAAAAATAGTTTGCGTGTCTTAAGGTCAATGATCGTTTTAAGTTTGGAAAGTAGAAACAACTTTTTGGACAAATGTTTTCTCATATAATATAGCTGGTTTTGCCAGCTCAGATCATCATCTATTATTACTCCAAGCAGGCGGTGTTGACTGACCTGCTCAACTGGGATAGAGTCCAAAGAAAGGTTGAGTGATGGAGGTTTGAGCTGATGTTTCTGGCGGGTTGTGATAAGCATGCTTTTTGTTTTTGTGGGATTTACAAGCATGCGATTTTCATTACACCACCGAGAGACTTTATGAAGACTCTCTTGAAGATTATTTGCAATTTCAGGCACAGTTTTACCAGCGGAATGTAATGTTGAGTCGTCGGCAAACATGTCACACTCAGCCTCAGTAGACGTTACATGTAACGGTAGATCGTTAACGAAGATACAAAATAGTAGTGGGCCTAAAATAGAACCCTGGGGCACTCCATACTCGACAAATTGTTCAGAAGAACATTTTGCATTGACGTAGACTGTTTGTGTTCTTTTTGTAAGATAGGAGTTCAGAAACGAAAGAGCTGAGTCACTCTTTTTGTTTAAGTAGGTGGCAAGCTTTTTCAATAAGATGGTATGATCAATAAGATCAAACGCTTTTCGTAGGTCCAAGAAGACAGCACCAGCCATTTTATTATCATTTATGCTGTTGACCCACGAATTCACTATTCGTGCGAGTGCAGTGTGGCATGAATGCTTGGGACGAAAACCTGACTGGTAATGATATAATAGGGACCTTTTTTCAAGAAATTCCAAAAGATGTTTGTGAACATGCTTTTCCAGAGGCTTCGAGAGAACTGATAGAAGGGAAATGGGGCGAAAGTTATTAACTTCAGAAGAATCGTTTGCTTTAGGAATAGGCACTATTTTTGATTTTTTGAAAGCTACTGGGAAGACATTTTTTTGAATACATAGGTTATAAATATATGTAAGAGGTTCCACTATGTATGGTTGCGACAGGTCAAGGATATATCCATTGATACCATCACTGCCCGAAGACGTTTTCTTTTTTAGGATGGAAATGTATTTGCCTACCTCGTGTACAGCAATATCAGGGATGACGAAAATATCATCTGAGGACAATCTTTGCTTACAGAACTTTGTTAGCTTCTCTGGTGTAGAATATATCAACTGATCGCGATTGCGAGAACTGAGTAAGTCTTTGGGGGCTGATAGAAAGTGGTTATTAAACTCCTCAGCGGAGAGGTTTTCTGGAATGGTATTGCACTGTTTACGCTTGTTGTTGGTAAGTGTATTAAGTGCTGTCCAGATAGAGGAAGGGTTTCTGTCTTCTTCGACTGTTTTGGTTATAAACAATCTCTGCGCCTCTCTAATTAAGTACTTAACTTTATTTCGCAATTTTTTAAATTCATGAAAGTTCTTTTCTTTCTTAGCCTTATTTCTATCATCCATTGCTTGTTTAATTTCGTCGGTTATCTATGAGGGAGGCAGGCGGGATCGGACTCGCTTTCTTCTTACTGGCGCATGTTTGTTTAGCACCCCTAGGAACAGATCAAGTAAGAGAGAGACAGCCTTATCTGGGTTGGTACAATTGTACACATCATGAAACGGTGTAAGGCTAAGATCGTGTAGAAAAGCATCTTTGTTTAGTTTTTTAAAAGACCTATAGGTAATGTACACATGCTGATCCCTCTTTTGTTTGGGCATCTTGCACGACCATGTACAGGTGATGGGAAAATGATCACTGACAGCTAGTGGGGGGACGCTGGTCTCTAGTACTGATTTACAGTTGTTGGTATAGATGTGATCAATGAGTGTAGCGGAAGATTGGGTTATTCTAGTAGGAGCTTGGACTAGTTGCTTCAACCCGAAAAGAGTTGTTGTCGATTGCCACGTGGGATTTGTTTTCAGTAAGTCAATGTTAAAATCACCTAACAGCAGTACATCTTTGTCAGTGTCATTCACTTTATCCATCATCTGCACAAAGTCATCATACCACTCGACAGTGGACGATGGATTTCTATATACATAACCCATTATAATTGGCGATGAGTTATTAATTTTTACTTCTAGCCATACACACTCAATCTCAGTTGACTCCAGGTCATCACGTCTGCGTACCATATGTGCAATCGAGTTATGGACATAAACAGCAATTCCTGTGTGTTTGGGGGCGTTTGGGTCACGACGAATTAAGGAAAAGTTTGGAATGCACAGATTATCGTCGCTAATTCTTGAGTCCAGACGTGATTCCGTTAGCCCAAAGAGATGGAAGTGTGAAGGCTGGTTTAAAAATATTGAAATGTCAGGAACCTTATTGTAAAGGTGAAATACATTAAGGTGCCCGACCTTCAGCCCGTGGGTATGCATGTAATTGTTTGATGGTGTACACATTTTGATGACGAAAATGTAAATATAAAGTTTTCAATATCCGAAACTCAGTGAAACAGTCCAGTCACTGAAAGGAGTGATCATGTGCGAAAATATGGAATAAACCAAATCCACTTATAATCACCACGACTGTCAAAAATAACTTGAACGACTATGATAGTTTGTAGAACGGTCTACTCGCATTCAACACAACACGTTTGGCTATGTACTCAAGTCACTAATGTAAACAACATTTAGTCCGGCTTACAAAAATTGTGTGTATGCCGGCCAAAACACAAGTCAAACGCGCAACTGAACTGTACACAGGTCAACCACAGTACAAATAGTCCAACGATTTACCTAAAACTGTCAAACTGCAACACATGTTGCTGTGATACGGCCGCATCGCATATAAACCAAAAGCATCGCAAATATTAATGTCAAATCTATGAGGTGAACCTAAATCAACAGAACAGTAAACCGTTTCATATAGAAATTTCACCGTTTGATCAAGGGATTGTCAGATCAGTGCTCGACACACTGAAACAGATTGAACTGACGAGAACTGGAATCAAAAAATACTAATAACACTTAGGGCTCACACACCTGTGTTCATATGCACCACGCATTGCTACAAGTCGGACGGATGATGGGCTGAAAATGAAGTCATATGATTGTTTATTTTCTTTTCAGAATTATACTGATGTTCACTAAGTTCATAAAAAAAAAAACATGAAGTGAAATTAGTTCCAGTTGAGCCTACACACACACACACACACACACACACACACACACACACACACACACACACACACACACACACACACACACACACACACACACACACACACACACATATAAAAACCACCTATTTTAATAGTCGTCAAGTAGGATGGGGTCGGTAAAACCAACTCATTTAGGCCTGGAGGCGTGTTAGTTGAACATCCGATTTACGCTGGAGAGAGATGGACAACGATAGCACAAGTGCAGTAACAGATCAGATTAGCGCCTCAATGACGCAAAGGTAATCCGGCACTATCCCGGAACTATCATCGTCCAACGTTTCCCGATCAGGCATGAAGGAGTTAATCTAACCGAAGCACTGAGGTATGTTTTATAAGTTTAACACACGCTTCACATGACCGTTTGGGACCGCGGTCCACTATTAGCTAGATACGGATACTGCCAGTGGGGAAAGGGAAATGGGAACGGCTGAAAGGCTGGCTGGAACGCTGGCTGGAATGCCGCTGGGTACTGCGGCATTGGTACGTGGAAACTGTGCGGTGTGATCTGAGGCCAGGGCACGACAGGGCGCGCGTAGTTTCCATACTGGGACGCCGGCTGATAGTGGTAGCTGGGATCGGCCGTCGCTTCTGTGAATTCTGGCCGCTGACTGAAAGGCTGCTGTAGGTGCGCCGCGCTGGCAGCGTCCGCCAAGGTAGTGCTTGCCAGAGTGACAGGTCCAGAAAGCTCCACAGGGACTCGAGCACTAGCGTTTTCAGGTGACTGGCTGCTGGAAACAGTGACAGCTAGGTTTCCGCCAGCATTTACATAGTCACCTATGTTCGCCATCGTAGTGTTGGTAGCCGATTCCCAGCGGCGAGCGGGGAGAGCTTTAGACTGTGGCATTTGTTTAGTGCTTTGTTGCATCAGTAGGTTCTCATCTTGAATGAGATTACTAGTTTGCGGCCGGCAGGGAGGACCACTCAGCTCAGGTACTTTCGTGTTTGCTTCAGGCTCAGCCGCGTGTCTGGCGTGTCGCAGGTCGCGGTGCCGATTTAAGTCTTTCATGTTATCTGCAGGAAAAATGAACCGCTTTATCTGGCGCAGTAATACCCCGGCGCCTCTCTCATTCAGATGCAGCCTGTCACTGTTAAAGAGGGAGGTAGCAATTGCACCAGCAGGGGTGTAAAAATTGTTTTCCTGCAGAAACGACACTTTTTCCCTTTCGCAAAGCATAGCCAGGCGCTGGTTTACACTGCAGATGGTTTTCAGTGGGCAGCGCCCTTGTGGTAATATTGCCGTGTAGGCAACTGTGGCTGATGGGAATACTCGTCGAACTACAGGAATGAGGTGCTGGAAGTCCTGTAGTACAGAGTCCACGTCATTGCTGGAGGCACAGTCATTTGTGCCAACGTGGACCACTGCACTACCGATGTCGTAGCGTGGCGCGATGTTGGACAGGGCCTCTGCCAACTGGTCAACCTTAACCCCCCGCAGGGTGCGCACACATGTAGCACCGCTTGGGTCCAAGCGACGACGATCCACCCGTTGAAGATTGGAGTCGCCGATTAATAGCGCATTGACTCTGCCCTCGGGTGGGAGTCGAACACTAAACTGACGGCGCTCTCGCGGCGGCTGGTCCTGGAGCGAACGTGAATTAGGGGATTTAGTTTCAGTGATACTGCTGCTCCCTGCCGTCTCTTCCATACTAGCCACAGACGCACGGCGAGACGGGTGGGTTTGGGTGTGCTCCTTTGGAACAGTATCAGAGAGGTTTGACGTAGTGATGGAGGTAGGGTAGTGAATTTCAGAGGAAAGGGAACTGGTACCGGGCAGTGGCGGTGGTGACTGACAGTGATCAGGCAAGGCAACGGGGGTTCGCTGCTCTGGGGCAATTATTTTCTGTTTAGCCAACATTTCATTATACCGGCTTTCAAGAGAATCCACTTTGCCGAGCTTGCTAGTGAGGATTGACACTTGCTTTGGTAGACTATTCAGATTTTTAACCTGCTGCTGTAGACTGATGTTGTCCTGTTTAAGAGTGTCTATTTCAGCTTTGAGTTGGTCTATAAAAACACGTTGTTTGTTTTCAAACTGTATTTTCAGGTCCAAAATTAGTCCAGCCACACAATCAAAACATTTGGTCGCATAGACAGGTTGTGCACACTGATAACAGCACAACTGGGGACACTGAGTAGAGGCATGTGAGGTCATGCAGGATGTTGTCTCACCAGCGGTGTCCACTTGAGGGTAGGGGACGACGGGTGTGGCGTTAAGAACAGCAGGCGGCTGTTCCATTTTTTTCCGGAGAAGTGGGATCTTGTTGAGTGGTCCGCAGTGCAGCTTGTTTGGAGGGACCGTCTGGCGGGATAAAGTCTTGAGTCGAGGGGGAGGGGCTTTCATCAGCTGCAGATGTAGCAGTATCATCCACTGTAACGTTTAGCTCGCCAGCACTATCCCGCATTATGTTATCGCCGTATGCCTCCTTTGGCCGCAGGTGTTCTGTGGGTGGGGGCATAATGGCAAGAAGTGTGGATGGGGCGGGGAACGGTTTATCAGCAGGCATGATAGGCAGTGTGGTGTCAGTTTGGGGGAGAATGGAAGTGCTGTCACCACTCATGTCGCCGACAAGCGGGTTTTCAGTTTTTCGAACTCATTGTGTACCCATTCAGGGCACACATTTCCTTGTATGGTGACAGTGCCTGTGGTGTGGAACAGGGTCAGAGTTACAAGTTTACGGCTCCCGTACTTCAGTTGTACAATAGTTTTGTATAGTTCAGTAGGGGAAGGGACACAGGGAACAGGCACTGTGATGGTTTTTAGATAGCGCTCATTTTCGTCGTCTTCGTCATATTGGAAGTCTGTCCACTCACACGAGACCTGGGCAGGGCACTCCAGAACATATCTAGTGTGAAAAACAGACCTCCAAAAGAGAGAGAGAGAGAGAGAGAGAGAGAGAGAGAGAGAGAGAGAGAGAGAGAGAGAGAGAGAGAGAGAGAGAGAGAGAGAGAGAGAGAGAGTAGCCTAACACTGTTGCAAGGAACACAATGCCAAAGGTGTCAATACTGGATATTATTCTGACAGGAGCTCCGCAGCTAACGATGAAGTGGTTTACATGTCTCCAAAAAGAGGTATGATAGAGAGAGTTTTAGGATATGACAGCTGTTTGAGTTCTCAGCCGATTCATCGCTGAGCGCCCGAGATCACTGCGATTTCACTTCAGGTCTAGCGGCAATGTACGAGTCGCGATCGACATCAACAACAGAAGCAGCAGGAGCAACAACAACAACAAACAAACACAACAGCAGCAACAAACACAACAAAAACACAAC
This sequence comes from Semisulcospira habei, assembly GCA_036245525.1. Taxonomy (NCBI): domain Eukaryota; kingdom Metazoa; phylum Mollusca; class Gastropoda; family Semisulcospiridae; genus Semisulcospira; species Semisulcospira habei. The sequence goes on along the minus strand of BTPG01000002.1, from coordinate 285,519,052 downwards.
TTAAACGGTTGTCAAGACCAACAGACAGATTTCCAACATTGGATTCCTACTTTCTTTTCAAACGAAGGGACGATTGTTCAAGACGTTTGCCTTTTTTTATTTGGACTTCACGCCATTATGGAGTTCAGACCTGACACAATGTTACATGATGTTGTTTGTATACAGGGACATTACCCAGTGCGCAAAGACCATCGGGACGACGTCGGCCGCCGTTGGCCCGCGCACAGCCGTGCGCGTGCCAACGGCGGCCGACGTCTGTCTGCCCTGTAAAGACTAGACAGAAAGTCCCTTTTTGTCATACTCGCTTTTCTCTAAACGGACTTGCTGTCGTTTGCCTTCATAGGGACATTACGGGACAACAGTTCCACATCACCCACTGTGACTGAATCCCGTTAGCACTACGTATCACGAGTACTACGTGTCGATAAAACGACGGTTAAAACTACTTGTCAGTAGAACTATTGCTAGACAGCACTAAGTTCGATAACACAACAGCCGTTAGGGCGACACGCATAGTAATGACAGCAACACGTATTGATAGCGATCGCAGTGCTATGGACACGTAGTGCTAGCGATAGTAGTTGACTATCGAGCCGTAGTTCTCGTGATACGTTGTGCTAGCGATACGTCCCACCAACTGTTTCAACTTTGTATTCCGTAAGCATTTTGAAAAAGAAGAAGAGAGAAAATGAATAATTAACGGGTGGGGAAGAGAAAGTGGGGTTCACTTGTAGTTCGTCTGGCCAGTCTAAACAACAAAGCTCTTGCTTTTTCCTTTTCTGCGCTAAATGCTTGATGCTTATAGCTTGATACTAATAAATTGATAGAATGTTTTTAAAACAGGCACCTAGAGAGACACAAAACCAAAAAAGGCAGTACTTCACTCCCAGTGACTCGAGCAAAACTCTTCAGGCCGAAGTCCACCTGGCGGGCGGGCAACGGCCCGAGGACCTTTTACTTTCTGGGCTGTGGTGATTTAATCGTGGCTGGTCTTAGACTCGGAAACAGTCTCCAACGACGTTTAGTGCACAGTACTAGCTAGGCACGGGCAGACACGCACTATTAGTCTCTCTCGATTCACTACCTCTGATAGCGAATCGAGAGAGGCAACTAGTGTGGGGTAGGCAATGTCCACATCAGTGAGAAGTATTATATAATCATTTGGTCCTGGAAATGAAAGGGACGGCTCCCGTATTTTTTTATTTTTTTTAAAGTAGGCGCTGCACACGCTGCTCTAGACTTATTGCATGCAAAACCCATACAGCCGAGCCAGAATGTATAGTCTGTGTGGGTGACTGGCTATACGGATGTACGCATGCAGGCTTAAGTCTGAATAATTCGACACCCTCAGTTTGAGGAGCAGGTGGAGCGAAGCTTCATCGGCAAGAGACTGCAGGGTCTCACGTGAATCTGTGTCTCTTGTCAGCGTAAAAGGTTGGTTAAGGACTGTGTATATATGTATGACAACGTCAGCATGCAGACATGTACATCCAGCCGGTGTCTAAGCCGGACACCAGGCTGTCATCAAAGTTTGCATAAAGTGCCGTCATCCTTAATAACCCCTTCGCTGCCGAGAACAGGATCCAGCTTCAAGAGACATAGATCCTCATGAGCCCCCGCGACTGCGGGGGCTCATGAGGATCTATGCCTCTTGCGGAGACCACTTTGTATCCACGTTCCCTGGACGGTTTTGGCTTTTGGTCCTTGAATGGACACTGATTTCAGAAACAAAACAGGCAGTAAGACTTAACCCCTTCCCTGCCACTTACTTACTTACTTACGCCTGTCACCCCTACCCGGGTATAGGCCGTCGACGAGAGACCTCCAGCAACTCCTGTCCTGTGCTTCTCCTTCGATTCTACTCCAGGTGGTTCCCAGTCTCTTGATGTCTGCTTGGAGGTCTCGACGCCAGGAGTTTCTCGGCCTACCTCTTTTCCTCTTTCCCCGGGGGTTCCATGACAATGCCTGCCTAGTGATACTGGAAGCTGGCTTTCTCAGACTGTGACCGATCCATCCCCATCTTCTTCGCCCAATTTCATTCTCTGCTGTTATCTGCTCTGTTCTCTCCCAGAGTCTGACGTTGCTGATCTTCTCTGGCCAGTGGATTTTCAAAATTCTTCTAAGGCAACTGTTCAAGAAGGTCTGTACTCTGTTGACTGTGGTTTTTGTCAATCTCCAAGTCTCTGCTCCATATAGGAGAACTGCTTTTACATTGGAGTTGAAAATCCGGACTTTGGTGTGTTGTGACAGCTCTCTGGAACTCCACACTTTTTTTCAACTGGAGAAAGGCTGCTCTGGCTTTACCGATTCGTGCTCTGACATCTGCGTCAGTGCCGCCTTTTTTGTCTATGATGCTCCCGAGATAGGTGAAGGACTCCACCTCCTCCAACGGGGTGCCAGCAAGCCAAGACTAGTTCTTCCCTGGTTGCATTCAGCCTCATTGTCTTTTGTTTTCTGTTTGTGAATGGTGAGGCCCACTTGGGACGAGATGTCAGCAAGCCTCGTGGTCTTGTCCTGCATTTGTTGATGAGTGTGGGACAGTATACTGTAAGTCTTTTCGTCGGCGTTTTTGTAGCTATTTCCTTTTTTGCAGGGTGGGGAAGCTACCCCCACGCCCAACTCCCTTACTAGGAGGACCAGGGGTTTTCTGTCGGGGTCACCTTCCCTTAGACCATGTTGGTTCACGGCACCTTATTTCATTCGGTGCACCCCTCTCACGAGGGACCCCCTATCCACCACCCAGGGGACGCGCCTCAACGCCATATGGTCCCAGCGCGAGGCTCTCTGCCACTGGACGCTTATTTTGTTTCTGAAAGCCTTGTTTGCTTTCCTGCAAGGAATCATCGAGACAAAAAGCGCTATACAAAAGGGTTAACTTGCAGTAAACACCTCGACAAAAAGCGCTACCAAAGGCTAAAATCTGTACGCGTAACGCGCTCCCTTGAATTTTAAAAGCAGCGTTCCGAAGAACAGATTGTCAAGTGGAAACAACCCTTAGAAGGTTGTGTGGGACTAGACACGGTTATTTCCATGGTAGCACGTTTATTTCGAGGTTAACGTTCATCTTGAGTTTCTTCTTCTCTTTTTCAGCGTTCCCGAGTTTCTGCCTCACATGTCAAGATTGGTTGTTGAGATGAAGTTCATGGTCTACAGTAGGTCTTGAATGGAGCCCCAGAGTTTCTCTGCCAGCGTCGCTCCATGTGGCCAATGCTGTATCCTGGCGTCTTGGTGCAAGGGACATATCTTGAGTTTGAATTATCGACAGTTGTGACAGTACGCCTGTCGGTCTCTTTAACCCATTCAGCCCTGACGCACTACATCAGGCGATGGATCGACCATGATATTCTGGCACTGTCCTTGAATTATCATGGTCGATCTATCTCCTACAGCTGGTGCATAGTCGTCAGATGACGCCTCCAAAATTTTAGAAATGCAGCCGTCGGGCTGAATGAGTTAATGTCCCCAAAAGTCTTTTATAGGTCGAAAACATGTTGGTCTCGTTTCTTTTTCTCATTCCGCTTGAGAATAACGTCAAATGCCCAAGGCAACAAAAACGTCTCGTTCACAAGTTCGCTGCGATGGAGGTTTTCTAGATACAGTTTTCTTGATTCTTGGTTCTCATTGTAGTTCAACTAAACTCTCCAGTATCTTGATATACAATTTTCTCGTCATATCTCCTCTACGCCACACCGAGACCCTCAATCACACGAGGGGATAGATGGAAAAGGGACTACGGCTGAGAAAAAAGGCAATCTCATGAGCCATTCCTGGATCATATTCGCCATTTCTTCGAATTCAGCCAAAACTTAGAGTTTCGTCGGCTTCAGATGAGGGCACGACATTAAGTCTTTAAGCGTTCGTGTCAAAAGTAGATTGGCCGTTGCAATGTTCCAGCTTCGCCGGTCTCATAATTTATGAGGGCACGTCATAAATTCTTTAAGTGTTCGTGAAGGAAGTGAATTTATCGTGACATGCTCAAGGGTAGTCCTAAATCAGCTTGGCGCCTCAGGCGCCAAGAGAATCTAGCACCACCCTTGCGCTGTCGCGCTCGATCTTCCCGGGATATCACAGCTTGTGCTGAAAGTGACCCAACAAAACCAAGGCTCTGAACCGATTTGCAACAGACTTGCGGGAATCAGAAGAATGTCAAACTTGCACTTTTCTCGACTAAAACGGTGAATTAAACACCCGGTCCATCATGCGATATCACATATTTGTCCGGGCTTTTAATCGAAAGACGCAGCAGTGTTTGACCTACTTGCAGTTTACAGAACACCTCTGGTAGGACTGATGAAATGCCTACATAATGCGACTCCTTAATGTCAATCCAAAGAAGAGGACGTTTCAACGCAGTGCCAATCCTAGCCTCATGCACAACAAACATACTCAATCCGATCAGTGCCAGTTGACGCAGACTGTGCTTCTACAATCTGTGTTAATTCAACACCAAAGCTGTCCCAGGAACATGGATTCAAAGTGATGTCAGCAAGCGACATAGATCCTCATGAGCCCCCGCAGCTGCGGGGGCTCTTGAGGATCTATGCCTCTTGCCGTTGGGTGGCAATGAAATTTTCCCAGCACTGAACAGCTGATGTCAGCAAGAGGCATATAATAACAGCAAGTGGTGCAAGCAAGAGGCATAGATCCTCATGAGCCCCCGCAATTGCGGGGGCTCATGGGGATCTATACCTCTTGCAGTTGGGTGGTATTCCGATTTCCCAGGCACTGAACAGGCTAAGCTACACTGAGAAGTGAACAGCACACGAAGCAGAACTCGCAGCTACGCAAGACTGAGGACCTCAATCATGAGGGGCTGAATAAGGGAAGTCCACTCCCTGAACATGTTCGTCATGGCTTCGGCCAGGACCTTCAGTTCGTTCAGCTTGCAGCGCAGATACTCCATGTAATCCTCGGCGTGTTCGTACGACACCTGGGACTCTAGGTAGTGCTTGAGCAGCACCAGGTACTTGTCTCTGAGGGTGTTGACCAGCTGGCGGTCGGCAATGCTGGGTTGACGCGGGTCGAACAACATGACGCACTGCAGCAGGGCGTACAGGGTCACATCATTTTTCAGAAGCGTCTTTAGGAAAACAATGGAAAAAAGCCCTAAATTAAAGCACAATCAAACTCGCAACAAATAAACAGGCAAATGAATGAGTGCATGAATAAATAAACATGAATACCATTTGAAAAGAAATGCATGAATGAATTAATAAATGAATGAATGAATAAATGAATGAATGAATCAATCAATCAATCAATCAATCAGTCTTTTAAAGAATTAACTTAACTTTCGAAACTTCATCCTTTCTCAGTAAGTCTTACGAATTTACCTGATTTTAAACTTCTTTAACCCGTTGCGTCCGAAGCACGTAACACCCACATTTTGGAGTTGTCCTCTGAGGACTACACTACACTTCAGGAGACAAGGGTGGTGCCAGAATAGCTTGGCGCCTATAGGAGCCAGGCTTTTCTGGCACCACCCTTGAAGTATAATTTGTCTTTTTGTTTTGTTTATGCGTTTTTTTTTTTAAACTTTGATTTGTGAAACTAGTCTCAGCCAAGCAGGAAGTGTAAAAACATTATATTACGTGTTTAAGAGATACATACTATGATAGGGCGTCCTTAGTTTGCTTTGTGTTAGGGAGGTTCAGGTCGGGTTGGGGCCGTTAGCGCTGGCCATGAGACGCCTTGGCGACGGGCTTCACCCGTCCCGAGCCATTGTCCATTTGTTGTTGTAAATGTTGTGTGAGTTTGGGTGATTGCGAGTTGCACCTGAGGTGGCGAAACAAATTTTCCTGTACGTGGCAACATGTATTTGGAAGAATAAAGTTTCTTGACTTGACTTGACTTGAACTATCATGGTCAATCCATATCTTGGTGTGTCAGGGCTGAATGAGTTAAACCTGATTCTGATTGTGTTTCTGACACTTTCATTAACTCAACACCAAAGAGCCCCAGCCGTCTCAGGAACATGGATTGAAAGTGGTGTCAGCAAAAGTGCAGGGGCTCATGAGGATCTATCTCTCTTACAGCTGGTTCGTGTTGACTTGTTCTCGGCAGTCAGACAGTATAGGATGATTTATTGGTGTACACCAAATCCTCACCTTGAGTGAGCGGCAGAAGTCGGCGTGCTGTCGGATGAGTTTTTCGTGGCCCGTCACTCGCACGAAGAGAGACACGGGCAGTTCGCCGTAAGCCTTGATCCAGGCGTCTCGCTCAACCACGAAGCATGCTGCTCCCTTCAGGATCAGCGTTCGCATTGCGCACGCCTTCAGGGCCGCTAGCTGGTCTTCCACCTGATGGGAAACATGACCGTTTCAAAGTTAGGAAGTGATCAAGGTCTAGATTCGCGGGGTGAAACGCAAGCTCAGTTTACAACTTTAAAAGTAAGGTCCTGGTAAATCAAAGTGGCACAGTTGGAGTGCGCCTGAGTTGATCAGTGTTCAGGTCGTACTCCATAGGCAATAGAATTCCCTGTCCCCCATAACCCGCCCGTCAGGGCCGTCCATCATTGATCACCTCGTCGGTGCTGTGGACGTTAAACCCGAACTAACCAACCAACCAACTTTAAAAGGCTACAGATAGAGTCGTTTAGGAGAGTCAGCTTTGTTCTGCTTGACTGGATACTTGATGAAATCAGAAGAAGAAAAAAATGAGCATATGCCAAAAAAGAAACCTAAAGATTATGAAATTAATCATACACCGTGTTACTGTCGGCAGAACAGCCAGCAACACCCAAATGCAAGAGGCATTGATCCTCATGAGCCCCTGCAGTTGTGTGGGCTCATGAGGATCTATGCCTCTTGCCGACACCACTTTGTGCCTATGGTCCTTTGAAGGATGAGGTTCTTTGGCATTGAATTAACAAAAATTTCTAAAAAACAAAATCTGCGGCCAGTGGCAGGGAGGGGTTAAAAGTCCGGTTTCTTCTACCCGTGGGCAGACCAAACCGGACTGTTAACCGCTTCCCTGACCCCTGGCCGCTGTTTCTGTGGCCTCTAGTCTAAGTTTGTTTGTTAAAATGTAATACAGGTGCTGTAATTGCCACACTAAACAGGTTCCCACCCTTGAAGTATAGCAACAACAACAAAAATAAACAAAACAAACCCCAAAAAAATTCCAACAACAACCAAAAACACATACAAACAACAACAACCAAACAACAACAAAAACCACAAAACAAACAATAAACCCACACATCCCCCATCCCCGTGAAACCCCCCCCCCCCCAACAACAACTAAAAAAACAAACAACAACAACAAAACAACAAAAACCACAAAAAACAAACAAACAAACAAACAAACAAACAAACAAACAAACAATAACACCCCCCCCCCCCACACACACACACACCTAAAAGAAACCCACCCAAAAACAAACAAAACAAAACAATAACAAAAAACAACAACAACAACAAAAAAAATAAATAAAAGAAAAGAAAAGGAATTTTTTAAAAAGGGAGACATCATGAGCCCTAGCTACACGCGTTACGTTCAGTTATACTAAAGACATACTGTACTCTGTTGGAACAAAACTGCAGAAAATAACAACCAAAAAAAAAAACAAAGGAGACATCATGAGCCCTAGCAACACGCGTTACGTTCAGTTATACCAAAGACATACTGTACTCTGTTGGAACAAAACTGCAGAAAATAACAAGCAAAAAAAAAAAAAAAAAAAAAAAGGAGACATCATGAGCCCTAGCAACACGCGTTACGTTCAGTTATACCAAAGACATACTGTACTCTGTTGGAACAAAACTGCAGAAAATAACAAGAAAAAAAAAAAAAAAAAAAAAAAGGAGACATCATGAGCCCTAGCAACACGCGTTACGTTCAGTTATACCAAAGACATACTGTACTCTGTTGGAACAAAACTGCAGAAAATAACAACCAAAAAAAAAGTACAAATATAAGCCAGACTGACCTGTAATTTACGGTAATCTGCCAAACCCTTCATAAGCTTGACCACGTTGTTAGCGCATACGTCACACCGTCCTAGCAGGTCCTCTAAGGTAATGTTGTTAACAGCTCTCTCAGTCCGCTCAGATGTTCCGCCCTGCAGTAGACAATTATTAGGCTTTAACTCATAGTCACCATTGTCAGGCCCCTATGACATGGATCGAACATGATAGTTCAAGGGTAGTACCAAAATAGCTCAGCGCCCATAGGCGCCAAGCTATTCTGGCACCACCCTTGACCTATCATGCTCGGTCTGTCTCTAGAATTGTAATACAATCATTCGAAGGGCAACTTCAAAATTGGGGGATTTCGGTCCTGGGCTAGAATGTGTTAATCTCACTTTTAGGTCAGCCTTGGTATTATGCGGTTTGGTAGTGACGTGGTGGAAAATAATATGTGCAAGGTCTTTGGACCGACTTCGGCTATAGCTGGCCCGCGGACGTTTTGCTCGTTTATCCGCATGACAGCCCGAGACATATCCGCCTTACAACCGATTCTACAATTTTATGACGAGGCTGGCCATCGTTACCAACTTTGAATTCTTTAAATCAATCAATCAATCAATCAATCGATCGATCGATCGATCGATCGACCGACCGACCGACAGTCAGTCAGTCAGTCAGTCAGTCAGTCAGTCAGTCACTCAGTCCTGTAAAAATCATCGCGACAAAAAACTGCTACTGACACGCAAAAGGGTTAAAAACTAACACTTTTTTTTTTGGTTAAATAAAAAAAAAAACTGGGATCATTGTAAGATCGTTTCCGGAGTACTGACAACCGTGTAACACTCGTCCCAAAGAGGAAAGCATCGCCATATACTCGTACACAGCTGTGTTACCTGCTGAGGCAGACGAAGGATGGTGTTCTGGTAGTTGGTGGAAATCTGAGTGAGAAGTGCCCGCTCTTCCTCCGTCAGGCGCCAGTACATGTGGGGGTCACTGGGCAACTGGTGAGCCAACACCGGTTCGAACCTCCGCGCTTTGTGACTGGGCAGATAGGCGGGTGGCGCGTCGAACGGGAAGGCGTCCTCCGGGTAGTCCCCGCTCTGGGCGTGGGTGCCGTTAGTCTGTACACGTTATTGCAATGATTTAAAAAATAACAACCCCTTCAATGCTAGCGGTTGCAGATTGTGTTTCTAAAACCTGTGTAAGCGCAACACCAACGAAGAACCCAACGGAGAAAGAAACACGCTTAGAAATATCAGTTACAACACAATTTATTGGTATTTCGGGTAAACCCCCTTTTTCAAAATCCAAAAACAAACACGTATACAAATCAGTCGCTGCGTATGTCTTGTGACTGCGAAGATGCAAGGTGGCGACTGACTTGTATATTTGTTTGTTCGTCTATTTTAAAAAAATAGGGAAAAAGACCCCGAAATACTAATACATTGTGTTGTAACTGTTATTTCTAAGCGTGTGTTTTATTTCGCCGTTGAGTTCTTCTCTGCATTTGATACACTTGGCAGTCACCACTTTGTTCTGAATTTTAAAACCAAAGAACCGCACCCGTTCAAGAAAAACAAGGACGAAGTTGGGTAAGCAAGAGACATAGATCCTCATGAGCCCCCGCAGGTGCCGGGGGCTCATGAGGATCTACGTCTCTTGCAGATGGATCTTTTTCCCTGTTTCTCATAAAAGGAGCAACACTTTTTTTTAGCTTACCGGAAACAAAGAAACCTTCTAAAATGTTTAGTCAGAAATGCTCAAAGGTCTCACTTTCACCATCTCATGAACGGCAAAAAATATATCGTTTCTGTTTGGCGTGCAATAAACGCCTGACGAGGTCCAGAAATACGGCACAAAATACCCAAATATCAGCTAATACGTTTAATCAGCGTTTTCTCTCTACCGCCACTACACTGCTACATAATCTTACGTCTCCCGGTCAGCCGTCTGATGTTTCAGAAAAGCTAAAAAGGTTTTGTGCTGAAAGATTAACACCTGACACGTCACGCAACATTTCGCTCTTAACAGTTTATGAAGTGGGAAAATCGATTTTTTCATTGAAGAGTAAACGTATATCTGGCCATGATGGAATTAGCAGAACTATTCCTAAAATGGCCCTTCCATATATCGCGAGTCGTTAACATACATCTACAATCTTTGCATACAACATGGACAATTTCCGTCTGGTCTGAAAACGGCAAAGGTAATACCGCTGCCTAAAACAAAAGTTTTAACTGACCCCAACCATTTCAGACCCATTTTTCTGTTGTCAACTCTAACAAAACCGATTAAAAGACACATCTACACATATTTACAACATTTCTTAGATAAATACAAACTCGTTCATCCACTGCAGTCTGGTTTTCGAAGAAGACATTCTTGTCACACAGCTTTGGTTCACCTGGTTGACTGCTATAAATAATGGGCAAATGACTGGAGCGGTATTTTGGACCTTTCAAAGTTTTTTTATATTCTGACCTTGTCAACTATGATCTTTTAATTTAAAAACTTGCTGCCTATCAGCTGAGTGATGACTCATTACACCATTGCCTTCATTACATCATATCTAAACGGGCGCACACAGAACGTCTGTGTGAAATGTACTAACTCACGTGAGGGGGTGATAGAGCGCGGAGTACCTCAAGGATCTATCCTCGGTCCATTATTATAAACGATCTTCCCTTAAATATATCCGACCCCCCCTGTAATCTGTAGTCTCTTTGCTGATGATGAAACTCTTGACGTGTCATCGTCAAAAAGTCCTGTATAACCCAGTCCCTACAAAGCGGCCTGAATGATGTTTTCACATGGTGTCAAAACAATTATATGATTCCGAATCCTACTAAGACCAAATGTATGTTAATTACTAAAAGACAAAGGCATCAGCTGAGCCCGCTTTCCTTACAGCTCTATTTGAATGGGCATGTTTATTGAACAAGTCAATGAACAGCGTGTGCTTGGAATTATCATTGATGACAAACTGTGCTGGCAAAGCCATATTACCAAAGTGTGCAAAACAATATCACAAAATTATTCTTACTGTAAAAATTAAGGTATTTTACTAACGAACCAACGAGGAAACTTTTTTTTACTGTGCCCATATTCAGCCACATTTGGATTATGCCTCCTCCGTCTGGGATGGGAGCAGATGCTAATATCAAAAGGACGAACTCGCTTCACAGGCGGGCAGTCAAATTAATCGATGACAGACCCATGCAAGTCATTAGTACTGATCACAAGTTCAAGCTGCTAGATATCCTGCCACTTGACAAGCAGTTCATTAAAATAGGTTAGTACTCATGCGCAAAATCACTCTCAGACTCACCAGCCTATCTCTTTAATTTGTTTGCACTTGCCCACAGATCTAGTCGAACACCAGGGAACAATCTGATAGTACCAAGGCCCCGCTTAGATAGTTACAAGACGTCCCTCTCCAACTCTGGTGCAAAATTATGGAACTCAGTCCCTGCAGACATTAAAGCAGCATCGTCTTTACAAACTTTCAAGAACCAACTACAAAAATATATGAAGAACATGTAAAAACATATTGTTCATATTTTTCTTTCACATACTGTCATTTGACTGCAGAAGCATTCCCTTATTCATAAGCATGTATTGTAATACTTTAGACTTGCTGAGGTGTTGTTTGTCATTTCTTTTGTTTTGAAACCTCAGCTGAAAAGAAGACATGCCTTCTTTATGTTGCTAATATGTTCTGGCATATTAGTAAGTGCAGAATAATATCACAACTCTTTAATGTTTAATGTTCGATGTGATGCTTGGAAAGTGCCTTTGTGTGTGTGTGTGTGTGTGTGTGTGTGTGTGTGTGTGTGTGTGTGTGTGTGTGTGTGTGTGTGTGTGTGTGTGTGTGTGTGTGTGTGTGTGTGTGTGTGCGTGCGTGTGTGTTTGTGTATGTGTGTGTATGTGATGTTGTGATGTGTGTGTGTGTGTATGTGTGTGTGTGTGTCTGTGTGTGTGTGTGTGTGTGTAATAATAATAATAATAATAATAATAATAATAATAAATTTATTTCAGTTTTTGCAGGCCATCTGGCCCATATGAACACAAAATACAATTTACAACCAGAAAATACAGGAAGGTGGTTGTAAAACACACTCATATAGCATTACATCAGCGCACATAAATAAACAAAAAAAAACAAGAAAAGTTCAAAGCAAATCCCTCTAATTCCTTAATTTAAGGCAACCTGAAATATACATAGCAACTTTAAAAACCAGTTTATCATGTAGGTTTCCACACAGCAGCTGAACTTTAAGATCGGATGGGAATCTGTAGTAAAACAGTGGAATGTACTTTTTACGTAAAGGGGAATATTTTGGACACTCGAACAGAAAATGACACAAATCTTCAGCCTTATGCCAATCACATGAATTACATTCTGGATTAGTGATGGGTTTTCCAAATCTGGATACTCCGTTTAAAGGTAAACAGTTACATCTAAGTAAACATATTGCCCGCCTGAGTTCACAAGAGTTCAGCTGCCCTATGTAACTGGCTCTAAGTATTTCTGGGTGGTAATGGCAGTATTCTGTGTTTGAGGAAAGGGATGCATGCCAGTCCTGTCGGAAACAATCCATCAGCCGATCTTTGAATATCTGAATGAACAGAGGAGTGTTTCCAACCGACTGCATTTCCCATACATACCCAAACCCGTGCATACACAATAGAGTCTTTATTTGCGTAGCCCAGTTCGATCTACCTGAAGCATCATGCATACATAACATCGTGTAACACTGTCTTGGGTATCTGTTTTCTGACATGGTAAGAAGTCTGCACCAGTACTTCACCATTCGAACATAGGCATCAATATACATAGGGAATCTTCCACACTCACCCAGCGCAATATTGTTTTTTTACATCTCTTCCAACACCAAGGAGCATTTTACAAACCTTTATATGAACCTGCTCAATTACATCATGTCTCTGGAAACCCCAAACCTCTGACCCGTATAGCACAATGGGTTTAATCTTGACATCAAAAATGTGAAAAACAGTGTCAGCTGGCAAGTTTTGTAATTTAAAGTATAGTCTTTTGATACCTGCAACTGCTCTCCTGGCTTTTCCAGCTAAGTTTTCTACACATCTAGCCCAGTTCAGAGTAGAGGAAAATATCACACCAAGGTAAGTATAACTGGACTCGACTTGAATCTGCTTGTCAGCATAAAACCATTTTTCACAATTTTTCACAAAACCTCCATTTTTGAAGACCACCACTTTTGTCTTGTCCATGTTCACAGTGAGACCCCATTTTTTACAGTATTTTTCTAAACAATTAATTTTCTTTTGGAGATCTGCTACAGAGTCAGAGACAATGGCTATATCATCAGCATACATAAGAAGGAAAATACCCAGTGGGTCTGCAAAAATATCAATGCCACGTGCACCGCACGATGATATTTCTGTCTCAAATTCTGAAAGAAAGATAGAAAACAGCAGTGGGCTCAACACACAACCTTGTCGCACCCCTGACATGCAATCAAAGTAGTCGGTAACTTTGGTTCCAACCCTTACAGCAGCTTTTACATGTTTGTACATACTCTCAAGTGTCTGAAGCAACTTTCCATGAACTCCTTTACGTAACAAGAGATACAACAGTTTTGTCCTGTGCACACTGTCGTAAGCTTTAGAAAAATCTACGTACATGGTGTAAAAACGGCCACCCTGCTTGCTAAGATACTTTTGCACTAGTGCCTGTAAGCAAAAAATGTTGTCTATAGTACTGTACCCTTTACGGAAGCCAGCTTGAGCCTCAGGAATACAATCATTCTCTTCACAAAAACGCACCAACCTGTTGTTAATGACAAAACTGTACAACTTACTGATAACGTTCAGAAGAGAAATTCCTCTGTAGTTGTCAACATTTCTAGGGTTACCCTTTTTGTGTAGTGGAAATATCACAGCCATGGTCCAGCTTTCAGGGTATTCCGCACTTTGAAACACACGATTGAACAAAGGATGCAGAAATTTCACAAGGATCTCACCTGCATGATGAAAAAGGTCAGTGGGCAAGCCATCAGGGCCTGATGCTTTCCCTTTCTTCATGCTATTAATAGCACTGCGAATTTCATCCTGTGTGATTTCCTCGTCAAATTTTGCATTATGACAACCATCACAATCATCAGATATATGGTCATTCAAAACACCCTCGGCCTGTCTGCTGAAACCTGAATCATCAACATTCTGATCCACATTTAGCAAATTACGAAAATAATCATACCACACGCGTGGTGAAATGACATCAGAACACAACTTTTTAACGCCAGTCAGAGACTTTATTTTCTGCCAAAATGTTCTTGAGTTTGCATCATTACATGCATCGTTGAGCTCATTCAAAACCCGTGCGTTGTACTCTACTTGTTTTGTTTTACACAACTTCTTAAATTCTTTCTTCATGTCAAGATACTTCCCTAAGTCGTCATGTGTGTTTGTGTGTCTGAACTGCTTCAACTGTATGTACTTGTTTTGTTTTGCTAACTCGCAGTCCGAGTCCCACCACGGCGGCTGTGCACGGGATTCACCTACCTTCTTACCTGACCTCATTTTGACAGCTGCCTTCTGAATGAATGCTACAAAACAGGCCGACCCTTCTTCTACACTCGAGTAGTCAAGCGCTGACAAAAAGTGTTGAAACTGAGTCTCCTGATTATCTTCAATGTATGCACAAAAGGATTCAGCGTAGTTTTCTTTCCAAACAAATTTAACCCCTTCCTCTAGTATTATATCATTATTTAAATCATCATCATCACATGAATAAACAGACTGAGTAGAAGTAAACGTGGTTACAATGGGGAAATGGTCTGACTCACACCTGTCTGCAACAAACATATCGGTCACTAGGTCAAACACGGATTTAGAGCAAATACAGTAGTCCACCACACTTTTGCCTCTGTTGGCCACACACGTAATTTCTCCCTCACTGTCACCTTTCGTTCTGCCATTGACAATAAACAAACAGTACTCTTGACATAGTTCTATCAGTTTCCGACCAAAACTGTTTATGCCAATATCTTTTGACCTCCGTGGGCTTTGTGGTACATCCTCTAGCAGATCTGTTAATTCCAGTAAAGGCTGCACGTGTGTATTGTCATCAATAAAATCAGTATCAGACAGACCGGCAGTGCGGGCGTTAAAATCGCCACATAATAGCCAAGGCAGCTCAGGGTGAGCACGTAACACTTGAGACATGTAGTTTTCTAACACTTCAAAACCATCAACGTTATCTTCACCATATACAACAGAACGCTCTGGAGCCACATACACAAATGCTGCCAGAACATCAGATGCAGAATTCAAAACAGACTTACCGATCTTTAGAAACACAATATCCTCAGCTGCCTGCATTAAACGCAACACATGACAGGCTATAGATTTATGTACACACACGGCCACGCCCCCTTTTAACTTTTGTGTACGTGGTGAAAAAAACACCTGATACTCTGGAAAGGTATCCTCTATAACACTTTGCTTACACGACCAGATCTCTGAAAATGCAAAAATTTGACACTTTTCACAGAACTGCCTAAAAGAAACACTTTTCAGCTTATTTACAAGACCTTGGATATTCCATGCCATGATGCGAAACATAGAGCTACCACTTTCATCATCACAGTGTGCTGGTGTGGGTTTGAGTATGGGCACTTGAGCGCATGTGTGTGCAGGTAAGTCGTCCTTTGAAGACACATGGTGGGGGTCCTGTGGGTCTGAATGAGGGACGGGCTGTCTTCTCCTGGTTGCTGGGTCAACATGCCGGCCTGCCCCTCATTTCTGCCCCCTGCGCTCCACTGGCCTCTGGGTAGCAGCGTCGTATGCGTGGGTCTTTCCCTCAACAACGAGGGAGTCGAAGCGGAGGAAGGCCTTCTTCCCCGCCTGCTTGGCCTCCTTGAGGAAGGGTAGCAGCTTGCGGCGCACGTCCCTCACCCGAGGGGTGAAGTCCTCAGAGATGAAGACCCGGGACCTGTTCTCCTTCAGCGTTCTTCGCTCAAACAGGATCCGCTCCTTGTCTTTGTACTTGTTGAAGCACACGATGATGGGGTGGGGCGCCTTGCCCCCCTTCAGACGATGGGCACGCTCCACCTCGATCTCCTCCTCTATGCCCATCTCGTCCTTCAACATTGACTTGACAGCTTTCTCACAGTCCGCCCAAGTCTCTGAGCGCCCCTGGGGGTGGGGGATTCCGTGAAAGATCAGATTCTTGCGTCTGCTCCGCCCCTCCAAATCATCCAGCTTATCCTCCAGCTGCGTAACTTTCTCCTTCAACTCTTTGTTTTCTTTCATCACCGCAGTAAAGTCACTCTGAATTTTGTCCATTTGCTCCTGCATTGCAGCTTTCATACTGTCCATCTTTTTGTCCATCACATTCAACATTTTAAACACATCAGCAATGGTCGGCTCAGACACTGCGTTTGCCTCACCCCCGGGCGACTGGTTGTCTTGGTTCCCCTGGCATGTCAAAAGAGTCTGTCGTTTCGGTGGGCCTGGGTTCGCTTCGACATCGCCACACCGGAGCAGAAAGCCGACCAAAAACACGAGAATGACTGCCACCGGTCCGCTGACACTGACAGTGCGGTAACGTAGGGCTGCCTTCCTCTGTGCTTTGCGAGCCATGAAGTTTTGAAAAGTCCAGTAAAAGGTACCGCAAATGGCACAAAAAGCTACCGAACTGATCGGCATGATGAGCTGAATCACCCTGTCGTTGTTCTAAAGTCACTCATTAAGTAATTATGTTGCAAAATGCTAAAAATGTGCGGAGCCGCTCTTCAACTGTGTGCCGTCGATCGTTGTGTGTGTGTGTGTGTGTGTGTGTGTGTGTGTGTGTTTGTGTTGGTGTGTGTTGTAATGTGAGCATTGATTATTTGAAATGGAATTATTGCTGCCTGTACTTTTAACTATTACGTATACTTTTTATGTATAAAATTATGTGTATGTGTGTTTACTTGCGTGTTGTAGCTTATCAAGGACTTGATTGAAAAAAAAAAAAAAAAAAAGGTCATTGAAGGTACCTAATCATTTATCCTTGAAAAATAAAGTTTCATTTCATTTCATTTCTCAACAGTGAAGGGCTTAAAGCGTATTTCTAACTTCGATTCAACAGAAAAACAATATCAGGACGTCTCCCGATGCCCCAGTTCTGTAAGTAGTCCTATCAACAGGTATTCCAAATACGTCACACTTTTACAAATCAGTCCAAATATCTGATACGCGAATATATCAGAATGTTCTATCACACTGAATGAATACCAATAACCGTACAGCAGAACCCGTTTTGAGTAACCGCTTTCCGTTTTTTTTAAAACGGGTGCTCTCTCAAGAGGAAAAATACAGACCATCATATAGATGGCTACAGCCACGTAAATGATGGTCTGTAATGGTAGGCGATTTCTCCTGAGGGTGGTCGCTCAAAACAGGTTACGCTGTGCCTTACATTTGCATGTCATGCTATAACACGATATACGTTATTGGTAGCAGGGGCTTGCTGCACGGGCCCTCGTAGGCCTGAGGGAGGCCAAAGGAACCATTGTACCCCGATTCGAAGGCCGAAGGCCTTCGGGGTACAATGGTTCCTTTGACCTCCCTCAGGCCTGCAAGGGCCCGTGCAGCAAGCCCCTGCTACCAATAACGTATTTGTTTTCATTCCTCCACTTTTTTTTCGTAAAAGAAATCAAGAAGACATCTTCCGACCTGGATCACGTCAGACATGACTGACGTCAAAGGAATACACATTTATACATAATAGACTTATGAAGAAATTTAAAATATTTCATGACGTTGCCGTCAACTCTCCAGTACTGAGTGTGCTTGTTATTTCGAACAACACTAAGTAACATTTTACTCTAGAACGTTTTGGTGATCTTTTATATAACAAACCTCGCATGCAAGATGCGTCACAAAGAGGGGTACAAGAAGTCCGCCATTTGTCGCAACAAGGGGTTTGTATCACGGTCACATGGTACGGTTTGCGCTAAAGAGACTAGTCATGTGATGTAGGGATGAAAACAATAAATCTTGTCTCCCTCCCACTCTCCCTCTATCTGCCCTACCCAGCAGAACTAACTGTTGCAAATAAATTAAATTCGAACCTGTTCCCTGTCCAACTTGAGCCCGGCGTAGTCCTGGTCAATGCTGTTGTTGTCAGCCTGTCCGTTTTCAGGGTTGCTGCTCGAGATGGGGTTCTCTCGCTTGTTCCGCTTCTTGGGGAGTGCTCCTAGCTTGGCTTGGCGCTTGTGTTCGTCTGCAGTGATCAGAGAAAGTCAAATATATTGAGGAGCAAACGAAAGGCGACACTTTTGGAATGATTCCAAAACAGCCGCATTTCTTTTGCTCGTCAGTATAAATGATGATAACAATAAAATAAAATGTTAATTGTTAAAAATGGCAAAAAGATGTCAACTCAAAACTCGACATACTGGTTAACCTTTTGGCTGTCGGTAGATTGTGTGTGGTAGAGGTGATTCCTGCAGGAATCACCTCGACCACACACGCTACCGACAGCCAAAGGGTTAAGACAGAGTGATGTTCCTGTTATGAACCCCTTGACTGTCGACAGTAAGTAAACATGATCCGACTGCAAGAGACACAGATTCTCATGAGCCCCCGCAGTTGCGGGGCCTCATGAGGATCTATGCCTCTTGCTGACACCGCTTTGAATCCATGTTCCCGGGAAAGCTGGGGCATCTTGGAGTTGAAGTAAAAACCCACTACCGCCGTAACTGTTTAAATATACACTTCTTTTAACAGAAGGTTACGAAACACTACACACAGGTCTAGTTGTGGTTCATTTAGACACAGGACAATCCAGTTCAGCACACACGTCGTCTTTAGATCAAGTAACCTGACAATGACTCCACTCCGTTCTATAAATACAACTGTATCAGTACGAAAAATACTACAGATAGATTGACACGCTAACGGATGTGCAGAATAAATAAGTGCGATTACGCGTGTGTTTTTGCTGCAGGTCCAAACTGCCGTTACTGGTTAGAGTTCATTAGCTGTGTCGACAAGGCATCATGAGACACAAATGGTGTCTTCCGATTTACGCATAATGCTACTTCAACCCATAACATACTGAGGCTAAAAGCTTCAAATGTGTACACTGCCATATGCAAGCTACATTATAGTACTTACATAAAAGAATATAGACCAATGGCTTTAGTTCAAGGGTGGTGCCAGAATAGCACCACCCTTTAACTATTTTAGTCGAAAATATTTCACACACTGGTGTATTCCGATGATGAGGGTTAACAAAGAATGCAGAAACACATTCTGCGTCAGCTGGTTTTGGACGGGTTCAATAAAGTCAGAGACAGGAGCGGAGGACTAAAGAGAGAACAAATACATCTCCTCACCGATGATCATGTCAGCTCGCATGCCGATGTCAAAACACTTCTTGAGCCGACAGGCAGAGCAGAAGCGACGGGTCCGTATGTTGATGGGGCACAGCCGCTGGAACACGCACTCCCTCAGCTGCAAAATGATCAAACAACGTTAGTGCCAATGCCTTGGTTAAATCCTTCCCTGCGTACATTTATGTCCCTGAGATCTTGGTTCATTCAAAAGCACATTGGTCTAAGCATGAGGCATAGATCCTCATAAGCCCCCGCAGTCGCGGGGCTCATGAGGATCTATGTTTCTGCTTGATGGATCGTGTTCACTTTTTTCTCGCCGCTGAAGCGTTCAAATGAAGTAAGAGAGACGCTTACAAAGGGTCAGCACAAAACAGTACCCGTCCACCCGCACCCTCTCTCTCCTTTATATCTTTCTTTCTTATTATTTTTGTCTGGACTGACTTTAAAGTACCATTAAACTGATAAAACTGAAGACACATTTTTATGCTTTGGCGACACACCTAATGAACTTTAACAGTAGTCTGGAAACGCAGCAAAAGCTTACGCCGCGTAACCGCACTTATTTATTCTGCACTGCCGTTTGCGTCAATCTATTTATAGCTGTTTCTCGTACCGATAGCGGTGCACTTCTAGAACGGAGTGGAGTCATTGTCCGGTTACTTGATATAAAGACGACGTGTGGTGAACTGGATTCTTCTGAGTCTAAATGAACCATAACTAGACCTGTGTCTAGAGTTTCGCAATCATCTGTTACAGAAGTGTATCTTTGAACAGTTCCGGCGGTAGGGCCTTTAGTACGAGATAGTACGGGCCTTGTCTAGACTAGTACAGCAAAATTATACAAAAGCGACGAGACTGCCGTTTCTTCATCTACACAATGTAGTAGAAAGCTCGTGTGAAATTAACAACTTCTCCAAGAAATCCATACCAAGCAGGTGACTGCCAAGCGCGTGAAATGCAAAGAAAATTACAGGAAAGACAGAAAAGTTTGTGTCGCAATTCTTCTTTCTAATCGTGTTTCTTTCTTTGTTGGGATTTGTTAACTTCTTCAAGGTAGTACGTACTCTCCTTCTACTACACAAAGATAGAATCAGGAAACAGTTATTCTACACAGATTGTTTGCTTGCTGCTCATTTCAGTGTCTTTTATTTGCTTACTTTTTGCTTGTCCGTCTATCTGTCTAAAAGATCCAGACCAAAAAGATGACTACCAAGCGTATAAAATGCAGAGAAGAGCCCAACGGAAAAAGAAACACACTTAGAAAGACAGTTACAAGAAAATTTATTAATATTTTTTCAAAATAGACAAACAACCAATTCAGTCGCTACGTATCTTGTCAGCGAAGAAGGAGTGTGCCAACTGAGTGTGTACTTATTTGTTTATATTTTATACTTGTTCGTTTGTCTATTTTGAAAAAAAAAGTCAGTGTGAACAGACAACTGCAACACAATATATTAATATTTCGGGTATTTACCCGAAATATGAATAAATTGCGTTGTAACTTCATTTATAAGCGTGCTTCCCTCTCCGTTGGTTTCTTCTTTATCTGTCTTGTATGTATTTTCACCTCTTCACGCCTGAGAGCGTTGCGCCGAAAGAAGGCCTTGCACGACTCGCAAGTGATGACGTCAAAGTTGTGCGCTAACGCCTTGTCCCCACACACCCTGCATATCTTGTCTTCCAGCGACCGCTTCCGGCGTAACGGCTCGGGGCTTCGCGCGTCGGCAGAAGGGCTCTTGTTGATGCTACTGCTGATGTTGCCGTTGCTAATGTTGCTGCTGCTGACGCTACCGTTGCTGATGCTGTTGTTGTTTTTGTTGCTGTTGTCTTCTTGTGACGACAGGCTCATGGTGTCTTCTTCCGAAGATTCGTCGGTTTTGATATGGCCGTTTGGGACGTCCATGGCGGGGATCAGTTTTGCCCTGTGAAGGAAAAAAGACAGTGGGTCCATTTTTGTGGAAAGCAAGGACTTCATTGTAATAGAATGAAAATCTTGCTTTTTACAAAAAATGGACTTATTGTCTTCACAGAGCAGAACCAATTGGTACAATAGTACTATCTGAAATTGATGTTAACCCATTTCACCCCACAATCGCATTTTCCAAATTTTGAAGGTGTCATTTAAGGATGATGTACCAGATGCAGGAGATGGATCGACCATGATAATTAAAAGATAGTGTCAGAATAGCTTGGCGCCATCAGGCGTCGGAGCTAAATGGGTTAATCCACTTGTGCATGCAGCCAGCTGAGCGAAAATATTTACATAACAAGCGACTGCATGTATATACAAGGGGGTTAACTCGTGCACTGTCGGAATACAACGAACAACACGCAAATGCGCGAGGGTTCATGAGAAGGCATGTCTCTTGCTGACCTCCGTGTGCCTATCTATCTATCTATATCCCGTAGTCTTGCCGACCGTTGGGGCACCACTGATGACTTGGCAACCAGCTCCCTCCATTCCTCTCTGTTCTCTGCCATTCTTAGTGTATCACCCAGCCTCAGTCCTGTCCACTCTGAGATATTGTCCTCCCATCTTTTCCTCTGTCTTCCTCTCCTTCGTCCTCCTTGCACAGTGCCTTGCAGGATTGTTTTGGCAAGCCCTGCTGAACGCGTGACATGCCCATACCACTTCAGTTTGCGTTTATTCACAATGGCTAATAGGTCTTCATAGGGCCCGATGGCTTGCCTGATTCTGCTTCCCACGTCCTCGTTCGTGATGTGATCTCTGTATGAGATGCCAAGCAGCCTTCGAAAACATCTCATTTCAGTGGCTTGTATCCTCCTTTCAAGGTCTGCTGTGAGGGTCCATGACTCGCAGGCATATAAGAACACTGAGATGACTAAGGAGCGCATCAGTCTGATCTTGGAGCAGAGGGTGATGTTTCTGTCCTTCCATATGGTCTTCAGTCTTGTCAGTGCTGTTGTTGTCTGCGCAATCCTGGACAGTATTTCTGGTTTTGATCCCTCATCTGTCAAAATGGTTCCTAAGTATTTGAATTTATTAACTGTTTCTAGTTTTTGGCCTCCAATCATGACGTCAGTGCCAATGACACTGGTGTTATTTGTCATCAGTTTGGTCTTCTCTGCACTAATTTCCATCCCATACTCAATGGCTGTGCTGCCCAGCTTTTCCACCAGCTGAGCTAGCTCCTTCTCTGTTCCGCCAAAGATCCCCAGCTGTCCATGCACCGTGGTTACAAAATGGTGTGAGCAAGAGGTATTGATCCTCATGAGCCCGCGCAAGTGCGGGGGTTCATGAGGATCTACAACATTTTGCAGTTGGATCGATCGCGTTGTCTTTCTCGACTGCAAAATCAATACGTGATAGTAGACCCCCCCCCCCCACCTCCACCCCCCCTCTTTTGTGAAGGCAATTCAATTCAGTTCAATTCAAATAACTTTATTTATCCCTTAAAGGGCAATTACATTTGTGTGAACGGGGGGAACAATCAAATAAAAGTCATTCAATAAACATTAATTAATATCAGGACATTCTAATATCCCATTTGTACCTGATATTAATATTCTAAATCTGTAAGACTTACAATACTAACATTAAGGCATATTAAAATTCTAAACTACTACAATTACTAAAACATTATTTACACTTAAAGAGCATTATTAACGACATTATCAGCGAACACATTAGTCTTACTTTCGACACTTACACCCTCTACAACTGTCCATCCAAAAGACAGCAAGTCAGTTTTACTACAATGAAAATATTTCCTTTCACAAAAATGGACGCTCTGTGCTTTGCCTTCACAAGGGATTAACTCATTCGAGACGTGCCGCCTCCGGATACGCGGCTTCAAGCCGCGTATCCGGAGGCGGCACGTCTCGAATAATAAGTTAGCCTTCAGTTGTGACTGTGACGTTAATTTGCCCGTGACTGATAAGAAAACCACTGCTTTCCTCTCAAGCTTTGCTCTTGAGCGCAATTTAGAACAGACCTTCAGCTGTTGTATATTGTAACACAACAAACTATACACACTAAACCGATCTAGACTGTACAAGGTGACCAACTCCCTCGACATGATCTGTACTCGAAATTAAAATCTGACTTACCTGGGTCAGATGTTCATGAAAAAGACTGCAGCATACACCTTGCTAACACAAACTCGTATACACACTACAACGATCTGGATTGTGCAAAGTAGTAAAAATCTGGATGAAGTCGACTCCTTATGCAGCCAAAATTAGAACCTACTCTGGCTAGCTGTTCTTGATAAAAAAAAAAAAACACTGTACAATGACCTGGGTGACCGAACTATGCACCCTCGTTGATCTGTATCTCCGCCGCACTTGCCACTGACCGTCCGCAACTGGTATCCGTCCACTAGGGTTGAGAAGTGTGTACAAAACGTGTAATGGAATCAAAAAGTGTGCGAAGTATTTCGTAATGTAGAAAGAGAATAGAATTAATGTATAATATGATCCTGTGTCAACCTTAAATAAGGGTGAAATATACTGCGTTGGAGCAAATGCGGGTCCATTTTCAAAACCGTCCATCTGCAAGACACAGA
Organism: Semisulcospira habei; assembly: GCA_036245525.1. Classification (NCBI taxonomy): domain Eukaryota; kingdom Metazoa; phylum Mollusca; class Gastropoda; family Semisulcospiridae; genus Semisulcospira; species Semisulcospira habei. The sequence goes on along the minus strand of BTPG01000002.1, from coordinate 285,495,244 downwards.
TTCTCATGAGCCCCTGCATCCGCAGGGGCTCATGAGAATGTATATCTCTTGCCGACAAAGGTAGGTTTATCTGTTTTTCAGGTTGAGTTTGCTATTTGAGGTTAAGTATGCGTTCCAGATAGCCAACTTGCCAACTTATCAGGACGTCAGTACTTTCGTCAGCCTGGTAGGCAGTGAAAGGCCACTCGCTCTGGCAGCTGCTTTGCTTGGTCGTGTATGATGAAATACCTTATGAAATCATGTATAAGTAAGGTCTTTAGTAGTTCACAGTTCAAAGGAGTATCTGCATGATGGTCTTTTCTTTTTTACCTTACGGCACGGAGCCAAAATCACAGACCGAAAGACGCGCAAAAGCGACTTTTCAAGGACAGGGGACAGTTTTATATAACTGACACTCATGTGACTCAATGATATCTCAATTCACATGTGGTGATAAAGCTTGTGCTGTCTCCGTCGCCACTGTTGTTCACTTCAGTCGTTTCACTGCCACATAACATTCAGCAGGGTAAGCAGCGAACCAAACGTTGCACGACAGCACTTGGAAGAGAAGAATGTGTCGATCAAAGTAAAAACCTTTTTTAAAAATCGTATAAATAAATTAAATTATGCCTGACCTTCTGTTACTCTAAATAAGTCACTCGGGCTCAGTTCGACCGATAAAATGTTTTTTATTGGTCGAAATGAGCACTCGTGATTTGACCCCTTCCCTGCCACTGTACGTAAACAGTACGTACATTTTTGTATCTGAAATCTTGCCGATTCATTCAATGACCAAAAGGAAACACTGTCCGAGGAACATGGATACAAACTGGTATCAGCAAGAGGCATAGATCTTCATGAGCCCCCGCAGTCGCGGGGGCTCATGAGGATCTATGTCTCTTGCAGTTGGGCCGTGTTCACTTTTTTCTCGGCAGTGATGGGTTTAAGGAGTTTGGGTACAATTTTAATCTCTTTTTATCAGAGGTGTGTCAGATGTTTTAAAGGCTGGTTAGTGGGGAAGTGTGTGTGCTGGGGGGGGGGGGGGGAGGAGGAAGAGGCGAGTAGTGGTGGTGGTAATGTAGTATGAATCAATGAATCAATGAATCTTTATTTGACAACGGTAAAGATATTGACAGAGCCCGAGACAATGTCATTTTTCACATCTGCCGTTGCTACTTCTTCAGACAAACAACAGTTATATACATTAGATACATAGCCTGAGACTAGGGGCGCGGAAAGGGGGGTGGGGGTGGGGGTGGGGGGAACAACAACAACAACAAAAACCCAAAAAAACCCCAACAAAACAAACAAAACAAAAGATCCCACGCAATTCTTGCGTGCGCACAAACATTCACACATCACACCAGACAATTATACATATATCCATGGTTAATGAATGAGTTCCTACTAACAATGTGTGAACTGGGCATGATTTGCTCATATAGCAAGTAAGTATTGTAGCTACTTATGATTGCGATGCCAGGTATTTAAAAAGTGTTTCCTTAAAACATGATATCGTAGGAGTGGTCTTTGCATAGGATGGAAGAGAATTCTACAAAGGCACCCCCCCCCCCCCCCACCCACGGGAATGCTAAACTGGTTTTAAATAAGTCAGTTCTGGTTTTGGGTACGACGTACATGCTTTTTGTATCCCCATAGCGGGACTGAGACCGGATTAGCAGCTGGGTTAAGTAGAGGAAACGAGCAGTGCAGTCATCTTTTAAACGGGAAGGGACGTTAATTGTCGTTACTTCTTCGATGAACCCCGTCCCTGCCATTTTTGTTTCTGAAATCGTCGTTTGTTCAACGACCAAAAGCCAATACCGTCCAAAATGCATGGATGCAAACTGGTCTCAGCAAGAGGCATAGATCCTCATGAGCCCCGCAGTCGCGGGGGCTCATGAGGATCTATGTCTCTTGCAGTTGGGTCGCGTTCACTTTTTCCTAGACAGTGAAGGGGCTTAAAACTGTTGGCACTTTTTAAACCATCAAAAAATTCGTGTCCCGGCCCGGGCCAGAAGACCACGGCTGGTGATCCAGTCATACCAGTATGCTGTGTCTCAGCAGTGTGCTGCTATCAGCACTGAGATGAAATGCAAAGATAGGAGCCGTGCGGTATTGCTTTATCTGTCAATATTTGAACTTGTGGCTGACTGCACACGAGCCCCGCTGTCAAATGGGCGAAACTCTTCCAGCTTTAAATACCGAATGTATGAACAATCTTCAGTTACATCAACGTCGGATAAAACAACATTCGGATATAACAACACTCATATTTTTATTTTTTTAGGTACTGACTGCGTACCCTCTTCAGTCTATGCCAATTGCTTCGCTTACAGCGAAAAACAAATTATATTGAGTCCTTAGGCGCATTGCTGTGTACAGCGAAGTTTAGTGTATTTGTTTTATTTTTCAACCCAGTGTGCAAAGGTCTTCGGGACGATGACGGCCGCAGTTAGCCCGTGCACATCTGTGCTCGGGCCAACTACGGTTGTCGTCGGTTCCGAAGAGATTTTGCTACTGGAAAGAGGAGCGACTGGAGGGGAAGGGAGGGGGTGGGGGTTGGGGGGGGGTGTGGGGTGTTGTGTGTGTGTGTGTGTGTGTGTGTGTGTGTGTGTGTGTGTGTGTGTGTGTGTGTGTGTGTGTGTGTGTGTGTGTGTGTGAGTGAGTGGGTGGTGGGGGGTGGGGGTGGACGGGGATATGGCAGGGTAAGCTGGGTCCACGCACTCTACCGTTATAGATGTTTGAATCCTCCAGTAAGCACAAAGGTTTCAGGCTGCGGGCACTGGGTCAAAAGCCTTGCCGTGCTTCGGACGCATTTTTCGTTATATAATAATCAGGTCATCAAACAGTCGTTTGTGACATTTTAAACTCAAGGCCAGATGAACACGCCGGGACTTGGCTGTATATATCAGGTCGCAAAGCATGTGTATAGTGCGGATACTATAACACGTACATTAAAGCGACCTGCGCCAGGGTGAGCACTGATTGTGAAAATTCGACCACAGTACAACGAGTTCACAACGCCGTTGTCTTGCCTTAACTCATTGTATCCCATCACCGAAATCCTTAAATTTTCTCGTTGACCTCTGAAGACTGCATTGCAGTGCAGGACACAGATCGACCATGATAGTTCAAGGGTGATGCCAGATGCTATTCTGGCATCACCCTTGAACTATCATGGTCGATCCCTATCTTGCTTTGGCGTGTCTGGGGTAGAATGAGTTAACAAAGATTTTTTTCCGCCAATCTTTTTACAAGCCATGTGAGTATAGGCCCACGTAAAAAAAGGTTTCTTGCGGGACTGGGGATCTCTTTGTGTTGGAGCTGATAAAAGAGCAGACAAGTCTTTTTTTTTTTTACGACATCCAAAGTTCATAATTAACCCCTTCCCTGCAAATGGACTTAGATTGTGTTTGTAACGTTAACTCAACACCAAAAAACTTCATCCGTGCCAGGACCATGGATACAAAGTGGTTACAGCAAGAGGCATAGATCCTCATGAGCCCCCGCAACTGCGGGGGCTCATGAGGATCTATACCTCTTGCAGCTGGATGGTTTTCAGTATTTCCTCGGCGTTAACCACATGCTGAGTTAGTCCCTTTGTGCAGCATTATTGTAAGAGTTACCAAAGAACCTTCAAAAAAAAAACAAATTCAAAAAAAAAAAAAAAGAAGGAAATATCATAAACTTTAAACCCCATAACGTTGCCCCGAAAAGGTCGCTTTATTCCCGCAAGGCCGAAATGAATTAGAGACAGTCATTTGGGTCAGACCAGTACAAAACGTGACCTATGACTACACTGATGTCTACACTACTGCCTCTATGAACCATTACCTTAACAGATAAAGATTACCTTTTTTAACCACGCAACACACATGTCCGCGGCTTAATACGTAAAAAATCTAAATCTTGGCTTGACTTCGCGAACGAAGATTTTATAGGAGTTGCCCACGACGTCTGCAGGCTTGTTCGTGGCTGCGGAGGCCAATCCGAGACAGGCAGGTTCGACCGCAGTGGCTGCAGGGGAAGGTATGGCCAGGGTTCTGAGTTGCGGCATCTCTGTTTTTTCTCCTGAGCCGCCGCTTGTCCTTAAGGCTAGCTCTGTGAGAGTCCTCAAAGGAGACAGCTGCCTTGTAAATGGTGGAGCGCCAGTTGTCACGGTCCGCAGCAAGCGAAGACCACTGGTGGTGATCGATTTGGCAGGCACTAAGTGACTTCTTGAGACAGGCTTTGTATCTCTTCTTTGGTGCCCCTCTGTCACGGTGTCCAGTAGCAAGCTCGCCGAACAGGGTGATCTTTGGTAGGCGATGATCCTCCATCCTGGAGACATGCCCCGCCCAGCGGAGCTGTGTCCTCAGCAGCAAAGCCTCGATGCTCGACAGTTTCAGCCTGTTCAAGGACCTCGACGTTGGTGACATAGTCACTCCAGTGAATGCCCAGGATGGTACGCAGGCAGCGCTGGTGGAAGCGTTCGAGGAGTCGTAGTTGGCTGCGGTAGAGGGCCCAGGACTCGGAACCATACAGCAGGGTGGTGAGGACCACAGCTCTGTACACGCTGATCTTGGTGCCTGTTTTCAGCTGTTGATTGTGCCACACCCGCTTGAAAAGTCGCCCGAAAGCGCTGTTCGCTTTTGCCAGCCTGCTGTCAAGCTCCTTGTCCAGCTTGGCGTCCGACGTGATAATGCAGCCAAGGTAAGTAAACTGGTGCACTGACTTTAGTTCAGACTCGCCAATGGTGATGTGAGGAGGGCGATACACTGTCTTGGGTGCCGGCTGATGGAGGACCTCTGTCTTTTTCAGACTGACCTCGAGTCCAAAGAGCTGGGCAGCATCTGCGAAGCAAGACGTGATGCGCTGCAGGGCTCTCTCTGTGTGTGCAACGAGGGCAGCATCATCAGCAAAAAGCAGCTCACGAATCAGTTGGTCTAGGGTTTTCGTGTGGGCCTGCAGTCGTCTGAGGTTGAACAGGCTGTCATCGAGACGATACCTGATGTACACTGCATCGTCATCATCGAGGTCCACTGTGGCCTGCTTCAACATCATGCTAAAAAAGATGGTGAAGAGGGTCGGTGCCAGCACGCAGCCCTGCTTTACGCCGTTGAGAATGGGGAATGGTTCTGAGAGGTCATTGTTGAGTCTGACCTGGCCTTGCTGGTCCTCGTGTAGCTGGACAATCATGTTGAGGAACTTTGGGGGACAGCCAAGTCGCTCCAGGATCTGCCACATGCCTTGCCTGCTCACAGTGTCGAACGCTTTTGTTAGGTCGACAAATGTTACGTACAGCCCTTTGTTAATACGTACCCAATGCGCAAAAGGCCCTCGGTCCGACGTCGGCCCGATGGCCTTTTGCGCATTGGGTAGGTCCACATACATGTAGGAATGGCGTTTTAGCGACCCAAGTCGGCTTATTAACTCTTAATTAAACTCCCAGAACTAAATGACTTCCATTCTGTAGATTTCTGTCATTTAGTTATGGGATCCGTTTAAGAGTTGCGTAAGCCTGTACGTAGAAATTCAGTTTTGATTGACTGAAGAATAATGGTTTTAGTATGGCCGACGTCGGCCAGAGGACCCGAGGGTGGCCGCCCCAGATCGTACCAAACTGAACTTCCTTCCCTGCAAAACCCCGCTTCTACTGCTCTGATGATGACCACATTACCAAAATATGTACTGTTCCTATAAACACCTACACTGCCAGTGAAAGCAGATTCCGTTTCTGAAATAATTTGTTAACCCCTTCAAGTCACTGCCAGTGGACGCAGACTGTTGTTTTTTTTTTCTTCTGAAATCCTGAACTCATTCAAGACGTGCCGCCTCCGGATACGCGGCATAAGCCGCGTATCCGGAGGCGGCGCGTCTCGAATGAGTTAACACTGTTACTTCGAGGCCATTTAAAAGCCCCAGCAGCCTAAGAAACACGGATACAAAGTGATTCCATCAAGAGGCACAGATCCTCATGAGCCCCCGCAGTCGCGGAGGCTCGTGAGGATTTATATCTCAGTGTCGCACTTGGATCGTGTTCAGTTTCTTCAGTCGGCAGTCAAGGCGTTAACTGAACGCCCAAAGAGCCCCCGTTCCGTACACGAAACATCCCGGATATGAAGTGGTGTCGCCAAGAGGTATTGAACCCTCACGACTGAGCCCCAGTCGTGAGGGTTCTATGCCTCTTGGTGACACCGTACTTTGGTGGCGCCCACGATGGATCGGTCTCGTGTTCAGTGTATTTCGGCAGTGAAGGGTTACAATATTACATTACGGAGCGCACGTAATAATGACTTGGCACGCACGTGACAAATGTGAAAATAAACTAAAGGGGTCGGGCCAAACAGAGGTAACGGTTACAATGACTTTGAGGGTGGAGGTGAAGAGAGGGGGGTGGGGGGGGGGGGAGTGGGGAAGGGCGGGGGTATGCCCTAAACACTGATGCTGAATCGTGGACTGTCGTTTTTTTCCGTTTACGTGCCCCCGTGAGATGGCCTAAGTCGCTTGCTCGGCGTTAAACCCAAATAACTAACTCTGAACTGTGATGAAGCTGTATGCCCACGCATAAAGTTCACACAGGGTTTCTGCATTGTGCTGTTTTGTCAGTGGTTTGTGTAGTGACAAATAATAGTCCGTGTATTCATGAGTTTTCGTGTCGCAGCTCAGGAGTAGTTAGTACGTCCTATTCTTTCAGTGAGGACGGACGTATGTCGGATACACTAGCCGTATTCTAAGACTCTGAAACCTAGATTTCAGGTATGTTTTTATATGTATTATCGACAGCTAGTGAGAGAAAGGTAATATGCGTTATTAAGATTTAGCTCGGTTATGTAGCGTTGATTTGGTTCAGTTATGTCGGTTTAGAACTTGTTGAGATAACCGGGGATTTTTCTATATAGTTATTTACCGGGATGGATAAGTAAGGAATGTGGTGTGTGTATGCCTAGGTTGTTTTCGAAGGTAGAACGTGGGTGTGTTAAGTATAATCTTTTCCTATGTACGAACCAGTGTGTATGACGCGTGCGTCATGTTATAATCTTTTTCAGTGTAGTGACTGAGTTATGATGTGTTGCGAAGTCTATTCTGTTTTATGAAGAACGTGTGTGTGAATGAACGTGTAGAGTTATTTGTATCAGCCAGGTTACGTAAAGTACCTCATATCCAATACGTGTGTGTTAAGCAAGTGTCAGTTATGATATTAGAACTTTATTGGTCAGAGTTTTTGTGCGGTGCGAGGGATCTGACGCCGAGACGTCCAAGTCAACAGAGGCTGCCGCTGGAGGAACGTGTCGTGAGGACGTTCACTGCTCGGGGAGCGAGAGACTTGGTGCCAAGACATCAAAGTCAACAGAGGCTGCGCTAGAGGAGCGAGTCGAGAGGACGTCCACAGTTCGAGGAACGTGGGACAGCTTCAGGAACGCGTGACGAAAGAAGCTACACGCCCAGACGTGGAGGAGCGTGCGAACGATACAGAGCGTTGAGCAGGCTGGATAATGAGGAACGTTTACCTAACCTGGCTTTTACTGACCATATTGTGTGTGGATGTGAGGGTGACGTGCTAGTGTTGAGAATTGTGTATCTTGTGAAGAGTAGTTTTGAGTTAACGTTTTGTTAGTTAATTTTATAAACGGGGCCACAGAAAACAAGAAATGATGTTTTGCGTTTATACTGCACGAATGCGTCCGACAGAGAGTTAGCGTTGTTGTGTATGTGCCCGTTGCGTTGTGAGTCTGTGCGTGCGACCATTTGAAAGTGTGCGCACGTTACACTAACTAACCGTCTACGTGATTCGTGATTGCAATACTTTTATCTTCGTGATCCACGAAGAAAATAATTGTCATGAAACCGTAAAGTCCAAATGAGATCTTCGTGATTCGTGAAAACTCGACGTCTTGTTTATTTCGTTAGACGTGACAAGTGATCCGTTGCGACAACGTTAATAATAATAATAATAATAATAATAATAATAATAATAATAATAATAATAATAATAATACCGGTTATTATACAGGCGCTTTTTTCCAATTCTGCAAATCGGCTCAAAGTGCCGCGAAATGCACCCAACACGCACGCTCACCTGACAAACACGCATTTAATTTGAAGACAAACACAGTACAGCCACAGGACATTCACGTGGTGCGAAGGGTCAGCTCAGCTACTGAGGTTTCGGAAATTTTGATCGCTTGTATTTGAATTTATTTTATAAAGTGGCCTGAAACCGATACCACAAAGGAGGGGGAGGAAGAGCCGGAGTACCCGGAGAAAGAACCCCCGACGGTTCGCCCGAATTAATGGTGACACTTACTAGAGGGGAAAAGTCCGACGCCGGAACCCGGTATCGAACCTCGCACCTTTAGCATTGGTGGCAGGCGCCTTAACCACTGCGCCACGGACCGCCCCGATAACTTCACCCCCCTTCCCATGATTTGCAGGGTCTAGTCACGTCACGCCAGCGGGCGCGGCGGTTTCTTAAAGCATAAATCTAAAGGCACATTTCAGTACAATTTGTGTGTGTTATGCCTTGTCGACACACCTAATGAACTTTAACAGCAGTTGGGCGGACAGGCAGCAAAAGCACAAGAGTAATCACACTTATTTATTCTGCGCTGCCGTTAGCGTGTCAATCAATTTTTAGCTCTTAGTTCTCGTGCTGAAAGCGTTGAATTTCTAGAACGGAGTGGAGTCATTGTCGTCAGTAGTGTCTTAACTTACATCGATCATGAAAGACGACCGATCGTGATGCTGAAACTGGCGATTCTGGTCCCTAAATATTGACACTCGGTAAACTAGATATCGTGTGTGCAGCGTTTTCCGTAACGGGCACTGTCCCTTTACAGAAGTGTATCTTTGAACAGTTACGGCGCAGGGTGTCCACACTCTAAAGGAGAGGTTTCCAAAATCCCAGTAAAACAAGGAGAATCTTTACAATGCCGTATTTTTTATCCAGAAGCCCTTACCTGAAACCCCCTCCTCTACTCCGATGTACTAATGTGTGTGTGTGTGTGTGTGTGTGTGTGTGTGTGTGTGTGTGTGTGTGTGTGTGTGTGTGTGTGTGTGTGTGTGTGTGTGTGTGTGTGTATGTGTCTGTGTGTGTATGGCGGTGTGTGTGTTTGCGTTGAGGGAATGGAGTGGGGGGGGAGCGTGGGGGGGGGGGGGGGGGCGTGGGGAGTGGTGGGGGTGGGGGGGTGGGGGGGAAGCTTAGAGAGGTTCATTATTTCCATTTGCCGAAAAAGTCAAACGGCGATTTGGGGGTTGGGGGTCAGTCAGTGAAAGGGTTCCGCCGTACTTGTAGTCGCGGAGGGAGACGGGTGTGGGAGGGGGAGAGAAACGACACAAACAATAGTGCGAGTTGCTTTTTGATGATATGGACGTCCCTCATGGATTTTTCCACTTTATTTATTTTTGTTTGGTGTCGCTGCATCACGGCGGTCGTGAACACTGAGCTGATGCGCACTGACGTGACTGCGGCAAGGGCTAAATGGATTTATATATCGCCACGCACACGCACGGATTTGCACAAAGTGATACGCACACCCGGCTCCATTTTCCCAATGCGCACAAGGCGGGCGGGGCCGACGCCGTCGGCCGTGTGCGGGTCAACGACAGCCGACATCGGCCTGGGTTTCCCCAGCTGAAAACGGGGCAGTGAAGCAATAGCAAGTGACAATTGCGACATACTGACCGACCTAGTCGAAGTTTAGAGGGGCCTCACGCGAGAAGAGAGAAAGGGACTGAATGTCCGACAATTTGTAGCGGGAAGGACAAACTTACCTCCCTTCCTATTCTAACCCAGCCTTGGACTAGACTGAGCACACGGCAGCGGCGGCCCGTCCGTCGGTCGGTCGCGGTCTTCTTTAAGCCTGACAAGTAGGTAAACACTTCTCTCACTTTGTTCTGTCGAGTGATTATTGTTTCGTGGTTCAGATAAATGTATAATGTTACTGTTCATCCGTAGAGTCTACGAGCAGTCTCTCAGCCGGTTGCCGTGCTCGTATACCGTGCCGTCAGCCGTGGCCTGTACTAGTCTGAGTCAGTGCCAACGACTAACCTGATCGACCCAATTCAGACCCACCGCCTAGTAAAACGCAAACCTAAAGTAATGCCTTCGTTTTTAGAAATAGTTTGAGCCAAGCTTGATAAGTAGTGTCTGAGACATAAATCGGTTTCATGAGCTTTTGGAGCCGGGGTTCAGTCGGTGAAGATCATCACTGGGCTTACCGATGGTGCGAACGTACGGTTGAACTGGGTCAGTCGTTTGGCCGGTGCGCGGATACCGCCGCTTAGCAAATAAAATATAGTGCGGATGGGCGGGGCACGTAAAAGGTGGGTACGTTGCTATCCAGTGCAAGTTGTACTCATGACTCCCGGCAAGCCAACTCAAACACGATGCGGCGTTAATGTCAAAATAGCTAGCTAGGAATACGGAAGATGAGACTGCAGAAGTAGCGCCGGTAACAGCGTTTTGGCACCGGTCATTCCGTTGTCCGCCGCGATAGATAAATACGTTGACACCAGCAACAGCATAACTCCTCGTGTGACCCTCCCCTCCTCCCCCCCTCCCCCCCCCCCCCCCCCCCCCCCGCCTAAAGCGGGTACACATGAGGATCTACGCCTTTTGCAATATGGCCCTTGCGCTCACAAGATTCCAAGTCAGTCCAAATCATTGGTCACGCCTGAAATCAAAACATGTCCAGGCTGTCTAAACTGGAGCAGCTGTGTACTAGATCACATGGTGCAAATAAATCGGCACTGTGTGAATACTGACTCAAGCAAATCGTAGGAGGGGTATTTTTTTTTTTTTTAAATGTTGTATTTTGGTGTACTTCAACCCCTGTATGAATTTACAAGTCCAGCGTATTTGCTTAGAATCAGTATACCCGGCACAGAGGTACTGACTACGTCCAGTTCACTGACCCCACTGCGGACCGTGATGAAATAAATGCATCATTCATTACTGCATAGGCCGGAGTCTTACCTGGGGTAGAATTCTTCTGTAAAGGATTGATGAGCGAATACTTTAACGCTGATATAGAGAGAACTGCAGACAACATGCAGTTCAGTTGTAGACTACACACACTGACCCCGTGCCGGTGGTTTAAATTTCGTAAAATAGCTATGTCATTTAAGGGTTCACGGACAGTGATGTTGCTACCGATGTCAGAAGCTGGGCGCAGGCCCGTAGCGGTGTTACTTGTTACAGTGTTTGATGCCTCCTTTGTTGTAATCCTCCTTGTTTTAGACTGAATGTTAACTGAGTTAATTAGAACATTATGTCGTATGTATTGTTGTTTAGTTCATTGTAAAAGTGGTGTGTTCGGGTATTGTGCTTTGTTTATGTGCACATGTCATTGTATTTTTATTTTTGCCTAAGATTAAGCGCTATATAAATACTCATTATCATTATTATTAAAAGTCTTTTCAGTGACGTCAGTACTGGATTTTTTTTTGTTGTTTTGTCGGTCAAGGTTGGCAAGGTATGTCAGGGGTGTGGCGGGGTCAGTATGTGTCAGGCCCTCGTCTTTAGGAACCAGCAGGACCATAGATGAATTTTGTGCCTTTAACCTGTTCCCAACAAATGATATACAATGACGGATTGTGTAATCATAATGTATTAAGAAAGGCATTTAATGAGGAGGTCTGAGTACAAGCTAGTGACCCTCAAACCTCACAAGTCACATGATATTGTTTCCGTAGAGTCCTGTGCATTTCCCAACGTGTAGAGATGTCACTTCCTAAACCGCAACTATGTACCATTTCCAGTAGATGGATCGACCATAATAATTCAAGGGTAGTGCCAGATTAACTTGGCGCCATCAGGCGCCAAGCTAATCTGGCACTACCCTTGAATTATCATGGTCGATCCATCGCCTGCTGTAGGGCTTCGGGGCTAAATGGATTAAACAACGCAACAACTGTGCATTTCTCAATGCAGCTGCGTCTCATCTGCCTCGTGGGGAGCTGGGTGGCTCGGTGGCAGAGCGTTCGACTCTCGTCGGAAAGGTCCTGGATTCGAACCCGGCTGAGGTCAACATTTGTACAGATCTCTTTTCGGTGCCCTGTCTTTGAAATCACCTTCGTGGTGGACAAAAGACGTTAAGCCCTAAACGTTTAACTTTTTTTTTCATCTGCCTCGTGCATGTCACATGACTTTTGAATCGTAAAACCCATAACAGTAGTCTGTAACTATAATAGTAATCGACTTATGTAAAACATTATTGGTCGTCAGCTCCCTGTAATACAATCTTGTTTCACATCATATAATGCACGTACTACACAGACACGCGAGGGCGGAAAGCGAAAAACAAAACAAAAACCTAAGACATTTTTTTTAAGAGGCCTTTTTCGCCTCATGCTTCCGAGTCATCACGCTCATACCTCGAAATCCTCACCTCAGTATTTGCCATTTACTATACTGCTCTGTGAAGGAAACGAAAGACAGAGATATTAAAAAAAAAAATTGTAATGCTATAAAATAATCTCGCCGCTCACAAACTTAACCCATTCACCGGCTACCAGTTGACGTAGATTGTGTTTTCAACGTCAAAGATCTCCGGCCGTCAGAGGAACAAGGATACAAAGTGATTTCACTATCAAGAGGTATAGATCCTCATGAGCCCCCGCGACTGCGGGGGCTCATGAGGATCTATATCTCTTGCAGTTGTGTCGTGTTCAGTCTTTCTGGGCCGTCAAGGGGTTAATAAACTTACTGTCTAAAGACGATAAGTCAGTTTTGAAGAAAAGCAGTATTTTGAATTGTACTATAAGTAAAATCTCGTTTTCACAAAAATGGACTTGCTGTCGTTTGCTTTTACAGGGCAATATACAGTGTCGATCCATCTCTTGCAGGTGGTGCTTTGAGGCGAAAGAGTCGATCCTCGGTCACTCCTATCAGTAAATGAGCGCCGAAATCTTCACACATCATCACGAGTCGCATGGACGTTGAACACGAACAGGAAAACACAGTCAACACACTGAGCTAGAGCAGCATTATATCTAATAACGTAATTACGAGTATTCATCTAAGAAAAATGAGCTCCGACCTCACCGATCATCAAGATGTCAAAGGCAACAGCCACGAGACACGCCGGTCCCCAACAGCATCCCGAGACTCGGCTCCGCGTGGCGCCCCAGGGGGTGGGGGCAAGGTGTGTGGGGTGTGCGGCGACAAGGCTTTGGCCCACAACTTCGGCGCTCTCACCTGTGAGACTTGCAAGGCATTCTTTCGTCGGAATGCCCTCAAACAGGAGGTCTGTGATTTTGGACATTTCGTTCTAAGAGTCATGATCAGCTACAAAGTAGGAGGCAAACATAGCAGCTACATATATAACTGCATCTGCAAGACTCGCGGATTAACGTTGTTGTTGGTTGTTCCAGTTTATTGTCCCACTGGCACTAATAGTGATCGGGGACTAGCAGTTTTGGCGTAGTTTGCAACAGTTTTGGCGTAGTTTGCAACAGTTTTGGCGTAGTTTGCAACAGTTTTGGCGTAGTTTGCAACAGTTTTGGCGTACTCACAAACCAGATAGGTGAGGCTAGCGCTGGCAGAATTGTATGCAAACCAAGGGGAATCACAGCGCTGGACAGACAACAGTTAGATCCCCTGCCCCCGCCTATCAGGCACCCAATCGCCAGCCCACAGAGAAATACGCAGGTATAGAATAAGACGATCATTTCCATCCTCAAAAACGAATGGATCAGGTCTCTTATATAACCCATGTCTTTCACCGGAACTTAGGAAGTGGGCAGGAGAAACATACATACACAAACATGAAGGTGCGCTACTATATGTGGTCGGGTAAATACCCTGATTTCCCACAGTAGATGCACAGAACATTACACAACAATGTAACGATACAAATTTGCCTCGAGTTATAGATACTCACAAGTAGTTTTTCCTTGTAGGTTTGGCGTAGTAGTTTCCCTCCTCCTTTCTCATCCGGGCTTGGGTCCGGCAACGGCGGAGTTTCGCGGATTAACCCGTTCAGGGCCGAATAAATCTGAACACCAGCCAGCTGCAAGAGGTATAGATCCTCATGAGCCCCCGCAGTTGCGGGGGCTCATGAGGATCTATGCCTCTTGCTGATACAACTTTCAATCCATTGTCAACGAACGGCGAGGGTTTTCTGGTGTTAAATTAAAAAAGATTGCTGGAACACAGTGTCCGTCAGCTGGCGCTGAACGGATTAAGCGATGAGGAAAAAAAATCATCAAAGAAAACTCCCCAAAACAGCAAACACAAAAAAGAAGGAAATAGCAAAGTTGGAGTACTACTGATGTGTGCTACGGCCTACCGATTATATTTATTTACACAGTGACAAAATAAACAGCTTGTACAATAAGGCATTGAATCGTCTGTGTTGGGTTACTTCGAGGATTATTACTGACGTCGTTGTATTGTAGTCCGATGAAGATGATTATCAGACCAAAGGCACGGAGGTTTGATAATCAGCTTTAGAGGACTACACTGAAACCGCGATGTAACCCGAGAAGTGACAGACGGTTCAATGCCATTGTCTTTCAGTCTAAATTACAAACTGGAAGATTACAAAGTAAAGTAGGTAAAAGTACTGTCAGGGGAGAGAAGTGTGCATGATCGACCAGTGATCATAGATCTACTGTGGTCACAGCACACAAAAAAGAGATAGGAAAGAGGGGGTGCGCTAAGAAAGTGACTGGAAGCAATGCATATGGAAGCATATGCATTGCTTCCAGTCACTTTCTTAGCGCACCCCGTCTTTACTATCTCTTTTTCTTTTTTGTTTGTGTGCTTTGACCACAGTAGATCCATGATCACTGGTCGATCATGCACACTTCTCTCCCCTGACAGTGCTTTTACCTACGCTACTTTACTTTGTAATTTTCCTAAAATATTAGCACTGGCAGTCTCCCCTTTTCTTTTCATATGTAACCGGAGCTAGCTAGCCTCAGGCTGACTTGTTATTAGACGGTCAGACTCAGTGGACTGCCCATCTAATGTGCAAGTGCCAGTTTTGCTTTTAGTCCGTATCCCTTCAGTTTTCGGTTTAGGGAAGGGCTGGAGATTGCTGTGGAGTGTAATTCAACTTCTTAGTCTATCGTTTACACTGGTCTCGCATGCGCACTCACAAATGTGTGTCTGCCTCGCGTTGTGTTCAATATACTAATAGCGCAATGGACCTACCACAGTATCCAGAGAAACCCTAGTTGATATGATCGTAGTGAGTACTGTGCGTGCATTGCCATGTGTGACACATTGAACTGGTAAACTAAGCACGTCAACAAACTCTCAGCATGTTTTCAGTCACACACACACACACACACACACACACACACACACACACACACACACACACACGCACACACACACACGCACGCACGCACACGCACACACACACACACACACACACACACACACACACACACACACACACACACACACACACACACTTGCACTGCCGTTTCACACGAACGTGTACACAAATTACTGACTCGCATCCTCGCATTCATCAATCTCTGACTCTCAGTGATGAGATTTCTATAAGTGCTTTAGGTTCAGTTTTATTTACAGTACATACATTTCATTATCAATCATGATATCAGACATATCAAAGGCAATTCACTATAT
Organism: Semisulcospira habei; assembly: GCA_036245525.1. Classification (NCBI taxonomy): domain Eukaryota; kingdom Metazoa; phylum Mollusca; class Gastropoda; family Semisulcospiridae; genus Semisulcospira; species Semisulcospira habei. Next base: position 285,479,676 of record BTPG01000002.1, on the reverse strand, counting down.
CGCAAGGCAAATTACAATGACTTTTTTTTCACCAAGAGTACAGACTCTCTTCAAACACCTGAAATCGTAACTATGCCTACCTACTCATTAGATCCTATGAAGACTATGCTAGCCTACACACTAGACGTAGCAATTAACACAAGTAAAAACCCAAATTCTAATAACAAGTTCTATAGGTCCCAAACTCACTTAATTAAGTACTGGAATCAAAATGTTTTCCCTTTACATGAGTTCTAATTGACTAAACATGCCTTGATCTATCGTTGCTGGACGTTATTCCATCACAGGAACTTCTAACTAACTACAAGTCCATTCAGTTGCTGGACTGTATCCCCTTCAGAGGAAATATAACTTACTAATGTTCTTTACAGAACAGAGTCTTCTCTTGCGGGAAGCCTCCGGTTAATGTTCTTTGCAGAACAGTCTTCCCTTGCGGGAAAGCCTAGGACAGTACCCAGTAGATGATCTGTACCATAGAGCTGTCCGAAGGATAGCTGCTAGCATTGTCAATGATCCTCGTCAACCACTATCACTGCTTTTGATTTCTCAAGATGTTGAAATACAAGATTGTACAGAGTAAGGCATGCATCCTCCACACCCCTATGGTTTTTGTAAGCAAATTGAATGGATCCAGTAGTTCGGCAACATCATTTAACAGATGCCTCCTGACCACTTTTTCCATACATTTTGACAGAATAGAAGTCAATGCAACTGGACGGAAATCGTTGAATTCATGAGCGTTGGAGTGACTGAACGACAATACGTTGTGGAGTATACACGAATCTCTTTTGGTGATTAAAAAAAAACACTTTCATTTTAGGCCAGTGTCAGATTCCCGTGTCGTCTTCCTGTGCTATGTTGTTTACAAATATATTGTAATACTGCTTTTGTTGTTTGTTGTTGTTGCTGCTGCTACCTCAGTGTTAGACAATGAATGATACTTGTAATGATTATTTTTATGTGCAGGGCCTGGCACGCTGCTTGTTTGAGAACAACTGTGTTATCGACAGGACTACTCGACGGCAGTGCTCGGCATGTCGACTCAAGAAATGCTTTTCTATCGGCATGAAACCGCAGCTCATACTAGGTGTGTGGGTTCGGATTAATTCACCTTGTACAGTTTGCATTCGTAACCATTTTCACTGTTGGAAAAGTACAAACGACATACAGAATAATGCGAGAGGCATAGATCCTCACAATTACTAGCGTCTAGCCGGGGCTTCTTGAGGATCCATGCCTCTTACTGTCCCCATGTATACCCGTGTGCCTCAGGCAGACGAGACGAATTTGTGGTGGCCGGGTTCCACAGACGCGATGTCCGTGAAAGGGTTGTTTCATTCAGGCCTGATAATTCTGCAGCAAGATATGGGTCGATCATGATAGGTGAAGGGTGGTGTCAGAATAGCTTGGCGCCTTCAGACGCCAAGCTATTCTGGCACCACCCTACACCTGTCTAGATCGATCTGACTCGTATGACTTCCACGACTTCCACGAAGCGCAGCGACAATTCAACTAGAAGTACGAATCTCTTGAAAACAAAAACAGTTTTGATAATGTCTGCATTAGCACGATGGTCTTCTAATATTACTCTTCATTACAATATAACCCATTACCTGTTGCACTGACCTTGGGTGGGTCATATTTTTGGGAATTATTTAGTATAGTTAAAATGCTACCATTGTAAAAAAAATATATATATATATGAAAAGACTATGCGAACCAGTACATGCACGCTCGGGCATTGTAACAATTCCTGTTATCACCTTTAATCTTTACTCATTANTCTTTACTCATTACACCGACTTCAACGAATTTGCACCAAAAATAGCCGCAGATTGTTAATTCTGCAATGAACTTTGTTTACAACAAAGGTCAGGGGACCCAGTCAGTTTTTGCTTGCTGTTCTGTCCGATGTTTGTTATAAGCCAAGTGATTTACATACGTGTGGCGAGGACATCTGGAAAAGTATATTGTTACATCCGACTACTGTTGTGGCCGATCGTGTTATAAGCGAAGTCGAAGTACTGTATTATGTCTACGGTTTCAGGCGCGATGGCTTTGGTTGCACACGTAACATTGCAGTAGAATTGGCTTTGGTTGCACACGTAACATTGCAGTAGAATTGGCTTTGGTTGCACAGGTAACATTGCAGTAGAATTGGCCTGTGTTATTATGTTTGTTGTTTCTCTTGACAGATGACGACGCAAAGAAAGCTAGGATGACGCTGCGACAGAAGAAAAAGGCCGAACGCGAGGGGACCAGTCAGTCTGACCCGGAGTGCTCTGCCCCACATAGCAACATCCAGCCGGTTATTTCTTCTACTGCTGACGTGTACATGACCAACGCCGACAATTCGGGATCTCCCATCGAAGCGGCGACCTTTGTCTCAGACGCCATGGATTGCGCAACCAGTCTGGTTAATCTGACAGTCTCGAGCAGCACGAATAGTGTGGCACACAACCCTGATGATGCCAACTCCTTCACTAACACAACTGAAATGACCAGGACCTTCTCCAGCATGCCCACTTTCCCCGCCGATACAAGCTTCTCCCCAGCCATGGCGCTGTCTCTATCAAGCGAGGTGGATTTCTCTATCGGCTCAGCCACATTGTGTCAGGGTCCGGAACCTATGGACACTGCGGCAGCCGTGGATCTGTTCTTCCAGCAGACGCTGGCTGGCTTGGAGCCCCGGAGTCGGGATGTGATGGGTCACAGTGGCGCGCCTGTGGCTGTGGAACTGTGGGCAACGCCGTCTGTGGCCGTGCAGAACTGGACCACTTGTTGGCCGCTCTCGCACAATGTTGACAGTCAGCCAGGAACTGTTAGTGCAGAATCACAGAATGTTCAGCAGCCGCGACAAGCAGTGAGTAGCTTTCAGCACGTGCCCCGTGAGCGCCTGCCGTCTGACATGAACATGTACTGGCAACTGACGAAGCAGGAGCGAGCCATTCTGACACTAGTTTCGAGCACCTACCAGGACACCATGATGACTCTGACTAACCGCGATCCCAACAAAACCAGAGGAGCAGGTTTGACGGACCCCAGCAGCGACAGCACAATCAGCATGCATGATTATTTTTACTTATTGGATCAGACACTCCATCTAAGCGTGCGTTTCGCCAAGGCCTTGCCTGATTTCCGGGAGCTGAAACAGTCTGATCAGATCAGCCTGCTCAAGGCGTCCTCCTTGCAGTGTTATGGGGTGGCGACGGCGGCCATGTGTGTCCCTGAGCGCGGGATATGGGTGACGGCTTTTGGGGATGTTGGCAAAACACACCTGCCAGCCGCTATCCAGTCAGGCACCTTCGTCGCGGAGGTGTTTGAGTTTTGCGCTGGTCTCAAGGCCGTGGCCAAAACTGACTTGACGATCTACGGGCTTCTGCACTGCATACTGCTGTTTGAGCCTCGAGAAGCCACAGTGGAGGACAAGCGGCTGGTCAACACCTTTAAGGACAAGTACATCACCCTGCTGAAACATTACCTGGAGTCGGAGTTCTCCTACATCTACTCAGACACGTATTTCGGCACCATATTGGAGAACCTCGGCAAGCTACGGGTGCTTGGGCCGCAGGCTGTGGCTTTCTACAAACGGTTTTCTGCTTTCTTCACGCCTCTTGGTGCAGAATTTTTCACTTCGGGCTAAACGCCTTCACTGCCAGTGTGGAAAAATCATAATACTAAGACTACTACCCAGCAAGCAAAGGTCTTGGGGCCCACGACGGCCGCAAATGGCCCGCGCTCGGCTGTTTTGCTACTAGGGTAATAATAACGTTATGTATCTGAAGCCATTCGGCGCATATTCATTAGCGGATATTGTCGTCTGGTTGAGGCGTATAAACATTAATAAAGCCAGCAAGAGGCACAGATCCTCATCAGCCCCCGCGGGGGCTCATGAGGATCTATGTCTCTGGCAATTTTTGTGTTTCTCACTGTCTTCCGGCAGTAAAGGGTTAAACAGCTAGTAGCAGAAGGGAAGTTTTTGTGTTAACCCAGATCAAGGTTTCAGTTCATCATCTCCAAGACTCACTCTACCACTACAGTGTGACCACGCCGCATCTAGTAACACCTATCACAGCGTTTTCTAACATTTAATACGCCTACTAAATAATAATAATTAAAAAATAAACAACCGAATTTTGAAGCGAATTTCAGTTCATACTTTATTTCTTGAAAATCTCTTAAATTTGTTCACTGATTTTTTTACTAAATAAGAAGCATGCCATTAGACTGTTATATTTGAAATGTGTCATGCAGTTCCCTTTTTATTTTCTTACAAAATATAAAATGTATTTGTTTTCAGGAAGCTTCATACATGCACATACACATGTAGTTAGGTTTTTAAACCTAATCATCGTCATCGTCATCATTATTGTTACCAAAAGACGGTGACAAGAACCAACAAACAAATAATCTTCGAACATAGCCGCATGACTAAACAGGATGAATAACAATAATCCATGTGTATCGCACAACTTCAACATACACATAATTTGCAAATGCGCACTTTTTACTTAGTGGGTGGTGGTTGGGAAAGGGGGAGGGGTGAACAAACAAAAATAAACAAGAGGCATAATGAGGAATGACCAGTTAACGCATTCGAGACGTTCCTCATCCGCAAAACGCGGCTTAAAGCCGCGTATCCGGATGCGGCACGTCTCGAATGAGTTAACTGCTAAGAACAAGCCCCACACCTGACCATGCTAACAAATCATGAGCCAGCGAGCAGTGATCTCGGAACTGTCGCGTTTCAGTTATGCGTCAGATGTGCAATCCAGAATGGACGCACAGCTGACGCGCCCGTTCTTTTCCCTTTTCTTATTATAGAGGTTAAAGGGACCTACTTTGGGCAATAAATGATTAATAGTTCGCAGTACTTCCTTTATAACTGTTCAGTCTTTGTACGTCTTACAATAAATCTGGACAACTTAAATTAAGGCGATCTACTATACGGCGAACTTTGATTACAAAAATTCGCCAATACAATCAATATCAATGTTGTCTTGCCTCAGCTAAAACTTTCCTACCCTTCTTTTCACCGTCACATACCAGAGTTTTTTTCGGCGCTGCCTTTTGGCGTAACGGAAGTAACTCTACTGACTACAAACTCATTCATTTTCAGTACAACATTGAAACGTCATCACTGCCTGTTGCCCCTAGTGTCCAGCGGCATTATTGTACGACGAGCTAAAAACGGCATGTCAAGGAGATATTGCGAACTATTAACCTGTAAATGCCTGGAGTAGGTCGCTTTAAATTAGGAAGTTTGCGGAATGTCGTAAAATAAAAGATTGTTCTGCTTTTCTTCTCCTTCGCACGCACGACTGAGAGTTCCGTTCTGTCCATACGCCCAAATGGCAGTGCCGGGAAAACCTCTGCAGGGCTGAGTTGCATGAGTGAGCTTAGCCCTGCGCCAGCCACTAAGGGCAAGGCGCTCCTGAGCCTTTGTATCTGTACCTAATCACTTGGTTTGCGAAAGAAGGTACAACGGCTGAGAATCTTAGCTTAGGCGAGACAATATTTGATCATAACCCCGTCAGTCCGTTGCATCGGCGAATGTTAGCATTCGCCAAAGCCCGTCATGGAGCAGCGTGTTAGCTTTACTGATTTCAAAGGGAAACCATTCGTGGCATGTCAGTGTTGGTTTAACCCTTATCATTCGAAATACACCAGAGTGTGAAATAAGTTTGACTAAAATAGATCAAGGGTAGTGCCAGCCGGATAGCTTGGCGCCTCTAGGCGCCAAGCTATTCTGGCACCACCCTTGAACTAAAGCGAGCCGTTTTTGTTTCGCAGGCTGACCGCAGTAATAACCAACAGTTGCAAGACAGTGGCGAATCAATTGACAGACCCAAGTTCGGAGAGAGGGGGGGAGGGGGAAATAAACTTTTTGTTTGGGCCGGGACCATCAACCTCATCATATGTACAAAAGGAGCCCACAGGCCGAATCTTGCTTACAAAAAGCGGCGGGAGATGGAAGGGCCCGGTAGTTGGAGGAGTGGGGGGGGGGGGGGGGGGGGGGTGTTTGTACCAGTGTCCGCCCACCCGTTAACACTTCTCAGTACTAAAAAAAATGGAAGTGGGTGCCGGTTGGGTGAAAGGGCTTTGGGGGGGGGGGGTGTTTACATTTCAAAGGGAAAGGGTAAAAGTGTAAAATATGTTGGGGCGGCGAGGGGGGGGGGGGGGCGGGGGGGCGGCGGAACCCCTGGAACTTCCCCCCTCCTCAGTCCCCCGCAGCGGATCCGCGGCCCCTGCCGCAAGACAAGCTGTAGATGCAAACACACTATATGCAGCGACCAGTTCACTTCAGCGTGAGGCGGCTTTCAGTCCGCCTATGTATTCTCAGCCATATATACTTCTATAAAACTTACCGATTTTAATGTTATGCTTAACTCATTCTACCCCAGACACACCGGCCACAGCAAGATATGAATCGACCATGAATGATAGTTCAAGGGTGATGCCAGAATAGCCTGCTTGGCGCCTATGGGCGCCAAGCTATTCTGGCATCACCCTTGAATTACGGTCGATCTATGCGGTACTGCACTGCAAAGCAGTCTTCAGAGGACAGCAGAATTTGGGGATTTTGGTGTTGGGGTAGAATGAGTTAACGTAATTTGAGAACTGTAGTATGTCCCATGAGAGACCGCTGACACTCTGTAAATTTTATTAACTCATTGTACCCCAAGACCGAAATCCTCAAATTTTGCCGTTGTCCTCTGAAGACTGCATTGCAGTGCAGGACACAGATCGACCGTGATAGTTCAAGGGTGATGCCAGAATAGCTTGGCGCCCATAGGCGCCAAGCTATTCTGGCATCACCCTTGTACTATCATGGTCGATCTTCATCTTGCTGTGGTGTGTCTGGGGTAGAATGAGTTCACCGATGGACTGCCATTCTAAAGAATGGAAGTCATTTGGTTCTTGGAGTTAAAGCTGGGGTGAAACAACATGAGTTTCTACATTAACAACAATAATAATGATAACATCAACACTAGTAATAATAATAATGTTACTGTTGTTGCTCTTCTTCTTCTTGACTCGGTATAAGTCTATCTAAAAAAAAAAAAATTATAGCTCGAACTCCGTGAAGAAAGTCAGCCGAAACTGAGGTGTACAAAATTTATTATGGGGCAATCCTAGCTGATAGTCAAGTTACTGAGGCGGCGTGACTCATAAAGTGTGATTTGGCGTAATTTATTTGCTTCTTGTATTTTACTGTTCTTATCTGTCTTTTCTGTTATTATTTTTTTCCCGAAACTGAACTGATACGGTCCCGGATCTGTCGTGGTTATTGTGTGTGCGTGTGTGTGTGCATGTGTGTGTGTTTGTGTGTGTGTGTGTGTGTGTGTGTGTCGGTGTGTGAACTGTGTGTGCCGGCGGTGTGCGGTGTGTGTGTGTGTGTGTGTGTGTGTGTGTGTGTGTGTGTGTGTGTGTGTGTGTGTGTGTGATTTGGTGTGGTGGTGGTGGTGGTGGTGTGTGTGTGTGTGTACTGTGTGTGTGTGTGCGTGCGTGCGTACGTCAGTATGTGAAAGTACATTTTTGGCTTACGTGCGAAGCAAAAGTGAGTCCGCCTATGTTTTGGCCGGCCCGGCGGTCGTCCGTCCGTCGTAAACAGTTAACGTTGGCATTTTCTCTGAGACTAGTCAAGCCACATACTTCAAACTTGGACCAAGGATACTTTGTGGCGAGGCCTTTCTAAACATACCAATTTGACTGACCTCTCACAAAGGTCAAGATCACACTAAGGGGCTCAGGAAATAGGTCCAAAATAGCTATATTTTGACCTAACTACTTTATTTTTTTCTCAAATACTCACAACTTCAAACTCAAACTTGGTACAAAGATTTCTTTCATTAGTTCTTGAAAAAGAACTAAATAACACACACACACACACACACACACACACACACACACACACACACACACACACACACACACACACACACACACACACAGTCACACATAAAAAAGTTTTCACACAACTTTATGATCTCATAGTGTTGACTGACTAGTATACATAGCGGGAAGGTCTTATCATCATCACTACGGCTCTGTGCCAACTTTGTCAGTCAACTTTGACAAGTTCACAAAGTTGCAAAACTGTTGATAATACATGTTACTACAATTCTTTCCACAAGAAAGGCAAAGCCATTATGGCTCACGTGGACAACCGATATACTTATGTGACACTAAAGGACTGGCTTTCGCCAAACTACTCCATGTTTTCTCAAAATGTATTTCTCACACATAATTATGTCACGTACAACCCCGGCCCACCCTCTCCCCCACGCTTGAACTTTGCATTGACTGAGTTGTGTAAATTAGTATGCACAGAAAGGTCCTTATCATCGGCTACCTTTGTGCCAAATATGATTGAAAAATTTGCAAAAATGTTGCTAATACCTAAAATTTTTATCAAAAATTGGCATTTTACACACATTTGCCAGCCTGTGATCCTTGACCTTTCCGAGAAATCAACCGCCACACAGCTGCTTGCCCGGACTGCGGCAAAATGCCAAAGATTTATACAACTTGAACAAAGCAAACAGAACAAGGCAGATCAACAAACACTGTTAAAAATGCACTGAACGGCAGACCGGCCACGGCCACCGCACGTAACGAGGACACGGTGTACTTCTAGCGGGTGACCTGAAGCTATTTTTGTCGGCTGCCTCAATCTCGTTCAGTACATCTGCACCAACCGAGAGCATTGCCTGGCTGCGAACAGGAAAGCAGACGAACATAGCGAGGCGCGACGATTTTTCTCCTTGTGTGTTGGGTGAGTGGTCGCTTTTTACATACACTATCTTTCAAATATTTATTGTTGTGTGCGTTGCTAGAGCATGTGTACTTCATGTGGCGAACAAATTACGTGTCCACTCGTGTCCAGAGCATTTGTACTGGGCCACGTCAACTTGCGGTGCAAGCGCTCTAAATATTGCTGCATATATTCACGACCAGTGAGAAGCAATAGGCCTTTCCATCTTCATTGAGGAGGCATAGATTCTCATGAACTCTTGGAGGTGCAAGGGCGCATGTGTACCTCTTGTTATCCCCACCGGCCGCACTTTTATCTTTGATTGTCAGATAGAGAAAGCTGCCAGCGATAGCCGGTACCGCCTGCGCTGTCTACAAAGTACGTGCCGCTTACACATGTCGGTGTACAACAGGTGCGAAAGGGTTAAACAAACACAAGCCCGACTACTCTCGTGAGGAACTTTCAGTATTCTTAGCTGTTTCGGTATGGGTTGGCCGTTGACCAAATTATATGGTAATAATATAAAGTTATTCTCAGCCCATCATAGCTGGAGTACAATACGCGTACCCCATATGTTGTGTGTAGCCTGTTATGGTGGGCGTACACATCGGTTTCTGAAAACTGACATGGCGGCCTAGGTATTCAGTTTGGATTTATGGGCACATAGCTTGTTTGTGGCGACATGTCTGCTAGACAGATGTCATTTTGTGAAAATGTTGCTCAGTGGGGTTGGCCTAAATTCAGGTCACACTACCCCATATCGCCCGCTGACGGGCCAGGACTGTTTACCGGATCACTCTGATTCGATGTGAGGCCTACTAAGTGTGGTCGATCAGTGCCGGTCCGGCCTCGAGAAGCATAGATGCTCATGAGTTCGGCGTTGAAAACGCAAAGCACTGAAGGCATATCGAAGGGGCTCAAGAAAATGTATACTTTTTGCAGACTAGTAGTAGCCGCGAGCTAGCTAGACAGTGTTATCTAGTACAGCTCGCCGCACTTGCTTAGTGCTGGTGCAGGACTAAGCTCATTCATGCAAATGTCCTCTAAACCAGAGGACGGAGTTGTGTGAGCTTGGTGCATATTTACTTAAAGTACTGACACTGAGCTGCATATTTTGATAGCTGCCGGTGTCAGTATAAATATATCGAATTTCAAAACGAGGTAGTTAAAGTGTTTAGACAAAATAAGCAAGAGTGGCCAAATGCGAAGCAGAGTGCACTTTTTGGTCTTCCATCTGAGCAGATTAACCACCTTCAGCGAGTTCAAAATAATGCGCAAGGTTTGTGACAGGCGAAAACGAGACTGCCACGTAACCCCTACTATGATAGGGCTCGGGAAGTTCCCGCGTTGCCTAGCAGCGTCGGCGCATCAGCCGCCTTCTTAGACAGATAGTCGGCGAAGTAGTGTTTTGAACACGTTTTTCTTCATGTTTCTTCCTCTTTGGAAACAAACAAAAACATATTCTGGTTGGCGGTTTCCTACCGTAGCGGTGATGGCAAGACTCAGTGCTGTTATTGCCTATAGCACGTCAGGACTTTCGTCCTGACAGCGATTTCCCTATGAGGGCCTTATCGCGAATCCTCTCAAGATGGCCGCCACGACTAGCGTGATGACGTCAGCTTCCCGAGCCCGATACTGAAAGACTTTCACTGGCTTCCAATCCAATCCTGGCCGCATAAAGTTTAAGATAGTGACCCTTGCATACTGCCACTTTGATGGCAGTCTTCCATCATACCATTCCTCCAGTCTAATTACTTACCAGCCCTCTCGCTCACTGTGTTCATCGGGAGAGAAACTTCTCAAAGTTCCATCACAAATCTGCCGGTGAACACTCTTTCAGGTGTACTGCTCCTGTAATTTGGAATTCCTTACGGACTGAGCTGAGAAATGCCTGTATCCTTACGCTGTTCAAAGCAAAGTTAAAAACTTACATTTTCTCGCAGATTTTCATGTAATCTTTACAGTATTTCTGTACACACCCCCTGCAGACTCTGTGTATGTGTGTGTGTGTGTGTGTTTGTTTGTGTGTGTGTGTGTAGTTTTCGCCTGCACCTCGAGTTATATTAGAAATGCGCCATATAAATACCATGTATTTTATTAGGTGACGCATTACCACCGGACACCACACATTTCTTACAAAACTCAAAGTGCACTAATCATGGCGACTGCACGCAGCACAGGACAGTTATTTGAAGTACTGAAATGAACAAAACCCAGGCAGAATTTGTTTACATTACTGTGTGTGCCTGATGTAAATATAGATTTAGGCAAGGAGTACTAAAGACACTGTCTTTAGTACTCCTTGGATTTAGGATATTTTCTTCCGAGACAGCCACCTGGTGGTTTAGTGACCTACATAAACAGTAGCAAAGTCAACAAACGGGAAGTATATGGTGCAGACCAACCATTTTTATGGTTGTTTTGTTGTTGTTAGGATTCACTTTTTCTATTAGTTTTGACTTCTGACAGTGAATAAGGTTTTGTTCAGTAATAATAACAAATAATAATAATGATTATTATATAGGCGCCTTTCCCAATTCTGCGAATCGGCTCAAAGCGCCACAAACTGAACCCACGCACTTACTCTGAAGACAACACAGTACAAGACAAACACATGACATTCACGTGGTGTGAAGGGTCAGATCAGCTACTGAGGTTTCAGAAATTTTGATCGCTTGTAATTAAGATTTATAAAGTGGCCTGAAACCGGTACCACAGTGGAGGGGGAGGAAGAGCCGGAGTACCTGGAGAAAGAACCCCTGACGGTCCACCCAAATTAACGGTGACACTTACTAGAGAAGAAAAGTCCGACGCCAGAACCCTCCATTGAACCTCGCACCTTTAGCGTTGGTGGCAGGCACCTTAACCACTGTGCCACGGACCGCCCCAGTCACTGATTCAGAAGTACTGTCACACTGCCAAATGACAGTAAGGCAGTGCCCATTTCCCCATTATAGGTCAGCACTGCTCTTGTTTTGACTGAACAGTGGCCAGAATAAGCCATATCATACTGAGTCTAAATGATTCAAATTTGTACACTGCCATATTCATGCTACATTATAGTACTTATTGATAAGGATATATATACCAGGGGCTTTAGTTCAAGGGTGTGACGAGCTGTGTTTTGTATATGTGTTAATATTATATTTTATTACGTCACCCCTCTGGTCAATGGTCAATACATTGTAGCATGATTTTGCGTGGCCGGTTGCCACCGAGCTGCCGAGTGTGGGTTCTGGCAGAGGTGACCTACTTAGCCCCAGTCTTAGTGATTTTCCTTTTGGCCGTCCCATCTAAATTTAGCTGGAAGTGACCAATCATTTAAATAGACCAGTGGTAGACATCGACCTTGACCCAGTAGCGCCCCCTCGTGGTAGCGTCTCCACGCTAAGAACGCATTTGCTGTAGCACCACGACGGAAGCAAGACCGGCCTATTGAGCGTCAAATTACTTTCACGAGTTTTGTCTAACTGGACCTTTGTGTACTGCCTCCTTGGTGGAGAAATAAAAACATCTTCACAAGGCGCAACATGGCCTCCCTGTCTCTTTTGTTGTAATCCGCCCCACCACATCTTTTGGCGTCGCCGACAGGATTACTACAGGACAAGGAGGCAGTGCACAGATGGCGGAGAACCAGCAACAGCCCGTGGCCATTCCACCTCCACGACTGCTTCGGTTTGCTGGCGATGGCGTGGTTTCAGCCGAAGACCGGGTCACAGAGGCAGAACATACAGCCAGCAGAAACAGACAAAGACCTGCAGAAACTACCTAGAAGTGTAGTAAAGTAGAGATTAGAATGTCCCTGGATCTGTTTTGAATTCATGGATGCAAATGAAAGGACCTTATATGCCCTGTTTGATTAAATTTGTTTTGTAGTGTATTCTGTTTAGTGGTGATTTTTCTAATAGTGCCAAGGTGGATGGTATGACTGAGAACTTTGAACTGCTGTGGCGATGCGAGTTTTGGTACATGTTTATCATTGACTAGTGGGGTGTTGGTACGTGTTTATTGTGTAGGCTGTCAGCTGTCACTAGGAAACCTCAGCCAGGTATTTTCCTTGAGACTCTAGTGACTGGGGTGGCAGATTGCAGTTTTGTTTAGTGTTGTTTTTTTAACCTGTGATTGCTTGTGTGTAACCTTTTCATGAGGCATGAGCAAGTCTGAGGGGTTTTGATGTTGTCCAAGATTTTTTCTTTTGTAGTTTGTACGTGTGTAACTAAGGGTTGAGACGATATGTGTCTTACTTGCTTACAAAGGTTTTGTGAAGCATGTGCTGAAGTTTTGCTGGAATTTTTATACTTGATGTATTTACAGTAAGACTATCTATGGGTTGTAGTCACGTACCTCTCAGTTGTGTTGTGATTTTGTGCTGCTGTGACTTGATACTTTGGTATGTACAGTAGCAGTGTTGTGAGGCCACTCCTCTCCTCTTATCTATTTTTGGTGCTAGACGTAAAAGAATTTTCTTGTTTAGTACCATGATTTGCACTGTGCGTGTTACCGCGAGGACGCGGCTACTAGAAAGAGTTCGGGGGGATGTGACGAGCTGTGTTTTGTATATGTGTTAATATTATATTTTATTACGTCACCCCTCTGGTCAATGGTCAATACATTGTAGCATGATTTTGCGTGGCCGGTTGCCACCGAGCTGCCGAGTGTGGGTTCTGGCAGAGGTGACCTACTTAGCCCCAGTCTTAGTGATTTTCCTTTTGGCCGTCCCATCTAAATTTAGCTGGAAGTGACCAATCATTTAAATAGACCAGTGGTAGACATCGACCTTGACCCAGTAGCGCCCCCTCGTGGTAGCGTCTCCACGCTAAGAACGCATTTGCTGTAGCACCACGACGGAAGCAAGACCGGCCTATTGAGCGTCAAATTACTTTCACGAGTTTTGTCTAACTGGACCTTTGTGTACTGCCTCCTTGGTGGAGAAATAAAAACATCTTCACAAGGCGCAACATGGCCTCCCTGTCTCTTTTGTTGTAATCCGCCCCACCACAAGGGTGGTGCCAGAATATCTTGGCGCCTAGAGGTGCCAAGCTATTCTGGCACTACCCTATTTTAGTCAAACTTATTTCACACACTGGTGTATTCGGAATGATAAGGTTAAAAACCTGGACAAACGGGTGATATTGTATGTTTCAGTTTAATCCGCTTTCAGTTTTATCCAGTTTCTGTGAAAAGACGTGCAGTTTTGACGTACTTGTTTTTACCCGCTATCCAGTACAGGCGGTTTGAGCTAAGAACTACCTTCAGTGATTTTCATGTTACATAGACATAGAAACTGACTAGTCAGTTGTTGAGATGCAACCTGGATTCATTTTCTCTAAGTGGAGACAGTCTTCAGTTACCTCTGACAGAAGCTTGAGATGAACTGGGAACATAGAAATCCTCGTCAAAGCTTTGAAAATGTTGCAGTAGCCTTTCAGAGCTATGGTAGTCGTAGGACCAAACTGCACTTTTTTCAATGAAAGCATAATGCATGTTTGTCTGGGGTTTTGATCCACTGCTTTCATACAAAAGATGCCCAGATTTTATTTGTCACTTCTGAAAACCTGAATAACTCATTGTGCCCGAGATACAAAATACCCACATTTTGGAGTTATCCTCTGAGGACTGATTACAATTCAGGTGACTGATCGATAATGATAGTTCAAGGGTGGAACGTGTCGTGAGGACATTCACTGCTTGGAGAACGAGAGACTTGGTGCCAAGACATCAAAGTCAACAGAGGCTAGAGGAGTGTGTCGAGAGGACGTCCACAATTCAGGGAACGCTGACAGCTTTAGGAATGCATGAATAAAGAAACTACACGCTTAGACGTGGAGGAAGGTGTGAACGATACAGAGCGATAACACCAGTTGAGAGTTGGACAATGAGGACAGTTTACCTAACCTGGCTTTAAGATTATTGTGTTTGGATGTGAGGGTGATGTGCTAGTGCTGAGAATTGTGTATCTTGTGAAGAGTATATTTGAGTTCACGTTTTGTTAGTTAGGACTACTGGTACCGGGGCCACAGCGGGGGAAAAAAAATATGACGTTTTGCGTTTATATTGCACGAATACGTTCGACTGAGAGCCAAGTGTTGTTGTGTATGTGCCCGTTGCATTTGTGAGTCTGTGCGTGCGCCCGGTTGAAAGCCGACTGCCTATATTACAGTCCGTTTTCATGTGCCTGTGCTCTGGTCAATATTACACCGGCCGGCCACCACGGAGTATACGTGTACCGAAATGGCACATGTTCTGTCCAAGTACATGTGTACTTAACGACCGCATTCACTTCAAACGTGACAAAATTGAGGGACAGCGCACTGTTAGTGAAGGGCTAGAATTGGCCATTTTATTAGACCTATTTTATTAACCCATCCTTAGCCCCAACGCCCTGCAACAGGAGATGTATCGCCCATGGCCTTTATCCAATCAAGGGTAGTGCCAGCTTAGCTTGGCGCCTTGAGGCGCCAAGCTAAGCTGGCACTACCCTTGAAATATCATGGTTGATCCATTTCCTGCAACTGGTACACTAGTAGTCGTTACCAGGGCTTGAGGATTAGAGTTGTTGCGAACATGAAACCTGAGTACAGTTATTACGTAAGAGGGCTTAGGGGGCGGGGCGTCAGAACGGCACAGGGCGGTCAAAAGTTAGTCAAGCGCTTTGAAGCGGAATGCCGCACTTTCATGCAGAAGCGGAAAGCACACGTGTGTCCGTGTCTAAGTTTTAGTGCCACAACGGTCAGCTGGTTCCATCTGCAAGAAGCATAGATCTATTCGTATGTTCCCCTGTAGCTTGCAAGGGTTTATGCGAATCTGTTTCCTGCCGGTCGGGTTTGCCTGCGTCTCTGCGCCTTCGGCAGAGGGAGAGCTATTACTTTAAAGCGTTTGATTTTTCAGCACGATTTTAAGTTACGGCCAGCAGTACCAAGGTCGAGGGCGTTGTGCGACATATGGTGACACGCACGCGACGGATGCACGGTTTTAGTTTGATATGTTTGCACCAAGCTTTGTAGAAATATTTGGCTTCCGGATTGGTGCACATTGCAGGTGCGGCTTGGAAGTCAGACGCTTTGAAACGGATCGATGTGCCATTTTGTTGACGGATGCGCTCATGCTTTGTGGAATAATATAGTTCGAACTGGTGTACAAGTTTCAGTCGTGGAATTATGTCAGTAGTTCCAACTGGTCAGTGTATGAACGGATATATGTACGAGTTTTATTTGTTTCATCAGTCTTTCGTTGCCGGCCGCTTCAAGCTTCATGGAATATTGCATAGAAACCAGAAGACGTATGAGCATGATTACTTTGCGGCGCATCAGTGTTTGTTTGGTCCGCAGTGACGTCGTAGGTGATGCAACAGGAATTTCTGTTAATTGGCTGCAAGTAACTAACAGACACGTGGCGCCTATTGTTACTGCAACAAATTTTCAAGAGCACCTTATCCTAATCAACCCCGCCACGGCCGGCGCATTTCCAAAATTTTGGAGCGGTGATATAGGCGCCAAGTTCATCCGGCACTACCCTTGATTTATCATGGTCAATCCATCTCCTGCTGTAGCTCTATGGGGGCTAAATGGGTTAATTTATGCTACCGTTAGGGACAAACACACGAACGTCTGTCATCACTAAGCGTATTCCGAAAAAAAAAATTGAATAAAAAAAATGATACTTGGAAATCTGTTATTGTGCGGAACATGACAAAAACACACTTTGGTCAATAGGCGCCCGTCCAGTGCGTGTGCGAGGTACCGTCGGTTACTGCGAGTCGGCTGGCCACTGAACGCGCATTCGTCAGGCGTCGACGATTTCGATATACCCACTGGCAGTAGAGTTCTTGATTATATTGGGGGAAAATATATAAGAGCGGCGTAGGATTAGTTAGTTATTTGGGTTTAACGCCGAGCAGGAGTGGCGTAGGAAGATATTTTTCCAGTTTCATTTGCTTTACAACCCCCCCAAAATATCAAGCAACGGGAAGGAGATTTTTATTTATTTATTTATTTTATTTATTTATTTTTTATTATTATTATTAATTTATTTATTTTTTTATTTTATTTATTTATTTATTATTATTTTTTATTTTATTTATTTTATTTTATTTTATTTTTTTTTTTGGGGGGGGGGGGGGGGATTACGGTCCACAGTCCAACCTCTGCAACCTGCAAAAGCGGGGAAGGATGAAAGAGTGTGTGTGTGTGTGTGGTGGGGAGGGGGGTTGGGGTACAGCCCAACCGCTGAAACCTACAATAACGGGGAGGAGGAGGTAGAAATAGTCTTCTAGTCTGGAAAAAATCTCAAGCATGAAAATCTGTATTCAGTGATTCTCTTTCCTCTCCCCTACATTTTCATTGGGAAGGCCATTTTTTCCCCCACACAGGCCACCCCTCCTCCCCGCTTCTACGCCACTGTTTAATTTACTGACCAAAGATTTAAGCTAATTCACTTTTTTTTTTTTTTTAGGAATAAGGTGTTCGACAAGACCAACTTTGGGAGAACAGAGTTTGTCAAGACTGTGTTATTTCAGACAGTCACTTGGACCTTTTCTGTAATTGCCAAGAACCAGTGGTAAATGGGTCAACTGTCGAGTGAGTTAGAGAATTAAGACTTTGAAACGTCCTTGTTGGACTGTTGATGCTCCATGAACTAGTACTACTAGGCCTGAGAACCCTTGAGCTTTTATTGTTGATTTTGCAGTGAGGGACAAGAACAAAAGCCAATCGTTACCCATAGGTCCTAGGGGCCCACGACGGCCGCCGTGGGCCCGCGCACGTCTGTGCGCGGGCACACTGCGGCCGTTGTGGGCCAGTTTGCTACTACTGAGGCCCCGCCGCTATCTATAAAGTAGGTCACGGAGGTTAAAGGTGATTGACCGGAAAATGTACTGAACGGTGCATGCATTATCAGAAGCGCTTTAGACTACAGAGTGGACGGTCAATGTGACACTGTTTCTGGATGAAAATCGGACACTGGCAATCAGTGGCCTGGGATTATCATAGAAAAAAAGGCCTCTTCAGACCATGTGTGCCCGAAGTCACTGACACTACATCAACCATCATGGCGTCAGGTACGTGTGAACTGGTCTTGTTTGACCCCCGGTTCACTGCCAGAATACCATCCCGCGGCCGCGGCATCAGCACGAGAAATAGATCCTCATGAGCCCTCCACTCGAAGACGAAGGGGGTTCATGAGAGTCATCGCCAGCAGTAAAAGGCCCTCGGGCCGACGTTGGTCACAGTTGGCCCGTGCACAGTCGTGCGCGGGGGCGCTGCGGCTGACATCGGCCCGAAGACCTTTGTTTACTGGGGATGTCTCTTGCTGTCTCATAATGGGGTTTTGGAACGGATCAAAGTTTGATGATTTTTAGACGTTATTTTCAGCCTCTGGTTGTGGAAGGTTAACTAAGATTGAATTGTTATGTCTTTTAGACGACATGAATAGAATGTAAACTCGGAAAATTTCATTTGATTTGGCTCACGGAAATATTAAAACACAAGTAAGATATATAATAATCAGTGGATGTATATTTAGTTTCTGAAATCACTTTGCAAATTCAAAGCCATCTAAAGTCGCAACCATCCAAGGGACATGGGCACAAATTGATCTCGGTAGGAGACGTGGATCATCATGAGTTCCCGCAACTGCACTGGTTCATGAGGATCTATGTTTCTTGCAGTTGGGTGGTGTTCAAATTTTCTTGGCACTGAACTGGTTACTAATTTACTGAGTTCTGTCTCTTTTGCACATGCATATAAGCAGCCAGTAGCAAAGCTAGCGAATGAATGGTCGGGAAGGCGACAAGTCTTGAAATGACTGCCATGGGCTGTACGTCTCCCGCAGGTGGGTGGTGTGTGTGTATATATATATATATATATATATATATATATATATATATATATATATATATATATATATATATATATATATATATATATATATAATTTTTCAATAAATTCTGAGAATGCTGTGCTAATGCCATGGAAATCCAGGCAGGTAAGCTTGCATTGTGTCATCAGGACATCAGCTGTCCTTTTGTGACTGCATCGCTTATTAGATCTTTTGAGCCTTCCACTTATATATATATATAAAAATTTCTCCATCACATCAGACAGTTCTCACCCGCTATACTGCCAGTTTGAGAAACTGCTTTCTGATAGGCGGTATAGAATGCCCCTGGCTCGCAGGAATCTTTTCAAAAAGTCATTTGTGCCTGATGCAAGGACCTTGCTGAACTCCATCATGTAACTGTTGGGCCATATGACCAGTAATATTTTGGGCATAGTAACTCTGTATGTGTATTTTTTCATCGCAGTGAAGTATGCAACATAATGGATGACAGTGTTTATGTGCGTGTGTAAGTATGTGCGTTTGAGCATGTGTGCGTGTGAGCATGAACAAGGTTATCATATTTGCATGTATGTTTATTATTTTCGTATGTTCTTATGCATGTTTTAATGTCAAAGCCGAAGGAAAATTTCCATCTCATGGACAATAAAGTAAATTGTATTTTATTGTATTGTATACTGTTCATATAATGCTTTCCGAAGCTGTGGAAAGTCATTGTTTGAACTATTTGGTATCATCTGTACCAAAATTGGATTTTGCTACGAACGAATGCAAATTATGCAGCCTGATATTTTTCTTAAGCCCTGCACTGCCAGTGGTCGCAAACTGTCTCTGAAATTTTTCTTAAAAAGAGCACTCGCTGTCTAAGAAACTCAGTGATACAAAGAGATGTCAGCAACGGGCATTGGTCGTCATGCGCCCCAGCAGATGCGCGATTTGTTTTGTTTTTTCAGTGAAGGAGTCAAATTTTGTAGTCAGTTAACTGCATTTATCACGCCCCACAGTTACTCGTTTGGTGTAGGTTGATAAAGGGGCTTTCAGGGTCATCGCTGTGTTTAGTGCAGCCATGAGCGAAGTCTGAAGTGCAGAGAAAGGAATACTGAGTGGTCTGAACCAGCATTAACACAATGACTGAGTTAACCCCCTTGATTATAAGTTTTTGACCCTTCATTTTCCATGTCTCCCGCACAGAGTAAATACCATTGGAAGTTACCCCTAAATCATTATTATTTAAACAGCCACATTTTTATGAAAATCAAAAATAATACTTAAGGGGTTAACTCAGTCATTGTGTTAATAATACTTCAGACCACTCAGTATTCCTTTCTCTCTTAATTAGCTCATATGTCCGATGTCGCAATGCCACTATGTACGTAAACACAGCCCGTCGCCAGCACTCTAGGCAGGACACGACGCGTTGCAAGCCAGCTCACCTGTGTTGCCTTATCGTTGCTACGCGCTGGCACAGTAGCGCGCCGCGAGACCTGACACTCTATGAATAAGCAGGCTCTAAGGCTTTGTGAAGTCGACTTTATATATACTTATGACTGGTTCCCGAGAAATCAAAACGGAGGTCATACTCTGCACTAAAAACAGCCAGTTGGAAAACTAACAAGTGATATCGTACACACACACGCACGCACTAACACACACATGCACGCACACACACACACACACACACACACACACACACACACACATGAACAGACACATATACACATAAACAGACATACATACACACACATATACAATTATAACATCTCATCTGATTTTGTACAAGCCTAAATCAGTGGTGCGATCTCAGTCTTAACAAAACTGTATGTATTATTATATAGGCTTCCATTGTGTAGTGCGTAGCGTGTTATTGGTTTTTAGTTGCTAGGGGGGTGGGACACTGCACCACTGTAATCGTTTCGTAAGACATTTCAAGTCAACTGTCATGTGTGTGTCAGCCGTCACTTTGAAATAAATGACATATGTTATATCTTGAACAAAACAGATTTTGTTAGAGGTGGTAACACACGCAAACACGCGCACGCACGCAAACACACACACACACACACACACACACACACACACACACACACAGACACGCACGCAAACACACGCACACTAACACAATCTTACCCAACATGACACCTGTCGCCAAACGCACAAGGTCTTTAAGTACGGCCTCACATCAATGCAATATCATTGTAAGATATTCCTTTCGGGAGCATACCTGATTAAACATGTCTGATGCATGCAATTTGTAAGCTCACCTGTGAGTCGATCTGGTGTACATGTTTAGACTGGTGGGTGTCTGTGAAAGGCACATTAAAATCATATGCTTTAAACAGACGCCCGACTGAGTACATAAACAACAGATCCTCAAGAGCCCCGAGCCCGGGCTTGACTCCCGTTTACAACGTTTTATTCAGCTCTACTTTCTGGTCTCTCTTTTGAGTAGGTTGACTAGACTTTACTATGAACATTTACAACTTGTCATGGGCTAACCTAACGTAGCACTCCTCGGAACTCCCTATTAAGTGTGTCACGTTAACGACAGTTAGGTCGCACTTTCCTCTTTTTGACGACACTCTAGACTTGTTGACGAGACTTGTTTACCCACCTTGAGGCAAAAGAGTTTGCTGGTAGTTGAAATCTGAAAAAATCTTTGCAACGCGCCACACTGTAAATGTGTGGCACATGTTGCCATAATGCCACACATGTCGCGTATGCCGCACACATGCCGCACACATGCCGCGTATGGTGCGGCACATGCCGCACACATGCCGCACACATGCCGCACACATGCCACACACATGCCGCGTATGGTGCGGCACATGCCGCGTATGCCGCACACATGCCGCACACATGCCGCGTATGGTGCGGCACATGCCGCGTATGCCGCACACATGCCGCACACATGCCGCGTATGGTGCGGCAACCTGTATGTAACGTCTGATGTTTCATTTGGCTCTCACTTGACCAGAGTGTGATTTATAATTTACTGCAAAGCCAATAATCGCCAAATACTGTGCCAGGTCTGTTCGCTTTAAGGGACAGGGTCAATGACATGACACTGCAATTGAAATCTGTGAAGCAAGCCATTCATAAACCCACCCAAATCATTTAATAGCCCAGCATGAATACAGCTGGAATACAGTAGAAAGGCAGCAGGAAAAGCATGATTTTAGCGCATGCTGTATTCCAGCTGTAACCAGCTTTATGCCTACTGGACAGCCAAGGTCTTCTTGGGGTATGCCATATATAGTCTATGGGAGACAACTCTGTATAGTGGTTCAATCTTCAAGTGATTATATCCCTTATGACATTGATCATGAGCAGAAAATACATAGTGTTTTATCCCTGAGTGAGTGTATCTGGGGTTTGAATCTAAATCCATTTAGCTTACATAGAAGCAGTAACACAGTGTAAATGTAAAACGTTACTGACAATATTGCTGGAGTGATGCAAACGTAAAAGGTTACTGCTCAGTGTAATTTTCTAGAAACATGATTCTGCTTGATAACAATTTATACATTTGTTTGTCCAATAAAAATGACAGACGGACAAATCATACAAGTGCTTGATATCTCACACTGTTTCAAAGATGTTATGCATTTTACTGACTTAATATCACCCAAACAGACTTACATAAGCCTTTCAGCACCATCAGAAATATATGCTACATATAGTGTGACTTTGGATTATGTCGATGAGCATCCAGATGTGGAGTGCATGACAGTTGATTTAAAGACACCTACTTTTAAAGTTAATGATACCGACTATGGTTGGTTAGGGGAAATTTGTTATAGCATATTTAAACAACTACGCAAACTAAATGTTTATATTGACAGTGTTACAATTAATAAAGTGGTATTACACAAGGTGAGCCAGCAGTAATATTTTTTCATTTATTATTTTGTCGGACAAATAAAAATGACGGACAATGTTCAAAACCCTGGCTCATCTAGTTTAAGAAACGTGTTTCACACAACAAACTTGCCTATAAGCAATACTAATAATGTCTATCAATCAATAGAAAACTCTTTTTCTGTCATACAGCAAAATCTTCTCACAGGCAGTGTGAAGATTCAGATTGTTGCTAAAATCGAATTCACTAGGGTGGACGGTGAGGTAATTGTATCGTATATATCAACAAGACAACACACAGTTAACACAAGAAGAGAACCGGAGGTGGAGAACGTGTTTAGAGACAGACTACTACCTGACTTCCTCCAGGCAATCGACAGTGCAAAAATGAAGGGGTCTGGTTGGCACGAAGGACATGTACATGAACTACAACTAAAGCAGTCTAGGTATCATCCTATACTAGGTAAATCATGGTTGCCACTGCCAACAGAAGTTTCGAACAAAAAGGCTGTCGTCAACATACAGAACAATGACAATTTCTGTTTCATGTGGTGTGTGATTGCTAAACTACACTTTGTAAAATCAAAACCTGAACGTGTATCTAACTACACCAAATTTGTAAATGAACTCGTTTTTAGTGGCATTGAGTTCCCTGTTAAAATAGAGGACATAGACTTGTTTGAAAAACTAAATCCTGGTGTATCTGTAAATGTGTATGTGTGGGATAATCAGTCTGAGAACAAGCTACAGCCAATTAGAGTATCTCCACTGGCACCAACCTATGGTCAGTCAGAAGATAAGCATGTTGACATGTTGCTAATCGGCCCTACCGGTGATAATGATAACTTTCACTACACAATTATCAGAAATATGTCACGTCTAATTCATGGACACACAACAAAACACAATGGGAAACAGGAAGTGTGTAAAAGATGTTTACAAAGATTTTCCTCCATAAACGTAGCGCACAAACACGTTTTACACTGCAGGTCAGCTGATGACATACAAACTGTACTTAAGTACCCAGATCCTGGTAGTCAAGTGTATTTTAAGAACTATGGGAATCAGCAAAAGTTGCCGTTTGTAGTGTATGCTGATTTTGAATCACTCGTTGTTCCATATGAGGGTCCAGTTCCAGAGTCATTACCAAAGACTATAAAACTAAGTGACCAAGTGGTGTGTTCTTTTGGATACATTCTTGTTAGGTCAGACGGTTTGCATTCAGAACCTGTTATCTACAGGGGTGAAAATGCAGCATGTTTGTTTTTAACAGAAATGAGACATCTGTATAGTCAGGTAGTACAGTATCTCACAACATGTCAGATGCCTCTGGTGATGACAGAAGAAGACAAACTAAATTTTGATACAGCTGAGACGTGTTGGATTTGCGAACAACCTCTGGGGGGTGATAAAGTTCGTGACCATGATCACATAACTGGGCGTTACAGAGGAGCTGCACATGGTGATTGTAACTTGAAATTAAAAACAGATCCTAAGACATATAAGTTACCAATCTTTTTCCACAATCTGAAAGGGTATGATTCACACATTATCATGCAGGCTGTAGATGAGTCGTACAAAAACATAAGTTGTATTGCCCAGACAACTGAAAAATACTTGACTTTTAGGTTAGACAAATTAGCATTTTATGACTCCATGCAACATTTGTCTTTAGGGCTTGCTAGTCTTGCAGAAGGACTGACTGAGTATCCAATAACAAGTAAATATTTTGAACCAGACTTGATTAAGAAAGGTGTGTATCCGTATGAGTACATTGATCATTGGGTTGTGTTTGAAGAAACAAGACTGCCACCAAAAGAGAAATTTTATTCTACACTAACTGGAAAAGGTATTTCTGACTCTGAATATCAACATGCACTTGATGCGTGGGGGAAGTTAGGATGTCAGACAATTGGTGACTACCACGATCAGTACTTGAAAGCTGACGTTTGTTTGCTAGCAGACGTATTTGAAAGTTACCGTGAAAAGGGTTTGTTACACTACAAGCTTGACCCTGCTTGTTACATAACTAGTCCTGGCATGACATGGGATGCATTTTTGAAATCCAGTAAGATATCTATAGACCTGTTGTCTGATCGTACGATGGGTGAAATGGTAGAACGTGGATTGAGGGGAGGGATTAGTATTGCAGCGAACAATTACGCAAAGGCAAATAATAAATATCTGGACAACTTTGACCTTGGCCGGGACTTTGACCCCTCAAACCCTGGGTCAAGGTCATTCATTACGTACTTGGACGCTAACAATTTGTATGGCTGGGCAATGTGTGAATTATTGCCCTTGAAAAACTTTTGTCTGCATGATTTGTCACAGTATGATGTAACAGAGTCAGGGTTAACAAACAATATTATGAATCTTGACCGAAACGACGCGAAGGGTTGGATCTTTGAAGTCGACCTAGAGTACCCACACCATCTACACGATTACCATAATGATTATCCATTAGCTGTTGAGAAAATGAGTATGACGGGGAAAAAAGAAGACACTAAACTTGTACCGAATCTAAATGATAAATTCAATTACGTTTGTCACTACCGCTTGTTGCAGTTTTACATCAGACATGGGTTAGTACTAAAAAAAGTTCACAGAGGAATTCAATTTGATCAGAGTGCTTTCATGAAAGATTACATAATGAAGAACACAACCCTTCGTGCGAGAGAAGGTAACACTGCATTTGACAAAGACTTCTTTAAGCTTATGAACAATGCCTGTTTTGGCAAGACAATGGAAAATCCTCATCACAGAAAAGATGTGAGACTTGTTACAACTGAATTGGGCGCAATTAAACTTACAGGTAAGCCGCAGTACACAGGATACAAAGAGTTTCATTCATCATTGTATGCAGTGTCACTCAAAAAAAAGATTGTCAAACTGGACAAGCCAGTATTCATTGGTATGGCAATTCTTGAGTTGTCAAAACTGTTGATGCTTGAATTTTATTATGATTACTTCAAACCAAAGTATCCTGAGTGTCGTCTGTTATACACTGACACTGACTCTATGATCATTGATGTGCCTACTGAAGACTTTTACGAAGACATGAAAACAGAGTTACACATGTATGACACGTCTGACTACCCTAAAGATCATCCACTGTACAGCACACAAAACAAAAAGGTGCCTGGTAAGTTTAAAGATGAACTAAATGGTGTGCCAATAGTTGAGTACGTTGGACTGAGATCAAAAATGTATTCTATACTGCACCAGAAAGGTAGTCAGTCAAAAGCCAAAGGAATTAAAAAAACAGCAATAAAAAATAAAGACATACGTCATGAACATTACAAGCAAGTGTTAGATGGTGCATTAATGCCTGATTATCCAAACAAGTCACTGAGATCAAATAAACATAATCTTGAAATGATCCAAACACATAAGAAATCACTTGCAGTTGGGGACACGAAAAGAGTGTTTCACAGTAAGGAAAAAGCTTATGCACCTGGACATTACAGGCTCAAGTTATCTGAAGACATTTGTGATGAACTGGTTGATGAATTAATTGACGACTTAGTTACTGAAATGAGTAACGGTGTCTGGGGGAATAATCTGTAATTCTTCTCTGACAAATGCCCTCTGGGGTGCAGGCTCATACAGGTAATATATTGTTGCGTCTGCGCCGGGAATTATTTTTTTTATATTATGAACGGATGTTGACCAGATGGGGTCTGTTGCCCTGCGTCTATCGTCGTTCTCAGCCTCCCCTGGTTGATATAAATATCTCACCTGTTTAGTAAATAAACTTGTGTCTGGTGCAAGCGGTGCCTGGGTTGACATTGTTTTTGGCTCTGTAATTGTTTTCAATTTAATAGCATCAGCGGGTTTAGGGTGTCCTTCATTGTTCATTGCTTTTATCACATGTGGTAATCGCTTAACCCACTCCGTGTTACGGGTGTCATGCATGAGTTCCTTAGAATACTGGTAACTGAAAAGTCTTTCTGATAACTGTTTGTTAAAGTTTTCAACAATTGCCTGTGATCTGTGCACACCTGGAATGCCTCGTCTGACCAGTACGCCATGCTTAGCAAATAACTGATTAACTGCGCCCTTAAATTCAGATCCATCATCAACTTGCACTAGTCTGGGGTATCTTAAAGGGCCTCGACTATATATCTTTGATAATGCTGTAGCAACTGTACTGGCTGTTTTGTCAGATATGGGTTCAGCGTCTTTATACCTTGAAGCAATGTCTACAACAGTCAGTGCATACTTGTATCGTTTCTTTCTTATTGTGTCATGTGGTAAGAACAAAAGGTCCATTTGGTGTGTGTCATTTGGGGTAGTGTTTTCAAAATGAGGCCTTGTTATCTTTCTTGGAGCAGGTAAATATATCTGCCAAATTGCCTGTCTCTGTAACCATTGCTTGACTTGATTGAGTGTTATATCTCCGCCCACAGTGGCATGTAATTTCTGAATAGCTGTTGCTCCTTTCCAATAGCCTGATGGAGAGTAATATATTTTTGATAGTTTATTTTCGGCTGCCATTTTTTCTAGCAATGAAAACTCCTGTAAAATAAACAAATGTCATTCCCACTAGAACAAAGATTATCTCCCCGTTTCTTTGTTGTGTGCTTGGTTTGTAATAGTCACTTAGTTTTGGTTTCGGGATAGTCATGTCTTCACCTGTGACAAGAAAATATTCCCTGATTGCTTCGTCTGTATTTGAAAACGTATGTTGTGCGTGACCTTCAAGCCTGAGTTTTTCATTGATGAAATCAAGTTTCTCAATTCTATTCTTTTCATATTCCTGCTGGGCTTGTGCTAATTTTTCTGACGCCTCATTGTGTCGTCTCATCTCCAGAGCAGATTCTTCTCTACCCATTTTTGAAAAGAGATAATTAGAGCCACTGAAAGCCAATGCATTAACCATAGCACCTCCAATCATAATAGCTATCATCGCCATATTATTTTTATTTACATAGAAATATTTTCGGGAATAATTCCTTGCTTGACAAGAAAATCTTTTGTCGCAATCGACGCTGTAACGACTACAATTAGCTTAGCACTGTCTTCGAAATCGAGTCTACTCAAGTCTGCTGATTTCATTTTGAGTAGACTTTTCCCCAGCATAGAATAAGCTACTGCTAATCCACTTATCACGGCAGAGTGATACACAAGGTTCATCATGTTCTTTGAGTCATTCATTTTTTAAGGCAAGAAAAATTAAAATAATATTTTTTATTTACTGCATATAAAATGGGTCAACGGCTTTGGATGTTACTGGTAATGTGGCGACTTCTGGTTTTGTTTTTGGAGTGTCTGATTTTTTGGTCACTGTACGAGTCTGTGGTTTGTATTTTTTGTATAATTGATAACCTACGTAACCAAATCCGACAACAAATCCGGCAACTATATATTTTGTTGTTTCAGGGTCAGACTTAGTTGTTTGTCTCTCACTTTGATGAAGGTGTCCTGTCGGTGTCAGTCCTGACGGTAGTGACAGTCCTGACGATCCTGACGCCTGGTCAGTCACATGAGTCTTTTCTGTTTGTGCCTTAAGCTGTAATTTTTTTTGCCTATTATATTCAGCTAATCTTTTTCCAGCCTCAACCCTGCCTGGACTTTTAGTCTTCGTCACAGTTTGAACCTGTGTCAAAACTGGACTGGGGTTCGGTTGTGGAGTCGTCTGGGTTTCGTCCATTTTCTTCTGCAGTAAAATTTATTTTTGAGAAATCAATATGACTCCCAGTAACAAGAAGGGTTACGACAGGTGCAAGGTAATTTCCGAACTTGTAAAACATGACACATGCTAATTTGCCAATTGAACTTGAAACAATAGGATTGCTTTCAAGGTCGTGTGAAAGACTGTCACTATCCACAGGTAGAAAGTGACTCACTGCTTTTGTGTATAGGCAAACAAGAGATCGACTTAAATCACGAGTCATTAGTGAAGCGATGTGGTTTTCATATTTTGAATGAAGCTTGATTAGCTCGTCAGAGGTAAGAGATTCAATATCCTCTGTCATGTATTGTCTTCCTAGATAAGCCTTTGATTTGCCTGAGACAATTACAGACAAAAGACGCTGTTTCTTAGAGTCTAAGTCTTTGTTCTCTACAGCATTGATATCATTCAATAGAAGGATTTCATCAGGGTTCATTTATATTGTTATTTTAAAAAACAAAAATTAATTTACTAACCCATACCCTGTGGGCTGATCTGTCTTTAAAATGAGCTTTAGATGCTTAGTTGATTTCAGTTTATTTTTCACATCATCACGTTCATGTTTATTTGGGATGACATCATTCTCTCTGAGACAGTCTTCAAAGCTGTCACGGTCCTTACAGTAAAACAAACAAATAAACTTTAACTGTTCTCGAAAATCTTTCAGTACAGCATTATATTTCTGAGTGAGAATCCATACACTTACATTAGCATGTCTGCCACTGAAGGCAAGTTCTGATAGAGTGTTTCTCTTTTTGACAATGTCTTTTTCTGCAGAACAGTCATCAACAATAAACAAGGTTGACTGTCCTTCAAATTGCTTGTAAAAATATTGTAGGTAGTCATTCAGTTTTTTCTCAGGGTCGACTAAGTATATGTTGCTGTCAGTCCAAATGAATAAACGGTTGTGATAAGCTTTGTTGTGTTTAATAGTAGGACAAAATATTACAATGTTTTCAAAATGGTGGATGTATCTTGTTTGTAAGAGGTTAAGTACAAATTCAGTTTTACCACACCCTGTGGCACCACAAAACAATCCACAGTGTGGGTCAAGGGTCATTAAGCTCCGGTTCATTTTAATACACAATATAATTTTAATATATGTGTCCACTTAGTCTACTGTCTTGTATATTGAGTTGTGCGTCATATATCAGGTACAAATATATGTTTATGGCTGCAGCAGTTTCAACCTTCTTTTGTATCTGAATTGTTATTCCATCACTACCGTTCTCGACAGTTCGTCCTGACCCATGAAGATAATCGTCGTCTGTACTACGAAGATCTAACCAAAGTGCGTATTTGTTTGTAAGGTATTGTCCGATCCTAACATCATACAGATGTAGATCTTTGCACGTAATGTTTGCAGGTTTATCTCTAATCCTTCCTCCTGCAAAATACTTTGTGGTTTCGTCATAGTGCTGATAAGGTAACATTCCTGAAGCGTACACTTGATTAGGGCGGCCTTCGATTGTGCAGGACAAATGTGTAATCTTAGGATTGTAGAATTTTTCTGAATCTCTTTTGTATGGACTCACCGGTTCAACAAACAACATAAGAATACCTTTCAGTGACCTGGCAGGCGTGTTCAAGTTTATGTTCCACATTGGGTCGCTTTTGTCTTTGGGTATTAAACTATGCCTAATCACACGGTCATAATAAATTGGAAGTCTTGACTGGTACTGATTTTGTATGAGTCTGGCTAGTTCAATATGTGTGACAATTTCATATTCCAAGGAAATGTTAGAGATCTTATATGTTGCATCTGTGGCAGATGATTTTATAACTTTGGAGTAGTCATTGAAAGTTAGTTCAAAGCTCAGACGGTCATTCAGTGCCCCTTGATAATAAGGCAAATGAGCTGTTAGGATTTCAAACTCAAGTGGAATGTAGAATCTGGTTCCATATGTTTCTGCTATAATAACTTCCTTTGGTACCCCAGTAGTTGTTTTGTCTCCGGCATTGATTCGAAGTTTACCAACGTTATCAGACTGTATGCCTTGGTAAACACGGTCTTCTCGTTCTTCTCTTGTGAGCCAAAGATCTTTGTAACAGTAGAACACATCTGAGTCGTCAAGACTAAACACTTCCTGTCCTTCAAGTTTTACTTTAATAGTTCTAACAATTGCTCTGCCAAGATTGTCAACCAGTGTTCTGTTTACGTCTGCGTCTGATGATAGTTCAATATTAAATGCAAGGCGTGCAGTGCCAGGAACGATAACGTCACTGGGACCTAGGTTTGGAAACTTGACTGTAAGTGTTTGGTTCTGGTCTATGGTACTTGGATTGTTCGTGATGACTATCGATTGTCTTATGCCCTTAACACCCAGGGGCTCACGTAGTTTTCTGTATGGGTCTAACTTTGATCCGTAAGACTGTGTCATTTTTATTATGCACAATAAAAAATAATAAATTAATAAAACAATGGCAGCGGGAGGATTTAATCATGAAGATTTTGAAATGGATGACATGAATGATTTTGGTAATACAACAGATATGACAGATATGACAGATATGACTGGTACAAGAAATATTTACAGTTTACGTCATGAACTTTTAGAAACCAAAGTGAACTCATTTTATGATCATGTTGGTGGCCGCCCAGACAACGTAGACCCTAATCAGTTTGAACTTGATGGCAAGGGTCATTTATATTTAAATACTGTTGACAAAGGAAAAGTACTATTGACTAACAAAAAAGACCCTAGTAGGTTTAGGGCTTTAAGTACAATAAAAAATGAAGGTGGTGTTGGTGCCTTGCGTCAACTTGGAATTGGTGGGTCTCCTGTCACGCCAAGACTGGCTAGTGCGCTTCATGACACACAAACAAAGTTGCCAACAGGGGAAGAGATTGAAATGGCACCAGTAACAAGCCTACCAGAAATAGCAAACACTGTGATACAAGAAACCTCATTTACTGAAGGGCAATTAAATGACGCTATGAAAACAATAGACGACCCACCTTTGTCAATGAGGGAGATTATGGGATTGGATAAATCACTGCAGACGATAAGAGGTGAGATGGTTAATAATCTTGCCAAACTGGGAGAGCTTGATAAACACATAGAACGTGAAAAAGAGAAACTGGCTACAGCAGACAATGGAAATCTTGACACAGAAATGAAAGAAAGAATACAGCACAGATTAAATGATTTGCAGATAGAAAGATCAGGACGGTTAGAAACAATTAGTATTGGAAGACAAAAACTTAAAACCCAAGTTAACAGAATTAGAGAAACTATTCAGAAAATACTTCACGAAGACACTACTCTGGCTGAGAGACTAAAAACACTTTTCAGAGAACAGGGTATTACAATTGCTAGTTTAATTACTGCTCTGGGATTTATTATCAGTACTTTTGTGTTGGCTGTCTCCGGCAGTGGTGGTGGTGGTCCAGCCCCAGCACCGGGCCCACCGGCTCCCACAGATCCAAAAGATTTACAGTCATGGGTAAAAAAACAACTGTCTCACATATCAGACTTGCTAAAAAAATTGGCTCTGAAAGCAGTGGACGCGTTGCCTGGCATTATAGGCTCTGTTGTCAGTTGGTTGATTAGTACTGCAGCAAAGGCAGTAGGGTTTATGGCAGAACATGTGTGGGTCTTTTTGGTTACAGTAGGAGGGTTGATGGTGGGTTATTTAATGAAACAGATAAAGAAGTAATACTCCTAGTCCTGTTAATCCAATTACTAATGCAGTTCGTTCTGACTCATGTGTGTCAGGGGTTGGTGTTGACTGTACTGGTTGTATGGGTGCCGGTGATGGGGCTGGGGCCGGGGCCGGGGCTGGAGGTGTTACCGTCTGTAATGATTTTAACGGCTGTACATGTGTGGTTGTGGCCCCCAAGTTTACAGATTGATTGAGTCCTAATTTCTGGCCAACACCTGCAACAATGATTTCATTATTATAATTTGTTATTGTACCCATTTGGAGTTGAAGATCAGATGGTAACATGTATAACCCAGTGCCAACTACAAAGTCAACTTTCGATCTGGCATATCTGAGTACGTTTTGGTAGCGCTGTATGCTAGATGGGAGATCAACTGTTGAGTTAATTGAATCTTCAAGATTTGCAAGAAACTGTTTTTGTGCTTCAAATTTACCACTTCCATTCAAAATGTTTGATTTTGTTAGTGATTGTGCTCCTAGTATACACCAGACATATGTTCTGATAGACTCATTGACGCGCTCGACTCCTGCTTGAGTAAACCCGTCAGATTTATCTAAAATAAATGTGGTCCATGCGTTTGACTGCTTCTGCTCTATTGATCCTATCCAGACTTGTGATTTTGATGAGAATGAAGTGTAACCAGGGTAGTAATCTTGAGGGTATTGTCTGTGACTCATAGCATAATACAATGTACCCATGCCTTTGTGATCATCAAGTTTTTGTGTGAAGTCATACCGGGGACTGATGTTAAACTCATTACAAATCCGTTCAAACGCTTTCATATCCATGGGGTTGTTAAACCTGTTGAAACTGGATTCAGTGGGCAGTGGTGTATGAAGTTCTGACAGTATACGTCTAAGCTGGTAATAAACATGGAAACGATACACAGATCTAATCAGTTTGTTTGAGTGATTCAAGTGGTCTGTAAATGAAACACCACAGCCTGTAGTTGAACATAGTATTGCAAAGTTGAGTTGGTTTTGAAACATCTGTAGTGGGCTTGAAGACCACTTTCTTGCAGTTGAGTCATCTGTTATTGGAGGGTTTAGGTAATGGTCAAACGGATTTGGTACTTTCACTTGGAATAGGTCTTGTACGCTTGCGTCCGACACAGCTATGTCGAGTTGATTTAGTTGAATTATTTTCTGTTCATAAGTAGGTGCAACATTATATTTGGCATCCATATTAAATTGAAATGCGTTTGTTGTGGTAATGGTTGGCGATTTAAATTCCATCCTTTTTTATATGAGATAATAAAAATGTTTATTACCTTAACAAATCTTGACACAAGCAAACCAGTGTGGTTAACTAATGGGATTGATAATCGAGATGGTAGCAAGGCTGCAGCTATCCATGAATTGTTCTACACAGTAAAATGGTTTAATGTTGAGGATGATATATATAATAAAGTAAATTTAGATGGTAAGACTGAAGCTTTACCACCCGGGTATTATGACTTTTGTACTATAGCTGAATGGTTTCAAAGTAAATTTAAAATTAAAGCAACTTTAAATCCAGCTAACCTACTTGTTACATTAGAATTTCCGACACAAAATTGGTTAAGGATCTCAGATAAATTTGCATATTTACTTGGATTTTATATTGATGAAGATTGGTATAGATCAGATGATATTGATGAATTTGAGTTTGGTATTATAACAATGAAGACCAAAAAACTTAAAATAACTGGAAAACGCCCTGTCAATTTGTCAGTACACACAGTGCTAAATGTTTATTTGAAAGAACTAAACACATCTGAGAATGTTCACAATGGAAAGCCTTCAACTTTGTTGAGATGCTTACCTACTGGAACTGCTCCGTATTGTGAAAGTGTAGTTGTTAGATTTCCTAATTTGCAGTTTAAGAAATTAGGTTCTAGTTTCTTTGAGTCACTGAGTATATCTGTAACTAATCAGGATGACAAACCAGTTCTTATGCATGATTTTAGTGTTGTGTTGGAAATTAAATAATTTTATTTTTGTTTATAAAAAATGAGTGGTGGTCCAAAGTCGAGAATCATACCAGTTGCATGTCCAGTAACAGAATTGAAAGATTTGGCAGATGTACAGGATTTTGAGAAGGAGGGAGAAATTGGAGAAATATATGGTTTTGAACTTGATTCCTATGGCATGTACAAGAGGAAAGTAATTGTTGACATGAAAGATGGTGAAAAACAGATTCCTAAACTTGGTCAGCTACGTGATGTTACTGTACCTACTCCACCTGTAAATAATTCGCCCTACAACTTAATACATGTGGGAAATAAGTGGGTGGTTTCACCTGTACCTGTTCCACCACCCACAATTGACTGGGACATAAAGTTGGAATTTATTAGTCCTTATGTATACACTGATGACGAAGGTGCCTTAGTGTTTAGGAAGGTTGTTAACTCGGGGCCGCTTATTGTAAGTCTTGTTCCAAGCTTTGCCCCAGACAACAATAGCAGAGAAAAACTGAAAGTTGAAAATTATGAGAAACGGAGATATCTTCTTACAACTAGAAAGGGTAGATCAGATACTTCTGTTGTGTTTATGCCAGCAAGCTTAGTCATGGCTAGAGAAGTGACAATAGTATTTGAAATTATCATGAAATCTGTTGCTACTGCTAAAGAGGCTCAAATTGCACAAGGAATTAAACTTACATGGGATGAAACAGTAACAGAATCATCAAAGGTCTTTATTGCTATTACAAAAAATAATGATGTTATTAATGTTTCGAGCAGTGTTCCAGCTGTCAAGGTGGTGGTTGACAAAACAACTTTTGTTCGTCTAACTTACATAAACCTTGAACACATTGATCTTGTTGCATTTTATTATGCCAGCAAATTGTATACTTTTGAAGAGTTGCAAAATGTAATTGCTGATTAAATAAAAAAAATATTTGTCAATAAAAAAATGGTAAACTTCTATCCGCAACTACCAATGCTTGATCCGACTGAAACAAATGTGACGACTAAAACAACGCTTGCACCTGATCCACATATGCCAATTGCTTCAGATAAAACATTACAGGCAGACGCATTCAGATTAAATAATATTACAGAAGCTTTGAAATATTTGGAAAGTGAAGAGGCTAAGTACTCACGGTGCAAAAGGAGGTATAAGTCAGTATTTAATTCTGTACAAAACACTTCTATGGCTATTGGTGCAGTTTCAGCTTCATGTTCTGTAGGGGGTATTGTTCTGTTCGCCACAGGAATTGGGAGTTTGGCTGGAATAGCAGTTGAGGGTGTTAGCGTTGCTACATGCCTGGCTTGCTTTGGTTTGGAAGCCTTGAACAAGAGGTTTCACATGAAATTACAGAAACATGAAGCATTGAGTACGCTTGCTGGTGCAAAGCTGAGCAGTATGAAACTTATTATCAGTAAGGCATTGAATGATAATTGTATTGATGACGATGAATTTAAGCGAATCCAGGATGATTTAAATAATTACAAAAAACAAAAATCTGAAATACAGAATAAGATGCGTAGTCAATCTCCCGTAAATGTTGAAGAACTTAAGGCCAGTTTTTTAGCAGAGGGAAAAAAGATAGGGGTACAGGAAACCACAGAAAAACTACACAATCTTTTAAACAAATAAAAATCAGATTTGGTAATCGTTTATTAATGTCATACACTTCACAGAAAAATGCCATGCCACTTACAACACTTGTGCCTGATTATTTAACCCCATCTGCACCACCACCAGAGTACTACTGAGAAAAAAAAGTTTTTTTATTGTCCTTGTATCTTGTCAAATCTGACCGAGTAAGTTGTGACTTAAGTCAAGTTGTTGTAAGAACTTAGGGTAAGTACTTGTAAGAACTTAGGGTAAGTACTTGTAAGAACTTAGGGTAAGTAAATAATAAGTTCTTATGGCAACACACTTAAAGGTTACCTCTGCAGGTTCCTAAAAGTTAGTTGCAACTTGTTAATAAGTATTAAGTTTCACTTGGCATCACTTGATCAGGTTCATGATTAGGTTTTTATAGAGACAATAGTTATAGAGAAAGATAATAGGAGACCCGTAAGATAATCAGATCAATAAGGCCGCATCAGTCATACTCATCACTTTTAAAAAATCAAAGGGTTGATTCAGAATTAACGGGGGTAAAATTGGGGTCAAAATTTTGATATTAAAAATGGCGTAAATTAATGACTGATGCGGCTCTATTGAATTCATTGTCTTACGGGTCTCCTATTATCTTTCTCTAGTGCAGTCATGCAGCAGTGTACTGTCGTTCTTGTCCGTTATCTTTTTGTGTGGCACATCTCGTCAGCGTGTTAACCCATTTAAACCTCACGGCCGCATTTCTCAGATTTTTTAGGTGTTACCTAACGAGCATGTACCAGTTGCAGGAGGTGGATTGACCGTGATAATTCAAGGGTAGTGCCAGATTAGCTTGGCGCCTGAAGGCGCCAAGCTAATCTGGCACTACCCTTGAATTATCATGGTCGATCCATCTTGTGCTTGAGGACGTTGGGGCTAAATGGGCTAAGAGGTGATAAGTGACTACAGATATGGGACGACCAAAAGTGATTTTGAACTGTTAACTCAGTACTTTACACTGATCTGATTTCCATATGAACTCGGCAGACCAAACATAACCACTTCACTGCCGAGAACAACTGAACACAGTTCTGCTGCAAGAGGCGTAGATCCTCACGAGCCCCTGCAGTTGCGAGGTGTTATGAGAATCAATGCCGGGCATGCTGACGCTCCTTTTTATGCATGTACCGTGGACCGCTGGAACTCTTTGGCGATGAAACAAATTGCGACCACATGACATTGACAAGGAAAGGGTTAAAGGTCCGGGTTCAGCAATTAGTCAGTAGAGGACATCGAAAAAAAAATTTCAAAGTCCCTACCTGACACAGAAAGTGCAACCCTGATAGGGCCCCGTGTGATAGGATCCCCGAGCACGCACGTTACTATAGCTGCTGTAGAGTGTCAGACGTCCTTGACGGCTGTCACAGTTCACGAAAACAGGTATACACCATCCAGCTGCCTAAGGTCACTTCCAGTTGCATCTGTCCGTGCGCGGTAACATCCAATTCCCGTGCAACTACGACTGAAAAATATCCAACTTTCATTTTGCCGCACTGGTGAAGCCTGCACCGAGCCGCGACGTCCAGAGCGTCCAAAAAAGGTCCAGCGAATGGTGGCGGTAAGTCCAACATGATATGGTGTGGTCTTTTCACTTTTTGTGGTACAAATATTACTTTTGTTGGTAAGTATATTTCCAACAACAACAAACACCTATGCGCGTGTAGCTGACGTCGTGTTTATAAAGGGAAGGTACTCGTAAATATGTATTATCAGGGGACACCACTCTAATGACCACTTCCTTGTCAACAACAAGAAGCCCTAGCGATCGTAATGTTATGTGTGTTCTGGTGTACAGGACACTAATTTCGGGGGAAATGATGACTGAGGAAATAACAGCAGACGACAGTGGTGAGAAGTAGGCAGAATACATCGATGAACAAGACGAAGAATAGATTGGAAATCTTAGCCTCACTGTTCGTCTCTTCTGTAGTTACTATATATACGTCACTATAGTAACAGCCTGAAACTTTGTTTTTAAATTTTCTCTCCTTTATAAATAAGTGTAATAGTTTCTGGGCAATTTTCTATTACACATATTTGTGTTATATACATAATGAAATATGCGATATATTCTGAGCTTTGGTCTGATGTACATTTAGAAGTTTCCACTTTTAGTTGCGATTTGTTTTGGGGGTTCGTGGTGGTTGTCAAGTTTTTGTGTAAATATCTTCAGAACGCCACGCCATTTTCTAGTACAAGACCCGTGTGTGCATTACATAACTATACAAATACCAGTCATTTGATTCTTTTTCAGTGCCACACCAAATGAGCTCACAGAGCAGCAAGCAGCTAATGTGTTATTTCTGTGGATACATTTGTGAAGCTAGTACAAAGTGAAGGTGCATCAGTAATGGAACAACGCCCAATCTCATCACAATACATAACAGATAATCGCAGTGTCAAGGTAAGTTGTGAACCTAAAATGTGTGTGTGTGTGTGTGTGTGTGTGTGTGTGTGTGTGTGTGTGTGTGTGTGTGTGTGTGTGTGTGTGTGTGTATGCTTGGGACAAAATGTACAGCTGGCTTATATTTAGAA
Organism: Semisulcospira habei; assembly: GCA_036245525.1. NCBI lineage: Eukaryota > Metazoa > Mollusca > Gastropoda > Semisulcospiridae > Semisulcospira > Semisulcospira habei. Next base: position 285,441,757 of record BTPG01000002.1, on the reverse strand, counting down.
CAAAATATACAGCTGTCTGAATAGAATTAAATATACAGCTGTCTGAATAAAAAACAAAATATACCTGCAGTTGTCTGAACACAGACAAAATGTTCAGCTGTCTGAATGAAAACAAATGTACAGCTGCTCGCTGTATGAAAACAACATCAGCAATTGTCTGGATGAGAATATAATCAACAGGTCTAGGTAAGGATAAAATAATTATATCACTATAATCAACCTAAAATATATTTGTTCACAAAATAACAGCACATTTCAGTGTGATGAAATAGAGCAATACATGTATGTGCATAATTCATTATGAAACTCACAATCAGGTATATAAGGGTCTATTGTAAGTTGGCTTGCCACTGATACAATGTATTTCTCATATTTTCCCGAAACCACAAGCTTATGAACAGGAGAAATATGAGTGACAAAAACTTATACTATCATTCTTGTATACCAAAATATTTTATTGCTAGTTTTTCTGTGAATCATGTAAATACATGTATGTATATATTGCTCCATATCATAACACTAAAATGTGCTGCTATTTTGTGACTAAGCCATTTTTAGAAAGCCACACGTACATGCGTATGTGCACACATGCCTATTTTCTGTATTTATTTCTTTTTCAACAGGTTTTGTCCATCCATGACTGTGTTTATGGTTTGTTTCTAGACAGCAGGGCTGCCACAAGGTCAGGTGACTTGAAATTGGTGAATGCACAGACTGGCATCGAGTTTCTGAAGACAGCAAGACCTGTCCGATAAGTTGTCACCGACAGAGTTCTACTGTAGTCTCCTGCTACTTTCAGGTAATTATCAGTTTGGTGGCATTTGATTTTGAAGTATGGTACACCCGTGCGCTTGCACAAAATCATTTTTGTTTGTAAAAGTGTTATCACATCACACATAAAGTAGCTTATAGTGTCCTGGAAATATTGCTGTCACAACACTAAGTTATGATTTACATATGACTGCTACCTCCACACTGTAAGTATATTTACAAGTTGACAGTAAACATTATTATCATGGTGCCATGGTGGTTTTTCTCCCAAGTCTTCATAACAGCTAGTGCTAGCTACCGGTCAGTTTGCCACTCTGTAATGCATGTATCTTTTTTCCAGTATGAAATAGATTTGTATATTATTACTGACTTGATCGCAGCCACTGAAACATCTGGATCATTACTTTGATGTGTGGCACAAAGGCAAGCGAATTGCATAAAAGGTTTGAGTTGAGCTGTGTGTTTACATGGAGGATTATATCCTTGAGTGTATGCAGAACAAAAACACACGAAACTGTCCTGTCATCGAAATAACCTACTCAGTATAAACTGCTGCTGGTACATTTTCACTTTTGTGCTTTTTTTACTTTCAGGTTTTGCTTTATCTATTATATTGGCCATCTGTTTTCAGTTTCTTTGCTGCTGCCAAAGGCTAAACACCACTTGAAACAAGGGATAAAGCCTGTTATCAACCATCACCACACATTACGAGTGTCCTTGCCAGGCATGATCAAGGTATCATGTCTTATTTATGCACTTATTTTGACTTAGAGTTTAGATATGTTTCAGTCTCATCATTGAGTGTTTTGAGTGTTAGTCAAGGGGATGTATCTATGTGGCTGAAAATGAAATGGCCCCCAAAAAAACTTTCATTGGCTACAAAGGCTACACAATGCGCAACAGGCTTACCATCCTTGACTTCAACCACCAAGTATGCAAGCAGTATACCAAGATTAGCAACAGGCACTCTGTGGCATACCAGGTAGCACAGCATAAATATGCATAGTACATGTATGTTACACACTTGTGCAATTTCTGGTACAAGTGCAGTATTGTACATGTCATTTTCAGTATCATTACAGTACATGTATTTGTAGAAATATACTATTTAGGATTGTGACACTGACCATGAAAACTAATTCTTTCTTATGGCAAGTCAGGTGCAGAATTCCTGTTCATGTGCACTGTTTACAGTATGTAGTTATTACAAGGATGAAAAATGAAAGCAGACATGTATGCAATTTATGAAGAAGAATGTCCAAATGTATTGAAAACAAAAAATGTCCAACATTTTGCTTTTACATTCAACTTTAATACTTTCTTGTATAGAGAGTACAAAGTGCACAATATGGAGTATATATTACATGCATGTGTCCATTTATTCATGTCCCAACTACTTGTACAAACAGATGTAAACAATCTCCATGACAGAAAGTAAATTTTAAAAGTTAATGAAAATGTTCTCTTCATTCTGTTTTTTCTCATCAAGGAATGTGCTCCGTGGCCTTGTATCCCCAATGCCTCACTGATGAGAAGCTCTCCAGTTTGTTACATTACCTACGCAGTACAGATGACAAGATTGAGCGACGAGTGGATGTGGTTTTTCAGCAGAAGTAAAGACTTGGAGGTTGGTTTCACACACATACACAACCAGATAGTGCCCTCAGGTAGTTTAGATTGGGGCTTAGAAACTGCCATCTGATTATGGCCACCTGACAAGAGCAACAGTGTTTGCTGTTGCCAAGCCCCATATGGCTCTCATGCCACAACTGAAAAAAATCTGTATGTAGAGTGTTGGTGATGTTTGATTGCTATTATAATGTGGGAATTTTATTTGCAAATGTGATGCTATAATTTTTGACGCTGCAAAATTTGACTTCGGTCTGCTTCTTACAAATATCTAGAAAAGTTGGTTCTTCTGTTAACTCGATCAGCTGGATCAAATTCAGTAGTTCTTGTTGTCCATTATTATTAGATGATTCCCACACAAACAGTAGGCCGGATTGTCTTCACTGGTCACGCGCTGATAAGGTGTCGCCTCTACTCCCACATTCGATATGGTCACCAGGGGCTGCTCATCGGTTGAGTGCATCTTTAGTCTCCCCCAGGGAAAGGTTGGTTATGTTGGCCTGAAAACATATTCATATAATATCATGTTACCAAGCAGCATTGCAAAGCTACAATGTCTTTTATTATTAGAACAAAACTGTATAAATCGTTTGACCATCACCGAGACAAAGAAATTGTTTGTAAAAGTTATTTTGCAAATCTGTCTTGTATGGAGTTTATTGATTACACTGGTTGTGATTGATTCATTACGGTTGGTTTCATGTTGAGTAGATTATACTGGCTGATACCCGGTAGCCAAGTAAACTCATCTAGAACAGTGTTTGCAGTACATCTTCACATGTACTAACTGACCTTTGTTCTTGTCTTGCAGCTGCCTGCTGAGAGCAAGTTGGGGCACACTGCACTGCATCAGGCTGTTTGCTGTTCCAAAGTTTCTGTGTGACATTGCTGCTAACGCCCCTGCAGTTTGGTGACATGTTTGACACTGACCAGTCTGTTGTCTCTTCACTGGTTGGACCTGTCCATGAAGGCTGTCTGTCTGCTGTGGAATCATGGCAATATTAGCATTTTGGTGGATAGCAAAATTTAGCATATGATGATAGAACTATATTGCCATATGTAACATTACATTAGGAAATCGTTGCGGTATATATATATATATATATATATATATATATATATATATATATATATATATATATATATATATATATATATATATATATATATATATATATATATATATATATATGCCTGCATGTGTACCCGCCCCCTCCAGCCCCCCCCTCTCCCTCACTTACCAAAACACAGTGACCAAGTTTGAATGACAGCATCATAAGCAAAATATACCATGCATATAATTCAATGACATCACTGAAATTGTTTCTTTATAATTAAAATGGTTGTCTCTGTTCTGTTTGTGTTTTTGCCTCATGTATTATTACAGTTATATATGGTGCAGGAAGTAAAAGTGCACATGTATGTTGTTCTGTAGAGAAGAACCCTATGAGGAAAGAACGTCGCTTAGAAATGACAGTTACAACACAATTTATTACTAGATAATATGAATAAAATTGTGTTGTAGCTGTCTTTTCTAAGCGTCTTTCTTTTTTTCGTTGAGTTCGTCTCAGCATTACACACGCTTCGCAGTCACCATTTTGATCTGGACTATGTGGTTCTGTAGGGTACATAGACTACTTGGTCTTGTTGAGGATAGACATACTCATTTCATAAAAAAAATCAGCTGTATTTTTAGGAATTATGACAATCATGGTAATTGTGTTTTATTTATGTATACACTTATTGATGTAAACCTGCCTGTCCCGGATTGGCCTCCGCAGCCACGAAAATGCCTGCAGACGACGTGGGCAAGCCCTATAGAATCTTCGTTCGTGAAGTCAAGCCAAGAGACACTTATTGATGTACTTGACGATTTTGGTAAACTCATAAGAGAAGCCTCACAATGAAAGGCATTTTTAACAGTTTCACTCAGTACAGATATAAACAAATAAACCATACGTTGAAGTGTATTTGAAAACAATGTTTTTGTCACAAAATGAAGATCAAGTGAGATATACCTCTTGCTGTTGTGAACTGATATATTTCCTTGATATTTATTTTTGCGGGTTGAGTCATTTCAGTTTTCTGATAGAGAACATTGCTATATGGAGTAATCAGAAATAAATCCCACATGGTTTGCTGTCAGTGCAAACATAGATAAACTATGAATGAAATATATTGTGGTTAGAATACCAATTACATAATATATATATATCTGTTTCCTAACATTTATTTCATATCTCATAACCATAGCAGGAGGTGAAAGAAACCTAATGCTCCAGCCGAAGGGGTGCATGCCTGCATGATGCCAGCTTGCTTTCATCTGCTTCCTAAAGTCAATCGGGCAGGGGGGGGGGGGGGGGGGAAGAATTCGCACAACCCCCCAAAAATGGAAAAATTAGTAACATTTAAATTAATTTGGGTCGAGGGCATAAACAGACATAATTATATGGTCTTGTCAAAAAAATGTATACATTATTGGTATGGCGAATGCCGGAACCATCTGCTGCGGCCCTGTATCTAATTATTTTGAAACTTGCCTCTCGTTTGCTCGTGCACCCTTTAGCTTGTAGTTGGTGTATCGGTGTTTGCTGTCAGGCACCTGCATGAGGTATGCATTGGGCAGGGTGCATTGCGTGTGCATAGACAGCAGTTGGTCTGGGGAGAAAATATTATCACTGAACTCATCAAGTTTGCAGACGGTAATTATCTTTTGTGATACAAAAAAAAAAAAAAAAAAAACAAGATGAGAAGTAAACGACAAAGCAAAATATTACCTAGTGCTTAGATTCTTATAATGGAATCAAATTTTATGTCCGTGTAACACACACGAACAGGCACAATCACATCAATGGGTGACCGTCTTCACTCCTAGAAGCTGATTCAGCTTTTCAAAATCCCGAAAAGCTGAATTTCAGCTGTTTGGTTCAGACAGAACAGGCCTTCAGCCAGCCTGTTCCAAATGCAAAAGTCATACATTCTCATGAGCCCCTGCATCCGCAGGAGCTCATGGGAATGTATATCGCTTGCTGGCCATGGATTTATGGGGCATATTTATGTCCCGTTTACATTCATTTCATATTCTCGCACTGTCACCCATGCACATCACATTGTTGCATGATGACCTGTAAATTATCTCCCAGGCTTTTGTGAAAAATAAAATCGTTTTGAGGTGGGCGTTTGCGCGTTGCTTAGCACGGGAGTGCTGTCCCTTACACACACATTATCTAGTAGCTTCCCTTCGTAAAAATGGCGACTACCATAAAGACTTGTTGTTTGCAAACGCTTTCGAGGAAACCTTGTTTTGGATAAATGCGAGGACATAAGAAATGAGAAGACCACGATATAGCATGTTCGACGTACCGTCACCATTCCCTGGGCCATTTTTGGACGCTGTGGACGTCGCTCAGTGCTTCCCAGTACCGGCCCAGAAGTGAAAGTTGGATAGTCATCTTTCGTTGTTGTTGCACGAGAATTGTGGGTGTTACCGTGTACGGACAGATGCAACTGGAAGTGACCTTTGGCAGCTGAGTGGCGTATACCTGTTTGCATGAACTGTGACAGCCGTCAAGGACGTCTGACACTCTACAGCAGCTATAGTAACGTGAATGTTCGGGGATCCCATCTGATGAGGCCCTGTCAGGGTTGCACTTCAAGTCAGGTCAGTAGGGACTTCGAAATTTTTTTTCGCTGTCCTCAACTGACTAATTGCTGAACCAGGACCTTTAAACGAGTCATCTGATGCTATAGGAATTGAGTCAGTTGAACCTCAATTTTCAAATAAGTGGTGTGCTATCAGCCGTGTGCGGGATAATCATACACAACACCTGACGGTCAATGGATGTGTTTACAGGTTTGAACATGACATACTTTATCGTCATTGATAAAATGTACACAGAACAGTGAAGGCAGTGTTACGTCTGCTTGCTCTCGAACAGACGGATTCGTGATAAAAGGTTTTACACCGCAGTCAGTCTTACACAAATATTAATTATTGTATAAGTAAGTAATTTAAGTTAACTCGTTCAGCTCCAGCAGTGATGCAGGCTGCATTTCTGCACTCTTTATTGATTCAATACCAAAAAACCCTAGCTGTCCCAGGAACATGGATTCACAGTGATGTCAGAATGAGGTATCGATCCTCATGAACCCCCGGAACTGCAGGGGCTCATGAGGATCTATACCTCTTGCAGTTGGGCGGTGTTCAAATTTTCTCGGCACTGAATGGGTTAAATTAATGAACTAAATTTGAATATGGTAGGAGCAATAAATTAAATTTGCTAAGTCTTGCTTTTTTGTTTGTCTGTCCCTTGTGTTTCTTTTGGGGCGTTTTTCTAGGATTTTTTATTAAACCAATGTTCTGGAATCAGTAGATAGATTAAGAGATCAGAGAGAGAGTGAAAGTATCACACACAAACAAACACATGAGCAAACAAAACAAAACAAAAATCCACACCCCCAAAAAAACAAAAAACAAACACCCCCCCCCCCCCCCAATTTTTAAAAAAATTAATTAAAATTTTACAAAATGAAATTAAAAAATAAATAAAAACCACACTTGCATAGCTGTCATGAGGGTCTTTGCTATCATTGCGGTCTTATTTACAAAACATTTATTGCAACATTTCAGGAAGGATATGGTACCAATCAATTCGTTCAAAGTGGGTGGAGCTATTGCGTGTGGAACTATGGAAAAAAAAATGTTTCTTTATAAAATTCCTTCAAAATTATTGTCATGATGAAGACCACCATGGCAGTAGATTTTAATGTACACTATAGGGCTTTAGCGATGATTCCTACAGGAATCATCACAACAAAACTGCAACGGACACGCAAAGGGTTAAGCCATAATTATGCTTATGATCGCCCGAGGCTAGATTATTATTTAGCGAATGATTCAAAGAGGTGACCGAGACAGCTGGCAGTGGCCATGGCCGTTGTTGTGTAATGCTTGGAAACGACACAGGATGAAACTGTACCTGCCTAAGTCAAGATTGTATTATTCGGATATAAAGCAGCAAACCATGCGTAGCAGTGTTTATGAGCGTCAACAACAGTAAAATACGTCTCGCCCTATTTTCGTTTTGGAATAAACTGCCAGCGCACATAACACACACTGGTTCACTCCCCTCTTTCAAGGAAATCATCTTCAAGTACCTGCTACCTAACAGCTCATTCACTGGTTAGGGTATCCCCATCGCCTCAAGCCTTGATATTAACCTCTGCGCGCAGGTGTGCGTGTATGTGTGTGTGCGCGCGTGCATGCATGTGTGTGCGTGCGTGCGGTGCAATGTTTGATTTTAGTGAAAGAAGGAATTTTAAAGAATATCTTTTTTTCCATTCACATTATTAGCAATCATCGGTGCCCTCCATTTTGCTATCCATTTTTGTTATGTTTTGAATGACTTGTTATATTATGTGCACTTGTATGTTAGTAGCTTTGTACCTTTGTATGCTTGTAGCTTTGCCTTTAGTAGATTAGCAACGGTAAGCGTGAAAAATGGCACATGTGCTAACTGCTTCTTCCGTTCAGAAATAAAGTTTCATTTCATTTTATTTTCATTTCATTTTCATTTCATTTCGTTTGAGAACAGTGTCTTGGGAACCCAGGGGTGGATCGGGATTGGGATTGGGGTGGGGAGGATTCAAGGGGTTCCCCCTCCCCCCAACTGCCTGGTAAAAAAAGATGTTCGGCTTCGTCTACAACCAGCGCCCGCGCCACAACTGTTGTCCCTTTGCGTGTCAGTAGCGTTTTCTTGTCACAATGATTCCTGCAGGAATCATCGTGACAAAAACCGCTACCGAAATGCAAAGGGATTAAACTGTTTCACTAATGCTATAGTTATATCCCCTTCTTATTTTTCAGTGCCAGCCTCACCAGACTCCACCCCTCTCGACCTGTCCCCCGGGACCACCATGGAGACCTCCACCAGCATCACCTGCAATGACCCCTCCGCCCTCTCCCCTCCAGTCCTGTCGCCCAGCCCCATGCCCCTCACTCTGGGGCCCGGACGTGCCAAGGGGCTGAAGGCAGACGTGGAGGACACAGAACGTGCGGCAGACAGGGAGGCTGTGGCCATGGCAATGGTGATGGATCTGACGAAGGCTACAGTCCCACATGATCAGGTAATTACTTCTGAAATTCCTGTCATGACCGGCAGCTGTTGGAGGTGTACTGACCAATTAGGCTCAAGAATACTCTTAACCCTTTGCGTGTCAGCATGCAAAGGGTTAATTAGTTTGGCACGTAGCACTACCCATGATCAACCAGGATCAATAGCTTTATTTTGGTTGATGTTTGAAAGAGTTGCAACGAAGACGATGAAATTCGCTAACGATGATTAGTGAAGTGCACCTTATACTTCCATTTTTTCCTCACGCATTTGTGACCCGCCACCACAAAATGAGTCGTAAGTCACCTTTTGGACATTTTGAGATATTGATATCAGCAGAAACTAGAAAGAAAACCCTTTTCAATGGTGCCAATAACATGTGAATCAGACGATTGGTCACCGAGTTATGGTTTATAGAAACTGGGGACCCCACACATGTACCCGACCACGCCACCCGACAATTTTCAAAATGAGTCTAAAGTCACTTTTTGGACATATTGAGATATTGATATCAGCAGAAACTAGAAAGAAAACCCTTTTTAATGGTGCAAATAACATGTGAATCGGACGATTGGTCACCGAGTTATGGTTTTTAGAAACTGGGGACCCCGCACATATACCCGACTATGCCACCCGACAATTTTCACGAATAGCGGGAAATCGGGTCAGGGACATTACGACTCATTTCGTGGTGGCGGGTCACATTTATGGATTAAATTCATCATGGTTGTTAGATTATGACCTGTAATTTATAACCTGACTATACTCAGTTATACTTATTTGATGAGTGTAGAAAAACAAAATCAAAACTGAATGCTAAGATGCAGGGTGACAGACTGTTATGATGTAAATATTTCTCACAGAAAAACTGTTGCCATGGAACTGTTTTCGCCTATGATTCATGGACCTGAGCTGCTCTGTGAAGGCAAAAGAATTGTTTTGTTTTTTTTCAGTTTAGGTGAAAAGCGACATTTTCATTGCTTGTCGCAAAAATAAACTTAACTTGTCTTTTGCCTTCAGAGGGCTGTGTGGATCCGCTAGAAAACGAAAGGTCTATTTTCTTCGTCTTGCAGCCTCCGACGCTAATGATGGAAGGACAGATGGGTCTGGAGGACACCTCTCCGCCCAAAAAGAAACAGCGCAAGAAGCCCCGGGAGGACGAGAAAGTCTGCAGGGTGTGTGGGGACAAGGCCCTAGCGCACAACTTTGATGCCATCACTTGTGAGTCGTGCAAGGCCTTCTTTCGCCGCAACGCTCTCAGGACTGAGGTGAGTTCCACCCAGGTCACACTTGCCCACCTCCAGTCTGAAAACCCCTGATATCTCTGCCCAGTGACGGCAGTGGAGTCTGTTTTCGTGAAATGCAAGATTTTCCTTCTATTACTAACCCTTTACATTCTGGTACACTACTGCTTGAAATGAATTTGACTGATAGTTTTAGGGTGGTGCCAGAATAGCTTGGTGCCTTAGGCACCAAGCTATTTTGGCACCACCCTTGATCTAAAATGGTTGATCCATTTCATAATCTGTAATGTAGCCTTAATAGGACAATGTGAAAAGCAAGATTTTCTTTCTATTACTAACCTTTTTCATCCTGATACACTAATGCTTGAAATTAATTTGAATATGATAGTTTAAGGGTGGTGCCAGAATAGCTTGGCACATGAGGCGCCAAGCTATTTTGGCACCACCCTTGAACTAAAATGGTTCAATTTTATAATGCGTAATGCAGCCTTCGTAGGACAGCATGCAAATTTTATTACTACAATGCAAACTTTTGCTTTTCACAAAACAGACTTGCTGTCTTTTGCCACCACAGGTCAGATCTGTCCATTGATATATGTCTACTTACCAGGACAAGGACAAAAAGGGTGATTGCTAGAGCTTAGATCCAGGGGATGTGTTTTTAGTGTGGTTCTCTTTTGTATTAGCACATATTTCTATCAAATAATATTTACCTTAGCTAACAGTTGGGACTTTTATTTATGCCCTTTGCTGGTAATCAAGAGAATGAGCTTATTGTTCAGCTCAACACTTTAAACAATAAGTCGTGCTCTGAAGACTACATAATTTATCTTGTTGAAGTGTCAGGGGTGATTGGATTAACCCTTTGGCTGTTGGTGGCGATGTTTGTTGAGATGATTTCTGCAGGAATCGCCTTGACAAACAGCGCTACCGTCAGCCAAAGAGTTCACGACATGGACTGAAAATGGCTTCACATACTGCAAAGGCATATTATTAACCTGTTCAGTTCCGAGAAAATTGAGCACCACCCAGCTGCCAGAGGTATAGATCCTCATGAGCCCCCGCAGTCATGAAGGCTCCTGATGGTCTTTGCCTCTTGCTGACATCACTGCTCTGAATCCATGTTGTTAGGACATCGACGGCTTTTGTCTTGAATTAACGAAGATTGCAGACACACAGTCTGTGTTAAATGTATTTGTTTACCCTTATCATTCGGAATACACCAGTGTGTGAAATAAGTTTGACTAAAATAGTTTAAGGGTAGTGCCAGAATAGCTTGGCGCCTGTATTCTGGCACCACCCTTGAACTAAAGCCATTGGTCTGTATCTTTATCTGTAAGTACTATAATTTAGCTTGCATATGGCAGTGTACACATTTGAAGCTTTTAGCCTCAGTAAGATATGGGTTAAAAAGCATTCAAATATTTTGTCATATAGAAAGCAGATTATTTTGCAATAGTGCATGTCTCTCTCCTTTTAGCGCAATCCCTGTATGTTTCGAGGCGAGTGTCCCATCACAGTCCAGACCCGGCGTTTTTGTCCCGCATGCCGTCTGCGAAAATGTTTCGAAGTGGGCATGAGGGCGGACTTAATTTTAGGTGAGTATCTCCACTGGAAAAGGTTAGTTAGGAAAGACAAAGTGCCTTTAACCCATTTAGCCCCAGAACCCTAGAGCAGAAGATGTATTGACCATGATAAATGTTAGTGCCAGATTAGATTGGCGCCTAAAGTACGTCTCCTGTACGCGGTACATAGTCATCAGGTAACACCTCCAAAAGTTTGGAAATGTTGCTGTGGGCCTAAATGGGTTAATTAACTCCTTCACTTCCTAAACCTGTGCACCTCTCAAGCCCAAGGCGTGTCAGTAAGAGAATCACTGAGGTTTGCCCATTGTCAGTTATCCTGGAACTTGTGCATACTAATGGTCGACTTAGTGGAAATTGTCTTCTCCTGCTGCCGTGCAGTGTTGCTGCTTTCATAAGGGGAAAAGTCACTATTCTCGGTGTCTTAGGTGATAGCTTTTCATGTGCATAGGCTTTAGTACTCGCGCTACACTACAGGCCGCAGGTATATCGCTCCTAAACTCGGTGTCTGATTGGATGACATGGAAAACAATAGAATCCAGACACGCTAAGCGCAGTAAACCACATTAAGTAATCCTACTGTGCGATATACCAGATGAAAACGAAAGCCTGCGAACAGACCACGACATACCCATGGGATGCAGTATATTGCGAGGACCCAAGATAATGTGCATGGACAGGGATCAACTAAAACACTGAGAATGCTGAGTTTAGCCCCTATTGCGTTTACGCCACCTTGTGGCAACAGCAGTGAGCTAAGTCGCTCATTATGCCCTGCGTTCTTCTTGCCCAACCTTTGGTGTGAGCGGCAAAAGTTAATAAGTCAGTGTAACACATTTTAGTTCCCCAACCAGCACTTTTCGTCTGCAAGATACATAGATTCTGATGCAAGGGCTTATGGAAATGTATACCTCTTGATGGATGAGACTGGCTCCAGCTGCTCCTTAACTTGAGGGCGTTATCTGGGACCCAGGCGTACGACTGAATGATAATTTCTGAACCATTCACAACTAAAAATGGCATGCACAACTTTGAGAGCCTCTATAATGAATGTATCTTTTGTAGTGATGCATCAGGCATGATAGTTCAAGGGTAGTGCCAGATTAGCTTGGCCCCTGAAAGGCGCCAAGCTAATCTGGCACTACCCTTGAACTATCATGGCCGATTTGGCTCCTGCTGTGGCGCCTTCAATCAGAAATGTGTATTTTAACATCTTTTGTTCACAGAATATTAACTCGAACTTTTTTTCTCAGACGATAGAGAGCGCAAAGCCCGCATGGAGAAGGTGTCGGAGAACAGGGCCAAGCGGGTCACTGGAGGAAGCTCAGACGACACGAGTGATTCGCAGGTACTTCTGGCTCTCGCTCGTAACTCGTTCAGTCCCGACACGCCCAGCAACATATGGATCGACCATGATGGATCAAAAGTGGTCCCAGAATAGCTTGGTCCTGACACACCCAGCAACATATGGATCGACCATGATGGACCAAAAGTGGTCCCAGAATAGCTTAGTCCGGACACACCCAACAACATATGGATTGACCATGATGGACCAAAAGTGGTCCCAGAATAGCTTGGCGCCTATTATGGTTCAAAGGTGGTCCCAGAATATCTTGGCGCCTATGGGCGCCAAGCTATTCTGGCACCACCCTTGAACTATCATGGTCGATCTGTCTCCTGCAATGTATTGCAGTCCTCAGAGGACAACTCCAAAGCGTGGGTATTTCATACCCAGGACACAATGGGTTAATCCTTTTAGCCCCAAGGTCCCATTTCTCAAATTTGGGAGGTGTTGCCTAATGACTAAGTACCAGTTGCTGGAGATGGATTGACCATGATAATTCAGGGGTAGTGCCAGATTAGCTTGGCGCCTGATGGCGCCAAGCTAATCCAGCACTACCCTTGAATAATCATGGTCAATCCATCTCCTGCTGTCCAAGCTAATCTGGCACTACCCTTGAATTATCATGGTCAATCAATCTCCCACTGTAGGGACTCGGCGAAATGGTCTAAGGACAGATATGGGAGATAGACTGACACCAGATGCAGTATGCAGTTAGACCTGTAAGGCAACCATCCAAGAGACTATGAAAAAAAGTCTCCCATACTTGGGCTTATCTAATTCTAAACAGAAAGAAAATCGTGGGGACCAAATACGGATGGCCTTCTTAAACAGGAGGTCACCATGCACACGTGTTAGCCTTGACAGGTTTTTGCGTGTGGCATCGGATCTGTGCAACATGCTTGCGCCAGATGTGGCTCGTTTTTTGTTGTTTTTTTGTTTTGTTTTGTTTTGTTGCTGTGGTTTTTTTTTGTGTGAAGTTTTGGGGCATAGACTTGATGCCGCCATTCTCGTATTCTGAAAGGCACATCTGAAATGAAAATAACAAGAAGCATGCGGCTGCTGGTACTGTTAACAATATCCGTGGCTGCATGCACAAAGGATGGTGGTGGTGGTGGTTGTGTGTGTGTGTGGGGCAGGGGGGGGGGAGGGAGGGTGGGGGGGGGGGGGGTGTGGTTGTTCAAAGTGCATATACCCTACAGCCTGATTCAACCATACTGAAACCATGCATGCACAGGATGACTCCATTATGAGTATCTGTCATGTTGAACAAGATGAGGATTTCATCCCAAAGTCTACGGTATTGTTTGGAGCTCACATGCGTTTATCTTTTAGGAACATTCAAAGTTGTTCATATTTTTAGGTTTATTATGCTGATGCTTTTCTCTCCTCTCTAAGCCAACTAATGATCAACACACTCGTCAACGCACACAAATAAAGACGGAAACACGGCGCTTCCCGCCATTAGTACACCCTGTGAGCTCGTGTAGCGACAGGAATCCATCTCCTTTTACTCTAACCCACACTTTGATCCACACACAGGCACACAGAAATAAAGACGGACACATGGCGATTCCTGCCATTCGTAAGCTTCGTGGTCTGGCGTAGCATAGCTATTCTGAAGAAAAATATTAGCACGAGTGGTGAAATGACGTCACTTCAAGCATCATGGCATCATTAGTCCCATGATGCTGTGTTCATAGTGACCACTCGATGTTGTACATCACTCATCGCAGTACTAACATTTGATGTATCAGACAATCAGCTTGGCAATTTGTTTCCTCAAAACACATTACCGATGACATTACTGTTAGGAATACTGATCTAGCTAGCCTAATTTTAGCCAAAATTGTTGTGTGCCTATATGGCAGGGGAGGCAACAAGGGGTGCTATAAGCTAGGCAGTGCCCCGGTTAGCCTCCCTTCCATCCTCATCCGGGCACGCGCTCACCGGAATTGCCATTCCAGTTTCTTAGCTAGCCGTGGATGGTTGTGTGCCTACTCTCTGCGTCTGGACTTTGTATAATGTGACCGGCTTTGTGGCTTGGGACTTGTGACTTGAGCTCTTATGTCGTGCTCTGTGTTTCCTCTCGGATTATTCTTCGTTTGGGCTCCCTACCGGCGGAGTTTCTGTGTTCAGTGGACTTGTACTGTTCCTGAGACTGGGTTTACCGACGAGCGACCGGTCGGCATGGGTGACTCTACTTCACGTTGGTCCCTACAGCGCTGCCTCACCCACTCTCTGCCATGACTAAGTATAACCTCGGCTTAGTGCCCGCGACCGGCGCTCAAGGGGGAGGGTTGAAAAGCGGCGGGTGTCGGCACTGATCGCCTGTAGCCGATTCGTTTTCGAAACTCGTACACGCGATCGTATTGGTGCATGGCCTCGGGGAGCCATGCTCGTTCGCCGGTGACTGTTTATTTTTTGCAGTGGGCAAGTCCGCACCTGCACGAGATGTGGGGACTTCCAGTGGCCGAGGGACTCACATGCTTACCGTGCTTGGCCGGTGCCTCCACTCACTTGTGCGGCGCCTGAACCCCTGGGCGGGAGGAGCAGTGGTCGCAGCTTGGCGTTTCTATCGGCAGGAATGACTGACCCCAGCCTGAGAGCAGACGTCTGCTGCAGCCACAACCGCTTCAGTGGAGGAGACACCTCGGACACTCACGAATCAGGACGCACACGCTGATCCGGAGCCTAGGGCTACAGCCGGAGGGTTCGTCAGCTCACTAGGGTTATGAGACACCGAGCCTGGCCAACATAGTACTCCGACAACAGTGTTCGTCAGCTCGCTGGTAAAACTTTACACCAAGCTTGGCCAACACCGGACGTCTACAGTGTTCGTCAGCTCGCTGATACCACCGAGTCTGGCCAACAACGTCCGATGGACCGCCACGCATCTACGCCCGTGAGTCAATCCAAGCAAAGCGCAAGCCGTCTGATACAGAGGTCAGTAAAATTGTTACTTACTAAGCTTGTAACTGACCCCTTGGCACAGGTGCTTAGAGACGAGATGGGCATTTAGCGGTGGGTCCATGAATGACTCACTGGTCTGGCAAAAAAACAAGAGGCTTGTGTTGTGCACATACAACCTCGGTTGTAATCACCTCTGGGTGCGACAGTGGATGCGTTGCAGCGACTCTGGAGTCGCTGATGGTACGTATACGGGGAAGAGTGGTGAGTACTACAGATCTGTTGTGCAGAGGAGCATCTCTCTCCATAGACTGGACTAACCCCTTCTTGGCCAAGTTCGTCTAGGGGTTCCAAGCAGAGCCTACACGACGAGGTTGCTGCTTTGCTTGGGAAGGTCGCCGCGGAGGCGCTAACGCGACACGACTCCCAGCCTTCTACAGCCACCTCTTCGTGGTTCCCGAGCCGGGTGGCTAGTGGTGTCCCGTCTTCAACCTGTTCGCCCTACACAGTTATCTTCACCCCGCCTTTTCGCGTGAAGACTGCCCGAGCACCTCGGGCCGCTGTGCAGCCTATGGACTTTGCCGTCAGCCTAGATCTGTCGGATGCTTATTTCCACATCTCCATGTACCCCACCTCAGGATGTTACCTGCGCTTCGTCTTCAGTGATGTGGTCTACCAGTTCGCGTTCTACCCGTCGGCCTCGGCCTCAGCCCCTGGGGGTTCACCCGCTTCATGGACGCCGTCGTTGCCAGGGCCAGACGGGTGTCCTTGGGCCCTACGTCGAACTATCTGGACCAGGTCTTCTCTTGCAGAACCAGTCGGAGGCTAGGTTGGCGGTGGATCGAGATGTGCTGCTAGATCGGCTCGACAGACTCAGCTTTTTGCTCATATGTTCGCATCCGACCGTGTGCCATCCCGCTACTTCATTCATCTGGGGATGGTTACGCACTGAGCTCAACGAGGTGAAGTTGCCGGAGCCACGCTTCAGGAGTTGGTGAACCTGACCTCGGACAGTGATGGTCTCCGACAGAGGGTGGCTTCAGCTTACGGGCCTGAGGAGTGCCGCAGCAGACTTACTCTCCCGTCTTACTTGGCCGTCTCTACTACCGTCCGCTTCTGCTGCACCTTCTCCTGCACTGGCGACCATTGACGGGCGACCTCGAGCCTCCTGTGCCGGTTCTCCTGATGCTCCTTCCACATCTTCTTCATTGGGCGCAGCCTGGCTGGCTCGCGACAGGAGTTCCCCTCTACTCGCCTCCTCCCCAGCTGACAGCAAAGTCCATACGCTGCACAGCGGCCCGAGGCGCACGTCTTACGGCTGGGGTGCTCACCTTCTACTGATGTTCGTCGCAGCATCCGGCGCCTGGCCCCCGGCCCTCGCGGTCCAGCACATCAGCTGATTAGAACTGAAGGCGGTCTGGCAAGCACTCTGCGCGGGGGATGTCTACATCACCAGGAGCTGCTCGTCCTTTCGGACAGCCCCATGGTGGTCGCCTACATCCAGAAGCGGGGCGGGCCGCTCTCCCCGCTGCTCGGCATCCTGCTCTACCGGCTGTTCCAGTGGGGCGAAGATCCCGGCATTCTCTCCAAGCCAGACATCCCGGGCCATCTCAATGCCCTAGCCATTTCCCTCTCGTGACGCGGTCAGCTTCTACACACCATGTGGACCCTCCGGCCGGACATCTTCGGTTGATCTGCACCCTTTGGGAGACCCCCGTGATCAACCTCTTCATGGCGAGGTGGTTTCACCAGCTTCATCACTTCGTCTACCCCATGCCAGTTCCACAAGCCTGTGCAGTCGATGCTCTATCCATTCCCTGGGATGGCCTCGTCGCATACGCCTATCCACCGATGGTTCTCGTCCCCAAGGTCATCCTCAAGCTCAAAGATTGGAACGCAGTCCTGTTCCTGGTGGCTCCCTTCGGCTGGACCAGGTCTTGCACCACCGACCTCCTTCATGCCTATTGTTCTGAACGGACGGCTCTGGGCAACTGCTGTCTGACCCGGCTTTCCTAACCAAGACCCGTTCTCCATTGGCTGCCCCGCAGATGGTCACCGTCCAGCCCTTGAGGGGTCCAGGCTCTATCCGAAAATCCAGACAACAGGACCAGGTGAGAGCCTCACATGCGTTCCTGCAGCGGACTGATCCACTACGCAGGGGATGCACCCGCCTTTTCTTTCCTCTGTCCCCAGGTAGAAATGACATCTCGGCCCAGACGATATCCTCCTGGCTCCGATGGGTGGTACACTCTGCCTAGCAAGATCTCTCCCCTGATGCAGCCAAACGAATCAACATCAGGGCGCATGAGGTCAGAGCCATGACCGCTAGGCTTGCGCTCGACTGCAACTGCGCGGTCACAGATATCATGGCGGCCGTGAAATGGCGAGCACAGTCGACCTCCTGGATCTGATGGGTGATACGCTCCGCCTACCAGGACCTCGTCCCTGATACATCCAAATGCATGAACATCAGGGCACATGAGGTCAGAAGCCAACGCCACAAGCTCACATTCAACCGCAACTGCGCAGTCAAGACTTGGTGGCGGCGGTGGGCTGGCGATCAGAGTCGACCTTCGCCCGATTCTACCTCAGGGACCTCTCCAGCCAGCGCGAGAACCTATCGCTGGTGGGAGACTTTACGGTGGCACAACACTCCCTCCCGGCACCCCAGGTGCTGCAGGTATCTTAGCTAAAATTATCGGGAGGTTGTACCAGGGAGGGCGGGTCTCGATATTACCCAGGGGTTAGGGGCGTTCCAACTAACTATCCCATCCTCCGAGAAGAAGTAGAGGCTGCAGTGAAGTCGCTGAAAAAAGGGAAGGCAGCAGGAGCAGACAACATCCCTGCAGAGCTAGTCCAAGAAGGGGGAGAAGACACGATAAGCGCCTTACTAACAATCTGCAATAAGATCTGGCAGTCAGGGGATTGGCCCACACCATGGACCCAGTCATTTATAATAACTCTCCCCAAAAAAGGCAACTTACCTTACAAAAATGCCAGAACTATAACACAATCAGTCTTATATCCCACCCAAGCAAAGTCATGTTAAAGATCCTACTGAACAGGCTGAAGCCACAGGCAGAGGAAATCTTAGCTGAGGAACAGGCAGGCTTCAGACCAGAGCACAGCACAACTGAGCAGATCTTCAACCTGAGAGTTCTATGTGAGAGATACCTCCAGCACCAGCAGGACCTCTGTCATGTCTTTGTGGATTTTAAGAAAGCGTTTGACAGGGTGTGGCATGCAGCTCTTTGGTCCACCATGAAGCTATACAACATCAATGCCAACCTGATCAAAGTCATAGCAAACCTTTACAACAAGGCCACTAGCGCAGTCTGCTTCAATGGCAAAATAGGAAACTGGTTTAGGACTACAGTTGGAGTCAGACAAGGCTGCTTGCTCTCACCTACTCTTTTCAACATCTTCCTGGAAAGAATCATGACGGACGCTCTGAAAGATCATGAAGGAACTGTCAGTATTGGAGGCAGAACAATCATGAACTTGCGCTTTGCGGACGACATTGATGGCCTTGCAGGAACAGAGAAGGAGCTAGCTCAGCTGGTGGAAAAGCTGGATAGTTACAGCCATTGCATATGGGATGGAAATCAGTGCAGAGAAGACCAAACTGATGACCAATAAACCCAGTGGCATTGGCACTGAAATCATGGTTGGAGGCCAAAAACTGGAAACAGTTAAGAAATTCAAATACTTAGGAGCCATTGTGACAGATGAGGGATCAAAACCAGAAATACTGTCCAGGATTGCGCAGACAACAACAGCACTGACAAGATCGAAGACCATATGGAAGGACAGAAACATCACACTCTGCTCCAAGATCAGACTGATGCGCTCCTTAGTCATCTCAGTGTTCTTGTATGCCTGAGATTCATCGACCTTCACAGCAGACATTGAAAGGAGGATACAAGCCACTGAAATGAGATGTTTTCGAAGGCTGCTTGGCATCTCATACAGAGATCACATCACAAACGAGGAAGTGGGAAGCAGAATCAGGCAAGCCATCGGGCCCTATGAAGACTTATTAGCCATTGTGAGAAAAACGCAAACTAAAGTGGTATGGGCATGTCACGCGTTCAGCAGGGCTTGCCAAAACAATCGTGCAAGGCACTGTGCAAGGAGGACGAAGGAGAGGAAGACAGAGGAAAAGATGGGAGGACAATATCTCAGAGTGGACAGGACTGAAGCTGGGCGATACGCTGAGAATGGCAGAGAACAGAGAGGAATGGAGGGAGCTGCTTGCCAAGTCATCAGTGGTGCCCCAACAATCGGCACGACTACGGGATATAGATAGATAGATAGAAGCGGCACCCACCTCCTCTTCGATATTCTTCCTAACAGTAATGTCATTGGTAATGTGTTTTGAGGAAACAAATGAATTTTTCTCTAAAATGTATTTTTTCGAAAAATACTTACCGATGACATTACTCGGATGACCCTCCCTAAGAAACAGAATGGCGATTCCGGTGAACGCGTGCCCGGATGAGGATGGAAGGTAGTCTAACCGGGGCACTGCCTAGCATATAGCGCCCCTTGTTGCCTCCCCTGCCATATAGGCACACAACAATTTTGACTAAAATTAGGCTAGCTAGATCGGTATTCCTAACAGTAATGTCATCGATAAGTATTTTTCGAAAAAATACATTTTAGAGAAAAATTCATTTTCTTGCTGATTTTCACGCCTAGGGCTTAAAGGTCACAATTTGACCTAATCCTACCCTAGGGCTGGGACAAACAGCAGGCATGTGCAAACACTGTTTATGAAAAGTCATGCAGGTATTAACGAGAAGATAGTTTTTTTTGTAAAAGAAAAATTAAATTTATGTTAGCTGTTTTACAAATGACTCCTAAAAAGTGGTGCAGAACATTGTCTGATTTTCACACCTAGGGCATACAGGTCACAATGGACCTAATCGTACCCGACAGCCAAGAGTAGGCTTATGTAAATAACGTATACGTAAAATCGTGCGACTATTAATGAGAAGATTGTTTTTTTCCTAAAAAAGGATTAAATTGTTTTAAGATTAACCCATATAATTCGTGAAATTAATCCCCAAAACGTGAAAATATATTTGTAAAAAAAATATTTAATTATCACTCAAAAAGTTCTAAAGGTACAATGTTGGTTAACAAAATCATTCAATATATCCCTTTTATCTAGCTATACGCAAAATATCTAGTAAAAATAAGAAAATGTACAGACTCCAGTGTGGATCAACCGGTTTTTGTGAAATGGCCATTTTCTCGCCAATAAGCATCTTAATAAAAAAAATAAAAAAAAAGGTCCGGAGATAATTCTTTTAGGGACAATATCCTAAAATTTCAAGTTTGTCCATCCTCAAATGTGGGCTCTAGTTGCTGTCACATAATATTATGCACACACACATACGGTGCATGGCGCCCAAAAGACGTTCTCTAGCAAGGTTTGCGTATCGTAGCTAGACGTGACGACATTTTTATCGTGTTACTTTTTTGCGAGAATTTCTGTGCCGCACGCCATAAACATCGTGTGCATGCTCCGGAATGCGCTCCCACCCAGCCCCATTGCAAAGTCTACCATATTTGTTAAATACAGTATACAAAAAGGGTGATCACACCTTCGTCCTTTGCTGAAGGAGTGATTGCCCTGTTTTTATCTGTCCATCTCATTTACAGGTGGGATCCTCGTGCCAGCCTCTGATGATGACCACAACAGCAACAGACCGTTTTGTCTCCGGCGCCAGTCCCGCCAGCACTGTTACCGGTACAACCACCATCTACATGCCCAACCCCATGCACGAGGGTGACTGTGAGCTTCCACAGTCCCGTGATGACAACATTGGCATGAGGCATCTACAGACCTCCATCAGCAGCGCGACGTCTCCAACAGTGCTTCACCTCTTGACTTCTTGTAAATGAACTTTGTTTTATAAATATACTGACGATCAAAATAAATGAGACAATTTTGGGATCATAGGAAATACATTAGTGTTTCCGATGATTCCAAAATTGTCTCATATCATTTGCTTGTCAGTATAGTAATCGTATCTTATCTGTGATATATAATACAATACAATACAATATAATACAATACAATAATACTTTATTAATCCCTCATGGGGAAATTCGCTGTCTGCCCATACAACACATGGCATCATCATTCACTCGGTGAAATACCCATAACTCTCAGTTAAAGAGATGAACTGTAACAGACGTATTGTTACCTTTGTAACACTTTTGGCATCAGAAACACTCATGGTGGATTCCCCCTGTGCTGCTGGTGTCAGCAATGTTGCAGTGAACTACTGAAAGGGCTAGAACTAAAGAATGGTGACCGACACTATCTACTGATATTACTGTTGAAGAGGGTAATGGCCTGAGGGACAAAAGAGTTGGCATAACGTAATGTATTACTTTTGGGTACACGAAGTCTGCCACTTCGTTCGATACGTCTGCTGTCAAATTCATATCTAAGTGGATGTGTTTTGTCATCAAGAATGTGTTGGCGAAGATAAAGTTACAGAAGAAGTTACAGAATTGGTGACACATCTGATCGACAGGAACAAAAGAGACAAAATACAAAGAAGTTAGGAAACCTAATGTTCATGTTTACTCGTGTTGTCTGAAATTCTGTTCTCTAATTTTAATTCTCATTCTCGTTCCGACAATGTCTATCACCTTGAGTTAAAAAAAAAAAAAATTAGCCTACAATTTCCTATCCATACAACATTGAGTAGATGATGATGTTCAAGAGCGGTGTCAGAATATCTTATCGCATGGGTGCCCACCTATTCTGGCACCACCTTTGAATATCACAGTTAATCTGACTCCTGAACTGTCTGCATTTTTCCAAGGACAACTCCCAAATTTGCGGATTTTTAATTAGGGCTCAGCCTGTTAAAAGATGTGTCCTCTATATTTGTTTAACTCATTCAAGATGCGCTGCATCCGGACACGCGGCATAAGCCGCATATCCGGAGGCGGCACGTCTCAAATGAGTTAAAGCTTACATGATAAAATGTGTTCTTAATTTCCCCACCTGTTGCCCAGCTGGCCAGAGAGTGACTCCATTTCCTGTCCAGCAACACCACCAGACGTTGCAACAACACCTGCAGCCTGAAGCCTCCCCCTTCCATCACCAACGGCAACAACATCACCGACACTCATCTCTCAGCTCACCGGAACCACCGTTTGCACCAGGTGCTGCTCATGCGCAGGGTGACTTCCAGCACGTGTCACGTGACCTCTTGCCTTCTGATCCCCACATGTACTGGCGCTT
The DNA here is from genome assembly GCA_036245525.1 of Semisulcospira habei. Lineage (NCBI taxonomy): Eukaryota > Metazoa > Mollusca > Gastropoda > Semisulcospiridae > Semisulcospira > Semisulcospira habei. The sequence goes on along the minus strand of BTPG01000002.1, from coordinate 285,418,892 downwards.
GTCAGAAGAAGAGAAAACGCTGCTTACGCAACTCTCCAGCGCTTATCAGGCAAGAAATTTTGGAAATATGATGTCATTTTTTTCCCCCTGTTTTCCTTGAAGTAAATGACTCGGTGTCCAAATTTTATACTTTTTGACAAATATCAAGAGAATTCAGACCCTTAAAAAACGAGTTGCTGCCAAGCGCTTATATGCCTGGAAATAACTAGCAAAGAAATAAACTAGTTTCCGAGTGACAAGGATGACAAAGACGAAACAAATTCACACCAGAAGGAGCAACTGACAAGAAATGCGATAGAATAACAAAGAAAGAAGACACATGCTTTGGAATAACAAAGACAAAACAGATAACTTTTATCACAATATTTTTAATAACCAGTTTAGTAAGAAACGCACTTTGAAATCATTCAAAAACATGTTTCTTTCTGTGTTGGTCATTTTCTTATGATACAGAGAAGGCTGAGATTAACCCATTTAGCCGCAAAAAAAACAACAGCAAGAGATGGATCAACCATCATAATTCAAGGGTAGTGCCAGATTAGCTTGGCGCCGTCGGGCGCCAAACTAATCTGGCACTACCCTTGAATTATCATGTTTGATCCATCACCCTGCAACTGGTACGTAGTTGTTGAGTGACAACTCTAAAATTTGGGAAATGCGGCCTTGGGATTAAATGGGTTAACTGCAGTTTTTGTCCCCAACAGGACACTATAATGACCCTTCCTGAGCGGGAGCCATATGTGGAGGGAGGTGTCCGGGGCGGCGTTTCCCCACGCAACATTGAGAGCATCTTCGAGACGGGCGAGCAAAACATGAAACAGCTGGTCACCTTCGTACAACGACTCGGAGACTTTCACATGCTGAGGCAGGACGACAAGATCGCAATTATTCAGGTAGGGCAGGGAAACCGGGAATTTGGTTTGTGAGTACAATGGATGTGGGCTTGGATATCGGCATGTGAAAGCGAAGAACAACCCAGTAAGCGAAGGCCCTTGGGCCCACGATGGCCGCAGTGGGCCCGCACACAGCTGTGCGCATGCCGACTGCAGCCGTCGTGGGTCCGAAGACGTTTTGCTACTGGGAAAACAGCTCTTAATCCTTTAGAACGTAAGCCACTTAACTTGTGCTGCACCCAGTACTGGTAGCTGCGTGTACAAAGGGGTTAATTTGAGTACACATATTGCTTCTGTTTTGCTGATGGCTGGGAAGACTTGTTTTCTTATTCCCATTAACCCCTTCGCTACCCAGTGATCACAAATTTTGCGTCTGAAGTGACTGCACGCTGACCCGACATTCGCCTGAATGAAACAGACCAAAATGGGACCACAAACAGGTGTAAAAAAACATAGGACTAACAGGCATCAGAACTGTCTGATTTTCGGCGATTTTCAGATTTTCCTGGCCCCTGTTTAATAACACTTTTGACTTGGAAATGGCTTTAAATAACTCTACAATTCTTCAAAATCGCCGTTTTTAGATTTTTTTTGGGGTGAACAGTTCTGATGCCTGGACTAACAAGACATAAACCTTTATGAGCCCTCGCAACTGAAGGGGCTCATGAGAGTTTACGTCTTTTGCAACTGGGTAACGTTCATCTTGCGCTGGCAGTTACGGGGTTATCTTTTGTGGGCCAGAGTCAGGGTCACCATCATTTGTACAGGAAACACTTTTTTTTTTTTTTTTTTTTGGGGGGGGGGGGGGGGGGGGGGTTCCTGTTGTCCGAAGGAAGGAGTAGGCCAGGAACTCGAAGGCAGCGCAGTGTATTCTGAATGATTGTTTGCTTATCCGCCTGATTAACCCTTTGGCAATCATTAGCAGTTTTTGTACGAGGTGATTCCTGCAGGAAATGCCTTGACAAAAACTGCTACCAACAGCCAAAGGGTTGAAGAGAATACTCTGTAAACGTACGAGTCAATGAATCGGCGAAACATTGTCATTGATTTGGGTAAATTCATCTACAAAAAAAAGGTCTTTGTCACTTGCACATCATTTAAGCATCACTAGCTTAATTTGCCGTAATAGTTTACAAGCAGTGTTTGGCACCATCAGCAGCATCATTGAAATATATCATTCGATTTATCTGCTCCTGGCGATGAAAGTATCTGCTCCTGGCGATGAAAGTAGATTTAGATGTTAACCCATTTAGCCCCAAGGTCCCATTTCTCAAATTTTAGAGGCGTTGCCTAACGACTATGTATCAGTTGCAGGAGATCGCTTGACCATGATAATTCAAGGGCAATGAAGGTGCCAAGCTAATCTGGTACTACCCTTAAATTATCATGGTCAAGCCATCTCCTGCTGTAGGGATCCAGGGCTAAAAGGGTTAATTACAGTAGAACTTGCATGGATTGTTCAGCTATTTTTTTCTTTTGCAAGAAACACATGCTCTCTCAAGAACTGTCTTGCTGGTTAAGGAGTGTCACCTGTCATTAACCCATTTACTCCTGATACATAATCACACAAATTAAATTTAACTATGAAAGTTTAATGGTCGTGCTAGAGTAGCTGTGTGCCTGGGGCGCCAAGCTATTCTGGCACAACCCTTGAACTAAAATGGTTCATGTATCTTCTGAGCTGTAATGTAGCCTTCATAGGACAATGAGCAACTGAATTTGAATAAAAGCAGCGTAATGGGTTAAAGACCATCATCTAGGTGGCTACAACCGCCCAAATGATGACCTGTAATGACAGGTGATTTGTCAAAAGGGTGGTCCCTCATGTGTAATACTGTATCATCTTTCAGGCGTCGGGGATGCGTACAGTGGTGCTCCGCTGGGTGGGATTGTATGTGGTTGAGCGTGATGCCTGGCTTGGCCGCTTTGGTGAAAACACTGTTGCCACCGCGTCGGCCCTCTTTGGTCATGAGGACATCATACGCCGCATGGCTGACTTCTGCCGCTCCGTCAAGATGATCCTCAAGAATGACGTCACCCTTTACGTGCTCATGCACTGTCTCATACTGTTCGATCCTCGCGAGCCCAACATCGTGGATCGGCAGGTCTGTTGTTATTGATGGTGATGGTGCTGATGATGATGGCAGTCATCATTATTCACTTTTAAAACCCCAGAACTAAATGACTTCCATATTCTGTAGAATGCCGATGTAACTGCAAGAGGTATAGATCCTCATGAGCCCTCGCAGTCGTGGGGGCTCTTGAGGATCAATGCCTCTTCTTGAGACCACTTTGAGTCCATGTTCTTTGGACAGTTGTGGCTTTGTTTAGTGGAACACAGATTTTAGAAACAAAATGTACATCTGTTGGCAGGGAAGGGGTTAAGAGTTACAATCATCCTCATCATCATTATCATCTTCATCATGTTGCTGTGGTTGTTATTTATGGCTGTGATCTGTGTATCACATTTTCTTTCCTCTTTCTTCTTCACTGGCCGCTTCATGTTTTGTGTATTTAGACCACAAAAAAACAATTTTTGATGCGGTTGTATTTTAAGGGCCAGTTTCAGAGGGTGCACTACTTGTTATTTGAAATCGTGTTTCTAATGGCTGTTTGGCCCAGCGCTAGTACTGCACACTTAGTTTGTTCCAGGTGAGCCAAGAAACTGGGTCACAGCTGGTGCCAGCACACTGAGACATTCTGCCCAACACACAGACACCAAACACACTATAGTTGTGACAAACCACTAGCCAGCAGGATAAGGTGGAAATAAGAATAAGAATAAGAATAAGAGTACTTTATTATCTCGAAAAGAGAAATTCGGTTGTGGTACATTTATAACAAATAGTACAAACAAGACATAAAAACATTATAGCATAATTATGAACATTTTCTCCCTGCACTTGCACAGCTACAAATTCCAAATGGATAAAGTAAACACTACAAAATCTTTACACATAACTCTTACACATCTCACACAAACATCTTTCATGGACTGAACTGAGCGGCACTTATACATTCACACCCACCTCTACACATGCATACATAATACGCGTGTTTCAACCCAGTCCTAACCCTCACTACTTACCATACAAACGTCTCAGTACATTATTACACATTATTACACACGCTGCATAACCAAAGTCTACCATAATAAAATAATTAGTGGGTAAACACTCAGTAACAACAATCCCAGTATGTCCATGTTCACCACCAAATGAAACACAACACAATCACCTCTCCAAAATCAACAAGCTCCATTCCCACTGATTGCACAGTTATATAAAGAGAAAAGAAAGGATTTCACTATCTGTGTTGAGTTTTGTCACAAAATAGCAAAGTTCCAACATCAATAACACAAATATGATACAAACTACACCCAAACGGACTTGCATGTGCTAGAAGTAAGATGCCTAGAGTAAGTATGACTTACCAGATCAGAGATAACTTGAAAGGGGCCAGAGTGTGAAAGGTGATAATGAGGTCACTGTTAGTGCTAGTGCTCCAGGCACGAAACAGTAGCACGGATAAATGTTGTCATTTCTATCATGTACTTCATTAAGTCTTTTTGTAATGTTCACCTATAGCAAAGCACTTGGTCAGACATTACATTTTTTGTATATAGTTAACAAGACTGCAAACAATCGGCCCACTGACACACGAAATGGTCTGGTGTGTAAGAGGCCAAGACGTGGGAGCAGAGAAGGGATTAATGAGAACACTGACAGATGATAGCCAGAAGACAAGTGGTATCCAAGATGCATTCCTTGCTATTACCATTAGTTTCATCCACAACTAGAGATTCTTTTTGCGAGGTTCTTAGTTAGATAAAAACATGCAGGCAGTCAGTCACAGGAATATGTGTCATACTCTCTTGTGCGTTTTCTACCTTTTTGAAAGGTCTTAAAACATCAGATTTCTGCTGCTTTTTGTCACACATTGAAGCTAATCTTTGTTTTCTTTATAAATCACTAAGTTGGTCAGAGGAGGTTTTGGTGTGCCAAGCAGACTGATGTGCATAGGTGTATTGAATTTGTTTATTCTGTGCTGCTTTGGTGATCTATTCATGTTGAAAGCAGACTTTTCTGCAATAAACATTTTCGTCCTGAGCCAAGAGTGAGAACCTCTTGTTTACCACAGAACAGTTTTCTTTAACCCATTTAACCCCATGACTGCATTTTCCGATTTTGGAGGTGTCATCTGAGTACCAGTTGTGGTAGATGGATCGACCGTGATAATTCAAGGGTAGTGCCAGATTAGCTTGGCGACATCAGGTGCAAAGCTAATCTGACACTACCCTTGAATTATCACGGTCAATCCATCTCCTGCTGTAAGGCGTTGGGGTTAAATGGGTTAAACTGAAAGTAGTGCCAAAGAACTGTGTGACCAGTGTTGAAATTGTAACTGCAAGCCCAGCAGTGTAATCGTATAGACAGATCCGTGCTGCTGCTTCGTGCCTGTGGGAGTACTGATACTAACAGTGACCTCATTATCACCCTCCGCTCTCCGGCTCCTTTCATGATATCTCTGATCTGGTAAGTCATACTTACTTTAGGCATGTTACTTCTAGCACATGCAAATCTGTTTGGATGTAGTTTGTATCATATTTGTGTTATTGATGTTAGAACTTATCTATTTTGTAACAAAACTCAACACAGATCGGGAAATCCTTTCTTTTCTCTTTATTTCCACCTTATCCGGGGCGGTCCGTGGCGCAGTGGTTAAGGTGCCTGCCACCAATGCTAAAGGTGCGAGGTTCGATTCCGGGTTCCGGCGTTGGATTTTTCTCCTCTGGTAAGTGTCACCGTTAATTCGGGCGGACCGTCGGGGGTTCTTTCTCCGGGTACTCCGGCTCTTCCTCCCCCTTCACTTTGGTATCAGTTTCAGCCAACTTAATAAAATTTCAAATACAAAACGATTTCCAAATACCGTCACTTCAGTAGCTCGCTTGAGCTTGCCCTTAGCACCACGTGAATGTTCTGTGTTTACGTACAGTGTGTGAGTGAATGCGTGTGATTCACGTGAGCGTGCTTGTTGGGTTCAGTTCGCGGCTACATTCTGCGCATTGAGTTTTATTATAAATATGAGAAATGCACCATATAAATACCATGTATTAATTTTATTATTAATCCTGCTGGCTACTGGTTTGTCACAACTATAGTGTGTTTGGTGTGAGTGTGTTGGGCAGAATTCTGCTTTTAAGCAAACAAAGTTTTGCATCACACACTTGAACGGTAAATAAGAAAGTCATGAAAAACAAAAGGCAGTCATTTTCCCTGCTGTACTGCGCTTAGCAGGAAGCCAGCTTATCAGCCAGCGTGACAGCTGAGAGACTCGCTGCCTTAGCGTGCCGGCACCAGCTGTGACCCAGTTTCTCGGCTTGCCTGGAACAAACTAAGTGGCCAATCTGGTAAAGCCGTGTTCTGTCTTTTGGTTGATTTATTACTTCTGTTTGTTAAGAAAGAAATAAGGGGATGTATCACACAAAGCGATGTGCTCTGGGACAAAAACAATAGCAGGTTTTCTCATCTGCACATATTGATTATGTGCTAGTCATACGTGTTAGTGCTAAATTGCTATTTTTACGTTATCTTGGACCGCACACTGGTCATTTCTTTTGATTCACTGCAGTGGATAGCGAATCGAGGGACACAGCCAATTTGCTGTGTGTTAATTTGTAAAATTGTATACGTGCACATTTCTCTAATATCAGTATACCTTATGTGCAATGTATATATATATATATATATATATATATATATATATATATATATATATATATATATATATATATATATATATATATATATATATATATATATATATATATATATATATACACATATCTGTTTGTTTCTGTTTGTGTGTGTGGGCAGCTCATCAACACATTCCGTGACAAGTACGTCATTCTGCTGAAGCACTACTTGGAGTCCGAGTACTCCTTTCTGTACTCCGAGCGCTACCTGCGTTCTATCATGGACAAGACGGTTGAAATCCGCAGCGTTGCTGAACAGAGTATCGCCATCATGAGGCAGTTTAAGGACTTCATCCCGCCCTTCACCAAAGAACTATTGAACATCCATGATTTCCCCTAGACATGGACATTTGATAATCTGAACAGAAAGAAAACATTTGAGATGTGGCCACATGCATCCCCCTTGTCCAATCCATCCATCTGCAAGAGGCATAGATTCTTATGAACCCCTGCAGCTGCAGGGGCTCATGAGAATCTATACGTCTTGCTGTTCAAAATCGACTTTATTTATTTTTACATCTCTGCTCCAGAGATGGAATCCGTTATCTGAAAGTGGCACTGAAGAACTGATGAGCCTCCAAGGTCTTGTCTCATGGTTGGCATGAGACAGACAGATGCAATAACTTGCTGCCAGTATGGAATTTCCATGTCACCTAATTCTGTATCTATATTATGAAACTGTTCAAGAACTACATTCTGTGCTTTGTCTAGAGTTGATTTTGTCTAGAGATGGACACTTCAGTTTTGAACGAAATTAAAACGTTTGTAGACGCTCTTCGAATTTGGTTCCAAACCAAGTCAAAGCTGTGTGTTTGAGTTTTTTTCCGGCCACCAAATCAGGATGCGCGCATTTGATGGCTAACACATTTGAGGCATGCTGTATTTGGATACGCAGCTGTGTGGTGCATATCCAGATGCGGAACGTCTTGAATTAGTTAAACCAAATCACTCAATGTAGCTTCTCTTTTGATTCTCTTGGTGACCCGCCAGGTTTGTTTCAGGAAAAAAAAAGGCGGGCTTGTTCAATAGCATGTCCGTTGAAAGGTCCTGCGCCTGAATTGATTAGTGGTCAGGTGGCACTCCATAGGCAGTAGATGTCAATGTTTTCCGTAGGCAATAGTTGTCACTGTCCCCAATGACTTCCCATTAGCGCCGTCCATTATCACACTTCAGTGCCATGGGTGTTAAACCCCAAAATAACCACTAACCACCCTCCAGGTTTCTGCTCAAGCCATGGACTAGAGTGAGACAGACTTTATGGGGATCTTGGTCTTGATGGAAAGGGGTTTTGAGTTTCACACAGCGTTGCCTCATTCACTCTCGATCTCACATGTTCCACCACCGACGATATAGGTGCTGATCATTAACATATTACGTTGGAAGAGGGAAAACATTGACCCACCAATCGTTACATATATGTATTTGTTCCTGTCAAATCTGACAGCTGTGTTATACCTGTGTGTGTATCATTGCATCGGCGTTGGGCTCACATGTGTGCTGGTGTGTGATGTTGGACCAGAATCACAGGTCCAAAATCACAGACTACACACCAATATGATCAATGAGATTTTGCGTTTTGTTCCTGTAAATGTAAGCATAATAACCAGGGGTCATTTCCACGAGTGAGCTTAGTCCTGCACCAGTCGCCAAGCAAGGTGCTTCGCTCTAGCGGAGCACCTTCCTTGGTGGCTGGCGCAGGACTCGCTCATGCAACTGGCCCCAGGCAGGCAGTGGCGAATTGATTGAAAACAGCCTGCTCGTGCATCGACAGCCATGCTATTTTGCGCTCTAGAGCAGAGGATAGCGGGAGTGTCAGAGCGTGAGGTGTGAATGTATTCAGTCGATTCACTGTCGGCTGTCTAAGTTGAATGAAACTGATGGGCCATATGAAGTTGAACGTGAAATTGTGAAGGCGGCTGATAGCAGGCCTAGTTGTTTCCGATTGAGTATTATACCTTCTGAAGGTAATAATTGATTAAATTAATTAGTACTGATGAAATTGTAATAAACCGTGTCGCAACTGTCCTTTTTAAAACAAACCCCTATGAGCTGTGAGTACTATGTGAGACACAGATGCTCGATGGTAAATAAGTCAGCCAGGGTCAGGTCACGACATAGACGCAGGATGGTCGTTGCGTCATTGCTTCTAACACGGGTAGTGTTAAATAGGTACTACTACTGGTGTTAGGAGCAATGATGCAATGACCATCCTGCGCCTGTGGCGTGACCTGACCTTGGCCGACGGGTACTATTTGCTACTACTCATGTTCGGAGCAACGACGCAACAACCATCCCGCGCCTGTGGGTCATCCATCCTGAAATGCCTGCTATTGTCACATTTGTCCCTAACATACTTAAGATATCAATGGTAGTTCAAGGGTGGTGCCAGAATAGCTTGGCGCCTGTAATTGCCAAGCTGTTTTGGCACCACCCCTGAATTATCATGGTCGACCTTTCTGCTCCGGATTTTAGGAATGTCTATCTTGGCTAGAGCCCGGCTCGGTGAGTTATCAGATCATATATGGTGGGCATGTCAGTGACTGTGTTCATTGTCTTGTCGAGTGCCAACAGAAAGAATTTGAACATTAATGTATTGTTCGGGTTGAGTGTGTGGCTATTGTGGCAGTTCCTATGCTAGTCTTACTCTCTGTGTGTGTGTGTGTGTGTGTGTGTGTGTGTGTGTGTGTGTGTGTGTGTGTGTGTGTGTGTGTGTGTGTGTGCGCATGCGTGTGAGTTAGTGTGTTTGTATATACAGAGAATTCATAAAGCCACGATGTTGAGCACACTTTACAACACTAGTTGTGTTTGCGTTTTGTTTTTATAGTTTTATTGCTTATGACCTTTTCTTAAGAAAATGTGTAACGGTTACAGCTTTTAATCACTAAACACAAACACACACACATACACACAGAGCACACCCAGAGCATACACACACAATACATACCAACTTCATGGTATAAATCCTCATGAACGCCCACAAATGCGTATCTATAGGCATAGGTACAACCTCAGTATTTTCTCCCATTACATCCTGAGGCTGATTTAAGAATAAATGCTTTTTGACCTATAAAGGCTATATTACAGATTAGGAAATGGATCCCCCATTTTAGTTCAATGATGGTGCCTGAACAGCTTGGCGCCTGAGGCACTAAGCTATTCTGGCACCACCTTTGAGCAATCTTAGTCCAATTAATTAAATTTAATTTCAAGCAGAAGTGTATTGGGATGAAAAATATAACAGAGTCGACCCGTTTGTCTCTCCTGACATTTTCTTTGAACGGATGGAGGATCTGTTCAAATTTCCTTTGCCGGCCTTATAATTATGTTCTGAAATCCTGTGTTTTATCACGATCTAGACAGAAGGTGGGCATCTGTCGGAGAGACCTGAGTAGGACGAGACATGGGGCAGGGTGCGATGCCCCTCCCCCCCCCACCCCCCCCCACCCATCCCCCAAATAAGTCCTACAGTATTTAGTATAATGCAGCTGTTCTTTTTTCCACTGCTAGTTTCCTCTAAACTCAGTCTACAGTCTGAGTGGGAATGAACGCCGGCACGTGCTTTGTGCAGAAGGAAGTGAGGCTGGCTTATCATGCAAGAGTAAAGCTATGGGTCCATAAGCACGAATACAAGGCGAACCCGATACGGCAATGCAATTATCCTTAAAAAATTGCATCATCTTCGTTGGCAGTCGGATGTGAATTCAGTTTCGCATCTGGTCAGGCATATGGAAACGCACAAACATGCACATTTCATTGACCTGTTGTAAAGGTCAAGGTTACAAAGATCAGATTAATTATATGATCAGCCTTCCACGTGAGCCTTAAGTGCTTTAGTTGCCATTGTGCAAACATTTGTATTCTAACATTAGAATGCAAACGTTAACAAAACGTAAATCAGATGAGCAAAATGACTAGTTTTAACCTATTTAATCCCACGGCTTCATTTCCCACATTTCAGAGGTGTCAGTCACCTGACCAACCATGTACCAGTTGCAACAGATCGATCGACCATGATACTTCAAGGGTATTGCCAGATCAGCTTGGCACCTTCAGGCGTCGGCTAACCTTGCACTACCATTGAATTATCATGATCAATCCCTCGCCTGTGGTAGGGCATCTGGCCTAAACTGATGGTTTAACCCTTATCATTCGGAATACACCAGTGTGTGAAATAAGTTTGACTAAAATAGTTCAAGGGTAGTGCCAGAATAGCTTGGCGCCTCTTTAGGCACTGCAAACTATTCTGGCACTACCCTTGAACTAAAGCCATTGGTCTATATCCTTATCTGTAAGTACTGTAATGTATCTTGCATATATGGCAGTGTACAAATTTGAAGCTTTTAGTCTCAGTATGATATGGCTTAAATAATATATGAACATTATCTGACATAGCAGGTAACCATAATCTAAAGTGATTCTAACCAAGAAATGTTAATTGGGTCATATGGTGGTTCCCCCTTCACCGCAAGTGGACGCATAATTGTGTCTTTGAAAACCTGGCAAATTCAACATCATGTAATCACATCAAAGAAACATGTTTTTAGCCTGATGCGACCTCGTGATCCCAAGCAGATTCAGCGCTCATGATGCTCAGTCTTTCTGGTTTGCTGACCCGATTCATATGTGACTAAGGTCAGCAAGAGGCAAAGACTGACTAACACTGATTATGAGCCCTGAATCTGTTGGAACTCACGAGGCTCCATCTTTGCCTCTTACAGTTTGGGGTGTTGTTCACATTTTTGCGGCAGTGAAGTGGTTAATGCAAGCTTTTGTCAAAACGCTCTACTCGCACGCATGTACTCTCAATCAAAGTACAAGTGTATGGGCTTTCACGTGCAGCGACCGCCGTCGTCCTTCATCTACAAGTGGCAGTACTGGTCATTGTTATCATGGTCTTTTACGGCAAAGGTCGGCCATGATCATATGAACTGTATACAATTAATATAATCATTCTTTTTTGCTTGTTTTCCTTTTCACCCTTTCGTGTTTTTTTACAATCATAGTACTGGAGTAGGAACCGTTATGGCCTGATATAATAGGCGGAAGTTAACTCGGTGACTGAATTTAAAATGTAGGTTTCGTCAGACTTTTGTTAACGTACTGTATGAAAGTCTGACGAAATGTAACGTACAGAAGTAAGACAATTTCAGTTTCACAACAACTTGAAATGAGGCAGTGCTTCAGCGGCGAACACTAGGTCGTTCTAGTAAAACAATCTATGGCAGCAAAACGTGCGAAAAACAACTTGTGACAAAATAACGCCACTGAATTCAATTGTTAGTACAGAAAAGAGACACATTGCGGTTTAGATAGTTGGATAACCATAATACCGATACGTGAGGTCTCTAATACTAGTAAATAGACACTTTTCTGTGTGCTGAGCTATGGACTGCTCTCCAGGGGTCAGTTGCATGAGCGAGCTTATTCCTGCGCCAGCCACTAAGAAAGGTATGCCGCTATATCGGCGCACTTGCTTTGTCGCTGGTGCAGGACTAAAAGCTCGCTCATGCAACTGGCTCCAAGTCTTCTGTCCCGTTTATTTGTGTGCATTCCGGTGTTTAGTATAAACTCGAAGGACACTTTCACGCTTCGCCCTCTTCTTGAGGGCCATAGTCGCTCGCGTTCAGGCTTACGTTTCTGCTTTCGGAGGTAAAGTTATTTTGACATAGTTTGCTGCATGACATGATCTGAACTCAAACGGCCGCTTACTTGTTTTTCTAGCAGAGCTTCATTTTGTCTCTGTTTTGAAACAACGTCTACGTGTATGTCAGTACGAAACAAACATGGATGGTGAACTAAAGAGTCTGCAACATTAGATCCAGTATTTTGTGCCGAAATCACACTAATCATACAAAAATGTGATTAGTTCGGTAGTTAATGTGCACGATTGGAAAGGATGCCAAACATTGACACAGGCTATGGTACTGGGCACTGTGTGTTCCCAGTGCATGGCAGCCATTCCAGTCATAATAATAATAATAATGAGGACCATTTGTAATGCTTCAGGCGCTGTGTATATGAACAATAAGATACTACACATTAAAGTGACAATTAAAAGCCACATGTACTTTATTAGTTGTTTAGATCCATGACAAAATTATGGCTTATGGTCACATCGAGACATCGCCAGAAACTGAGAAAGCAGAACAGGCTTTAGCCACAAGTGTTCTAGTGACGTCGAGATATGACCAAAAGCCATAATTTTGTCATGGATTTAAACAACAAATTTGTCTCGATTCACTACCACATAAGTCATTTTTTTAAAAAGCGACACTTACTCCGCCACGGCCCAGGCATGCTATTTCCACCTCCGTCGCATCAGTCAGATCAGAAAATACCTCACCACTCAAGCTGCGACCAAACTTGCTGTCTCTCTCATCTTATCTCGCATAGACTATTGCAACTTCTCCTTTCCGGCCTCCCTCACTCCACCACCTTCACTATCCAGCGCGTCCAGAACAATGCTGCCCGCCTCGTCCTCAGAAAGAAGAAATCCGACCACATCACTCCCCTGCATGCTCAAACGCCTTCACTGGCTCCCCATCCCCCAAAGCATCCAATACAAGATTCCGTCTCCCTGCTACAAATCCCTTAACAACTACGCTCCTGCCTATCTCTCCAACTTACTTCACCCCTACACTCCTTCCCGCTCCCTCCGCCTCAGACCCTCTCCGCCTCCACATCCGCCGCACCAAACTCAGCACTTTCAGCCCCTGCTCCTTCTCCATCTATGGTCCATCCATCTGGAACACTCTCCCACTCTCTCTCCGTCAGAAACACTCTCCTCCTTCCAGTCCGCCCTCAAAACTCACCTATTTCAACAGTTCTAGCACTATAACATCACCACACTCCCCACCCCAAGCTGCCTGTCGTAATGTATTTGTGGTACGTGAGTCATTGTCAAAAGCGTACGCATGTGTGCACGAGTTGTGAGTACACGCTTAGAATTATAATTATTATAAGATAAGCACATTATAAATACCGTAATTATTATTATTATTATTTACTTGTGACTGTCAGACATGTCTTGGTGCCGAGACACACGTGCGTCATGCACATCCACACAAGCATTTGGAACATGGAACAATGCCTCCAAACCACACACACACACTTTAAAAAAACACCCCATCCATTAAAATCTTTGTTTACGTTTATGTGTTTTTTTCTGTCATTTGACAAACTTCTGTTTGAACAATGGATTTGACGCCATACTGATGACAGTACTACTTGTACAGTTCGGTGTGGAACTATGACGCAGCACAGAACATGCCATGCTTCAACAATGATGTCATCCTTCCTTCCTTCATACAAACAGAAGGCTACATACAGTCTCACATCATGTGAACGTGTGCGAGTGTGCGGTTCTGAGGCATAACTAGACAAGTGAGAAGAAACAGTAACTGACTCTTCTTTTAAAGTTGAAAACTTATTGAATAACATTTTGACCTTCTTTATGAAGACTCTCAAAGATAATCCAGAATCATAACAACAGTTCTGTAAAGTTCTCTGAATTTAACAAACTACAATGGTGGTATATTGTCCTAAGAAACTGGAGTGTACAGTGCTCGCAGAAATTTAACCTTCCGTTTATCAAGACACTAAGTGATAGTCCAGAACCATCATAAAGTCAACTTCCATGGTTCTGTATTATTAGGACTTTCCCATAATTTTTCAAGTTGAATGGTTTTGGAGAACTTCTGTTCAACTGCTTATCTGGACTATCATTGAGTGTCTTCATTAAAAGGAAGGTTGATGTTATTCAGCAGGTTTACAATTTTAATTACATGTCAGCTTTTGTTTGTTCTTTGTTTGTTTTTCTGCATTTTTTTGTCTCAGAACTGTCCGCTCGCTTTTGCGTTGATACGGCGCGACTTTGTTTGATGTGCTGGAATGTTCCATTTACAGTGACAGAGGGGCTTGGTTATACATGAAGATTATGTGTCTGCATTGAACAACTTATGATTTACACATGTGCTTATTCCTCAAATTAAGATATAAATAACCTGGCAACAGCCTGCGTCGCTCTGTTCATTATCTCTGAACTGAGTATGTGCTTTTTTTTCGTTTAGTTTTAATGACGAAAGAGAAGCAAATGGCTTTATGATGAACTCCTGGAAGCAGATGATGGAAGACGACGCAGGATTTGTTAATAGAAAAGCATACCCTATATTAGGTCAATTGCCATTTAGGTCCCATGGACAGCGTGTGACCTAAAGTTTTGTCACCATTTTGCCTTCTTTCTTTGCACTCATGTGACATCACTAGTGAATCGAGACAATACTATGTGTAAATCAGCTAGAGCATAAGACCTGCAAATTTATACACGGACACTGCTTGGCAGTTGTTATATTTCAAGACTGAAAAACATAAGTTTTATGGCTGCATTTTAAACTGGCGTTGGAGATAATCTAAGCTATTGTAATCTTACCTGCGGTTAGTGTGCAGCTGAAAGAATACCTTGGGGCAGTGGGCACATGTTCACATCTGCACGGGACATAGGCGACCCCGCCCTCCACGAGTCACCTGCTGCCTTGCAGGTTAGGTTTTGGATAACCAAAGGCTAGGGTGCTGACACAGTACCTGATTCGGTGTATGAACTTCCTTGATGAAGTCACCACCCAGGGCGAAGGAGTCCCACGAGGGTCTCACTGGCCACGTGTCAAGGACCAAGGCGAGCCACAAATTATGTGGAGTTTCGGTTGTGGTTAACAGCCTGGAGAGGGATGGGCTCCGCCAGGTTCTTTTGCCCAAGACGCACCACATGCAATGACAACCTTACCTCAATCCATACTGGATTGGTCGTCACCTGGAACAAGGACCGCACCTTCTGTCTTGCGCCAGGGTAGAGGTGTTAAGTGTGTTACTGGTGCACCATCAAAACTCCATGCCAGAAACAACATCAGCATTGGCACTTGGAACGTCAGAACATTAAGAAAGCCTGGAAAGATAGAGGAACTGACACACAAAATGAACAGATACCATTTGACCATCCTAGGACTTTGCGAAGTACGATGGAAAAACCTTGGGGAAACATCAACCCAGGAAAACCACAAACTGTACTATAGTGGCAGAGAAGACAAACACGAACAGGGTGTCGGATTTCTCGTCCACAAAGACATCGTGAACACCATCATGAGTTGTCGGCCAGTCTCCAGTAGGCTTATCACCATATGCTTGAGGGCAACCCCATTCAATATCACCATTGTACAAGTTTATGCCCCAACAACAGATTATGGCCATGAGGAAATAGAAGACTTCTATGACCAACTGCAAGAAGTTCTGGACCAGACCCCCAAGAAAGACATTCTTGTGGTACAGGGAGACTGGAATGCCAAAATAGGAGAGGATGCTGCTAGGAACTGGAAAGGCACATGCGGACGCTACTGTAATGCAGAGACCAACGACAGAGGCTTAAGGCTCCTGGAATTTGCCAGCTCAAATGATCTAAAGCTGATGAACACGTTTGGCCCACACAAAGCATCCAGAAGGTGGACATGGCACAGCCCGAACGGAGAGCACCACAACCAAATTGACTACATCATGGTGAAGAGACACTTCCAAACCAGTGTGAACATTGTCAAGACAAGAAGTTTTCCAGGCGCCGACATTGGAAGTGACCATGACTTAGTGATGATGACCTTCCGACTTCGCCTAAAGAAGGTCAACAAGCAGGGTCCCACCAGAATCAAGTTTGACCTCGAGAAGCTGAAAGACCCAGAGGTAGTGGAAGCCTTCCAGGCAAAGATAGGAGGAAAATTCGCACCACTGCTACTTCTAGGTGCAAAAGACATGGACATGGACACACTGATCGACACATTTAACACTGTTGTAACCCAAACAGCCAGTGAGATCCTTGGCAAACACCGACAAGCAAAGAAATCTTGGGTTACAGCTGACATCTTTGTTCTATGTGACGAGCGTCAAGAATTAAAGAAAAAGAAATCAGAGGTAGAAGGAGCTAAACAATACAGGGAAATTAACCAGGCTATCAAGAAAAGCATGAAAAAGGCAAAGAATAAGTGGATTGAAGATCAGTGTAAACACATAGAAGTAAATCTGAACAAAAATAATAGCAAAAAAGCATACCAGATGGTGAAAGACCTGACCAGTGTAAAACAAGGACGATCCTCTATTATTCAAGATAAGGAAGGGAACTGTCTTACGGAAGACCAAGACATACTAAAGAGATGGACACAGTACTGCTCAGATTTGTACAACCACCAAGCTACAGGGAACCCAGGCATACTTGTCAGCCCACCCGTGACCAACAATGGCAACTATCTCATCCTCCAAGAAGAAGTAGAGGCTGCAGTGAAGTCGCTGAAAAAAGGGAAGGCAGCAGGAGCAGACAACATCTCTGCAGAGCTAGTCCAAGAAGGGGGAGAAGACATGATAAGCGCCTTACTAACAATCTGCAATAAGATCTGGCAGTCAGGGGATTGGCCCACACCATGGACCCAATCACTTATAATAACTCTCCCCCAAAAAGGCAACTTACATCAATGCCAGAATTATCGCACGATCAGTCTTATATGCCACCCAAGCAAAGTCATGTTAAAGATCCTGCTGAACAGGCTGAAGCCACAGGCAGAGGAAATCATAGCTGAGGAACAGGCAGGCTTCAGACCAGGGCGCAGCACAACTGAGCAGATCTTCAACCTGAGAGTTCTATGTGAGAGGTAATAATAATAATAATAATTACGGTATTTATAATGCGCTTATCTTATAATAATTATAACTCTAAGCGCACACTCACAACTCGCGCACGCATGCGCACGCTTTAGACAATGACTCACGTACCACAAACAGTGAAATACATTACGACGGTCAGCTTGGGGTGGGGAGTGCGGTGATATAGTGCTAAAACTGTTGAAAGAGGTGAGTTTTGAGGGCGGACTGGAAGGAGGAGAGAGAGTGTTTCTGACGGAGAGAGAGTGGGAGAGTGTTCCAGATGGATGGACCATAGACGGAGAAGGAGCGGGGACCGAAAGTGTTAAGTTTGGTGCGAGGGATGTGGAGGCGGAGAGGGTCGGAGGCAGAGCGGAGGGAGCGGGAAGGTGTGTAGGGGTGAAGTAAGTTGGAGAGATAGGCAGGAGCGCAGTTGTTCAGGGATTTGTAGCAGAGAGACAGAACTTTGTATTGGATGCGTTGGGGGATGGGGAGCCAGTGAAGGAGTTTGAGCAGGGGTGTGATGTGGTCGGATTTTTTCTTTCTGAGGACGAGTCGGGCAGCATTGTTCTGGACGCGTTGGAGAGTGAAGATGGTGGAGTGAGGGAGACCGGAAAGGAGAGAGTTGCAATAGTCAATGCGAGATAAGATGAGAGAGACAGCAAGTTTGGTGGCAGCTTCGGTAGTGAGGTATTTTCTGATCTGACTGATGCGGCGAAGGTGGAAATAGCATGCCTGGGTCGTGGCGGAGACGAAGTTGGTCATGGACAGAGAGGAATCGAGGATGACGCCGAGGTTCTTGGCCGAGTCAGAGAGGGAGATGGGGGTGCTATCGAGTTGAAGGTGGAGAGAGGGAGGGAGCTGGGAGAGTTTTTGGTGAGTGCCTACCAGCATGGCTTCCGTTTTGTCGTCGTTCAGTTTCAGCTTGTTTGCTGTCATCCAGTTTTTCACGTCTTTGTAGCAGTCAGCCGTGCGAGTCAGTAGTGACTGAGTGTTGTCGAGTTTGTCTTTGTCTTGCAGTTGTGAGTCGTCAGCGTAGAGGTGGTGGTGTATGCGGTGAGACTGGATGATGTTGGACAGAGGAGAGGTGTAGAGTGTGAAAAGGACCGGGCCCAGGACGGATCCCTGTGGAACTCCGCAGGAGAGCGTTACCGGGTTGGAAGAGACGCCGTTGATGGTGACGGACTGCTGTCTGTCAGAGAGGTAGGAGAGAAACCAGGAGTGAGCAGAGTCAGTGATGCCGAAGGAGTGGTGGAGTCGGTGGAGGAGGATAGAGTGGTCTATAGTGTCAAAGGCGGCAGAGAGATCGAGTAGTGTAAGAAGGGAGATGTTGCCAGAGTCAGTGGAGAGAAGCAGCTCGTTTAAGATATGTAGAAGGGCTGTTTCAGTGCTGTGATGTTTGCGATAGGCAGACTGGAATGGACTGAGGAGGTTGTTGTCGGTGAGATGGAGGTTGAGCTGGTTGAGAACAACCTTTTCAAGAAGCTTGGACAGGAAAGAGAGATTGGAGACTGGGCGATAGTTCTTGAGTTCGTTTGGGTCGAGGTTGTGTTTTTTGAGGAGAGGACGGACGATGGCGGACTTGAAGATATCGGGGACGGAGCCGTTTTCTAGAGATGCGTTGATGATGTCGGTAATGAAGGGTAGAAGTTTTGGAAGGCCGTCACGGTAGAGAGAAGCTGGGAGGGGGTCAAGTTCGCAGGTTTTGAAGGGCATGGATTTTATGGTCTTGAGGACTTCATCCTGAGAGACGGTGCGGAAGGACGAGAGGGGAGTGCTGGAAAAGGTGGGGTCGGGAGGGCAAGGCGGAGGAGGCAGGGTGTCGAGTGTGTCGCGCAGATTTTGGATTTTGTCCGAAAAATAGGTAGAGAAAGCAGACGGGAGTTCTTCTTTGCTGTGTGTGTTGGGGAGAGGAGAGTCTTTAGAAGTGCCTAGGAGTGTGTTCATGGTGGCGTAGAGGGTTTTGGAAGAGGTGGATTCCAGGATTTGGTTTTGAAGGTGTTTGCGTTTAGATTCGGAGATCATTTTGCAGACTTTGGATCTGGTTGTTTGGAAGATCTGTCTGTGAACGGTGAGGTCAGATGAGCGCCAGAGGCGTTCCGCTTGTCGGCGCTCGCGCTTGGCCTCAGCTATGTCATCAGTGAGCCAGGGGGAGGGGAGTCGGTTGGGTATGGAGCAGGTGGTGACAGGGGCATGGGTGTCTAGAAGTTTTCGAAGGGAGGAATCGAAATGGGATGCAAGATCGGGAGAGGGGGTGGGGTCCGAGAGAAGGTCGACAGCTTCGTCGAAGAAGCTCTCGCGGTTGACAGATTTTAGTTTGCGGCGAGAGACAACGAGCTTGGTTTTTTTCGGGGGAGGTAGATTGAGGGAGACGAGAATAGCGAAGTGGTCAGAGGGAAGCACAGAGGAGGTGTCAGAGTCGAAAAAGAGTTGATCGGAGGTGCGGGTGATGATCCAGTCGAGGGTGTGGCCAAGTCGGTGGGTGGGTTTAGTGATGTGTTGTGTAAGATTGTGGTTTAAAAGTGACGTGCAGAGGCGTTTTGTGTCAGGGTGGTCGGGTTTGTCAAAGTGGAAGTTAAAGTCGCCCAGAAGGATGTGTTTTCCGGGTCGTGTGCTGTAGTGTTCGAGGAGGAGGTCGAACTACAGCACCAGCAAGATCTCTATCATGTCTTTGTGGATTTTAAGAAAGCGTTTGACAGGGTGTGGCATGCAGCCTTTTGGTCCACAATGAAGCTATACAACATTAATGCCAACCTGATCAAAGTCGTAGCAAACCTTTACAACAAGGCCACTAGCGCAGTCTGCTTCAACGGCAAAATAGGAAACTGGTTTAGGACTAGAGTCGCAGTCAGACAAAGGTGCTTGCTCTCACCTACTCTTTTCAACATCTTCCTGGAAAGAATTATGACAGACGCTCTGAAAGATCATGAAGGATCTGTCAGTATTGGAGGCAGGACAATCACGAACTTGCGCTTTGCGGACGACATTGATGGCCTTGCAGGAACAGAGAAGGAACTAGCTCAGCTGGTGGAAAAGCTGGACAGTACAGCCATTGCGTACGGGATGGAAATCAGTGCAGAGAAGACCAAACTGATGACCAATAACACCAGTGGCATTGGCACTGACATCATGATTGGAAGCCAAAAACTGGAAACCATTATAATTTAATAAGTTCAAATACTTAGGAGCCATTGTGACAGATGAGGGATCAAAACCAGAAATACTGTCCAGGATTGCACAAACAACAGCACTGACAAGATTGAAGACCATATGGAAGGACAGAAACATCACACTCTGCTCCAAGATCAGACTGATGCGCTCCTTAGTCATCTTAGTGTTTTTGTATGCCTGCGAGTCATGGACCCTCACACCAGACCTTGAAAGGAGGATACAAGCCACTGAAATGAGATGTTTTCGAAGGCTGCTTGGCATTTCATACAGAGATCACGTCACGAACGTGGAAGTGGGAAGAAGAATCAGGCAAGCCATCGGGTCATATGAAGACCTATTAGCCATTGTGAAAAAATGCAAACTGAAGTGGTATGGGCATGTCACGCGTTCAGCGGGGCTTGCCAAAACAATCCTGCAAGGCACTGTGCAAGGAGGTCGAGGAGAGGAAGACAGAGGAAAAGATGGGAGGACAATATCTCAGAGTGGACAGGACTGAAGCTGCGCGATACGCTAAGAATGGCAGAGAACAGAGAGGAATGGAGAGAGCTGGTTGCCAAGTCATCAGTGGTGCCCCAATGGTCGGCAAGACTACGGGATATAGATAGATAGATAGATAGAAAGAATACCTGTAGCATTCATCTTAATGTAAGATGGCACATAAAGTTAAGGTCACCTGTTCGTTTAAATTATCTGATCCTTTTGTGGAAAACATTGAGGAACACCCACTCGCATACGAAACACAAACTCAGTAATTGCACATGGTGCTTTTTTAATGACTGCCAGGCATTTCTCAGAAATCATGGTATGCTGATGTTTATTTTGGATTCATCGGTGAGATTTCATTATAATTATGAGAAATGCACAGTTTTGGCTTTAAAAGCCAAAACTAAGCATTTCTCATGCACATGACTTTGTTTTAATTTAAATTGTCAACTGTCATTCTCTTTTTGTTTCCTCAAAACACATTACCGATGACATTACAGTATGGAGTGGCGCGCGACGGGTGTTCCCCTTCCTCCCCTCCTCCCAGGATGTCCCTCGCGTCGACGCAAGCCTCGCCACCGGGAGCGCTCCCCTGCTACTGACATCCTGGGAGGAGGGGAGGAAGGGAAACACCCGTCGTGCACCACTCCATACTGTAATGTCATCAGTAAGTATTTTTCGAAAAAATACATTTTAAAGAAAAATACATTTTTCAGGTATTGCACATGCCTGTCTTTTGAAGCATGGAACAGTTGCTTACCTGGTCCGCTTGCCGTCAGTTCCTTGGAGTAATGAAATTGCGGTGTGCATCTACATCTTTAAGGAGAACAGCAACTTGCTTCTTGTCAACAAAATTAGTCAGCCGGAACTTTTCACCTTGGCTGTCTGTAAACAGTTCTATACATCAATCTTCAGGAGGATCAAGTTCAGGAACAGTGCAACATAAACTCACAAAACCTGCTGTGTTTGTGCACCAAGTTGGTCACCACAGCTTGACAGTGCCTACTGGCAATTGTTTGTCTTCTCAAATACTATGCAGATGCAGCACAGATCCAGGACCTGTGTTGATAGTGAAACGCAGCATGGCAGGCCACAGCAAGTGGGCCAACATTCGACATATCAAAGCGGCAAAAGATGCAGCAAAGTCGAAGATATCTAGTGATATCTCTCGGAGAGCAAGGGTCTTAATCAGAGGTAAACATTCTGCAGCATGTCCATTTTAGTTCTACTGCCAGAACTGATTTAGATGCGCACATTTTAGCATGCTCGTACTAATAAAGTTGTATTCTGAAGCTTTGGGTGTTGGTAACATTTTTAGACACGATGATTCTTGCAGGAATCATCATGAATAAAACCGCTACCAACACCCAAAGGGTTAATGCAAAACTAGACCCTCAGTTTTCACTTCCTCTAGTCTTTTCTGATTTAACACCCAGCCTGCACACTTTTGCTGTCCCCTTTCTGTTCTCTCTGTCAGGTACCCCTCCTTCTTTTGTTGACCTGTCAACCGTCAACACCAAGTTAGTAGCGCTCAAAATGGTCACCAGATATTGTAATATTTTTTAGGACACTGTATGTGACATACAGTGTTTTGTGTTACAGTGTATGTTGCATACAGTCTCTTTTGTTACAGTGTATGTCACATACGGTGTCTTGTGTTCGCATACTCTATAATTTATAAGTTTCCTATTCTTACGCTTCGGCTACTTTACCATGGGATTATGAGGTGGACCATACAGTGTACTCCCCGTTATAAATGTATACTCACTTTTAGTGTACCCAAACACCTCATGCACACATTGTGATCTTCAACTGTGCATGCACCCTGAGAGATTCTCAAAATCCCCTGTATTCTAAGTGAAGATGAGGGTCATTAGGATCTATGCAAGCCCGAGAAGGATAATGATAAATTCACACTGAGTCTTTACGCATAGATGACACTGATATTCCATTTCAGTCTTCGGTCAAATATCTTGGTGTCAAGCTCGATAAGACTTTGAGTATGCAGGATCATGTCGGTGAAATCTGTCGTGCTTCATACTCTCTGAGACGCATTGCATCTGTCCGACACAGTCTTTCTGAATCTGCCACTGCAAAGTTAGTGAATACTTTAGTCACGAGCCGTCTTGACTACTGTAATTCTCTGCTTTTTGGTGTTCCATCTGAGTAGATTAGCTGCCTTCAGCGAGTTCAAAATAATGCCGCAAGGCTTGTAAAGCGGGGTGCCAGCAAATCCTCATGAGCCTGCGCAGTTTTGAGGGCTCATGAGGATCTATGTCTCTTGCAGTTGAATCAGGGTTTTCTTGGCAATGAATGGGGTTAATTTCTACTTTTATTGTGTTTACAGAGACTGGAAACCCTGATCCTAAATCCAACCTTCGACTTTCACAGTTGATCGAGGAGGCCAAATCCAAAGACGTCCCAAACGCCACCATTGAAAAGATCCTCAGCCAGGCTGTATGTGTCTAGGTTATAGAACATCTTTTTTGCCATTAGCAACAAGTGCCAGAGATATGTATACTCATCATGTAAACTGTGGGGTAGTGGGACGGGTGAGAGACAGTAACTTTCTTACAGTTTACCTTTTCCCTGCCTGGAAAAGGTGAACTCAATCCAGCTGCAAGAGACATGGATCCTCTTGAGTCCTCACAATTGCAGGGGTTCATGAGGATCTATGCCTCTTGCTGATACCATTTTGTATTCGTGTTCTTAGATGGTTTGGATTCTTTGGTGCACAATATTAAACTAACAAACATGAAAAGTATCTGTAACATGCCATTTGAGGTTGAACAAAATTACTTTTAGGTGTTGTTTTTGATTTTGGGTGGCCTGAGCGCTACTTTCTGACTTTTTTTTTCATGTACTGATAAACAGCAGTTTTTGATCAGAAGAAGGCATAATTTCTCATGAGCTATTGTACAGCAGAGATCCATGCTAAATTATTTCTTTTTTTCATGGCAAGGGTTGAGGGATTGTAGGTTGTGACTTAAAAACCTTTTCAGGTGACAGAATCTGTCAGCCTAGTTTTAAAGTATAAAAAAATGCCACTATAAATGCCACTTTTTTATTAAAAAAAGTTCAAAAGTATATCAGTATGACAGTATTTTCTGGAGAATAGGAGAAACAAAATTTCCAACAGATGTTAGGATGACCCTCTTTTCTGAAAAAACAAACTTGGCTCTAATTAGCATACTTTTGAACTGTTTCTTCTATCTGAAAATTTGTTTTGGTTTTTGTTGTTGTGGTAGCACAGCTGCTGGTAGTAAGTGATATAAATTTGTGATAAAAAACATAGTAATAAATTTTAAAAATATGTTTCAGAATAAAATGAAGGATGCGTCACCAATGGTGTTTGAGGCCAAAGGTCCAGGGGGCAGCGTGATGCTGATTGAAGTCATGACAACCAATATGAAGGCCATCAAAGGGGAGCTGCAGGGTGTCGTAAAAAAGTGTGGGTCAGTATTTGTATATGTATGTTTTATAGTTCACAGTAAGCAAATGGTCCTTGAGCCAATGTTGTGCACACTTAGCACACACACACACATAGCACAAGGTTGTGCTAATTTTTATTACCACTTCATGAAGCAAAAAAATAAAAACAAAGCAGAAGTTAAAAAAAAAAAAATAATGAAGACAAACAAAACAAAAACAAAAAAAAATTAGTACATTGTACTGGTTGAAAATTTGGAATGGCCAGAAACACTTCATATTTTAGGCAGTATATCCTAATTAAGTCAGTTTTTTCGAAAGGTGAACAATTAAGAAAGGTTAAGAAAACATTCAACTGTAACTTAACCATTATCATTCGGAATACACCAGGGTGTTCAAGGGTGGTGCCAGAATAGCTTGGCGCCTCTAGGCGCCAAGCTATTCTGGCACCACCCTTGAACTAAAGCCATTGGTCTGTATCCTTATCTGTAAGTACTGTAATGTAGCTTGCATATGGCAGTGTACACATTTGAAGCTTTCAGCCTCAGTATGATAGGGGTTAATGTCAGAGACCTAATTTACAGTCTGTGTCATTGAAGAGATCGGCCCCATAGTGCATGCATCCACCAGTACTGTTGTGAACAGTACCACTGCCAGTGGCTGCATGCAGAAGTGGGTCACTGTTGATTTAACCCTTTGGCTGTGCACAGCGCTCTTTATTCAAGCGCAGCGATTCCTGCAGGAATCACCTTGACAAAACATGGACAGCCAAAGAATTAGCCCCTATATGCAAGGGTGTAAACACTTTGTAACAACTGTTTCAGATTCTCCATGTTTGAAGGAAGCTCAATAGCAATGATGTCCTTTGTGGAAAAGGGGGTGGTGCTTGTGGATATTGACACTACTGAGGAGAAGAAGGTTGACGTCGACAGTTATGTTGATGTAGCCATTGAAGTGGGGGCCGAGGAAGTCACGCTGGAGGAGGATTCAGGAGAGCAAGTATTACAGGTGCGTTCTTTCACTTTGCTTTCACTTTTGCTAGTGGCTCCCATTTTTATAAAATACGCAACTCCCCTCCTTTTCCTGCCCATGAGATATATCCTACCCTCTCTCAACTGACGTGGTATCAAGCTTATGATGTCTCCGCCGCAGCGTCTGAACACTTAATGCTTCAGCTACATGATCAGGCTTTCCATTAAGAGAAAATCCTCTGTATTTAACGGACAAATTTTGACAGGGTATGGAAAAAATTAAAGAGGGACAGACTGATCTTGAGAAAAAATAATCTTATCCCTGCCGTGTTTCAAGTACGTTACGGACTGTATAGCGCCTGGGACAGATTATTTGTCATGCTGTCCATCCCGATGGTGGACAATTTTAAATCCTAGTGGAAAACCTGGTGATGGTAAGTAGAGGTGGCGACAGATACACGTGTCAGTCTGTTTCATGATCTGGAATGAAGACTTCAAGGGACAGCTGATTACGGTGCCAATTTGTTCATTGAGCACATCTCCTTTAACCCACTACATCCTGAGGCTGAATTAAAAAAAAAATGCTTATTGTCCTATGAAGGCTACACGACAGATTGGGAGATAGATCAACCATTTTAGTCCAAGGGTAGTGCCAGAATAGCTTAACCCATATACTGAGGCTAAAAGCTTCAAATTTATACACTGTCATATGCAAGCTACATTATAGTACTTACACATAAGGATAAAGACCAATGGCTTTAGTTCAAGGGTGGTGCCAGAAAAGCTTGGCACCTAGAGGCGCCAAACTATTCTGGCACTACCCTTGAACTATTTTAGTCACACTTATTTCACACACTGGTGTATTCTGAATGATATGTGTTAACTGGCACCTCAGGCGCCAAGCTATTCTGTCACAACCCTTGAACTATCATAATCAAATTTATTTCAAGCAATAGTGTATCAGGATGAAAAGGGTTAAGTGTATCGACCAAACTTCTTAACCTTTTGACTGTTGATAGCGTTTTTTATAAAGACGATTCCAATAGGAATCACATATTTAAAAAACAAAGCACTACGGACAGCCAAACTATTAACCCATTCAGCCCTGATGCGCTACAGCAGGAGATGGATCGACCATGATAATTAAAGGGTAGTGCCAGATTAGCTTGGCGCCTGTCAGCGCCAAGCTAATCTGGCACTGCCCTTGATTTATCATGGTCGATCCATCGCCTGCAACTCGTGCATAGTCATTAGATGACGCCTCCAAAGTTTGGGAAATATAGCCGTCGGGCTGAATGAGTTAAAACTATTGTCTCTTATTTTCTTTCTCAGTTTCTGTGTGAGCCAGGGGAGGTGTATGCTGTAAAAAAAGAGCTGGAGGCTCATGAGTTGCCCGTTCGGTCAGCAGAGATCGTTTTCCTGACGACCAAGACAGTACCATTTACAGATGACGCACTTGAGTTGCTGTCGAAAGTTCTGGACAAACTTGATGATCACCCAGATGTGATCAAAGTCTACACTAATGTGGCTGCGGCATCTGCTCAGAGTTAACTCATTCAACCCCACGCACATATTTCCCAAATTTTGGAGGCGTCACCTTACGATTATGCACCAGTTGCAGGAGATGAATCGACCATGATAATTCAAGGGTAGTGCCAGATTAGCTTGGCACTGACAGGTGCCAAGCTAATCTATCACTACCTTGAATTATCATGGTTGATCCATCTCCTGCTGTAGTGCGTCAGGGCTGAATGGGTTAAACCCCATGTGCATGATACCATGCACAGTAGTAGTGGCTACTTGCGCAAGAGGCTTAACTCTTGGCTGTCATTAGTGATTGGTCAAGGTGATTCCTGGCTGTCGGTAGTGATTTTGGTCGAGGTTATACCTGCAGGAATCAGCTTGACCAAAATTGCTACCCACAATCCACAGGTTTAACAGCACTTACCACATACCAATTTTGGCTGTGTCACTTCCAGTTTTGATTTTGGAGATGCACTCAGTGCAGTAATTCAAAGGATTTCATGGTGTCATAAATTTTCCATCCAGACCAAAAAGGTGACTGCCAAGCGTGTAATATGCAAAGAAGTACCCAACGGAGAAGAAACACGCTTAGAAAAGACGGGTACAACACAATTTATTAATATTTCGGGTAAATACCCTTTGTCAAAATAGACAAACAAACAGACAGATAAGTAAACAGATAACAGATAAGTAGCGGCTAATCTCTCTGTTTGTTTGTTTGTCTATTTTGACAAAGGGTATTTACCCGAAATATTAATAAATTGTGTTGTACCCGTCTTTTCTAAGCGTGTTTCTTCTCCGTTGGGTACTTCTTTACATAAATTTTCCAGACTCACTTTACCTGCATGATTTCAGAATTTTAGGTTACTCACACAATAATCGTCTCCCCTAAACATGTTTTAGGGAGAAAAGGCACAGATTGAGTCTTGCCACTAGGTAATGCCTCTCCAAAAGTTGCCGTACCTAGTGTGCTTTTTTGTTGCTTGGTACATACTGATGTTATAGAATATATAGTGATAAATTAACTCATTCCACACCAGGACCGAAATCCCCCAATTTTGAAGTTGCCCTCTGAAGGACTGTATTGCAATTCTAGAAACAGATCGAGCATGATAGTTGAAGGATGGTGCCAGAATAGCTTGGCGCCTATAGGTGCCAAGCTATTCTGGCACCACCCTTGAACTTTCATGTTTGATCCGTGTCTATGTGTGGTGTGTCAGGGCTGAATGAGTTACTCCAACTCCCACAGGCCACAGTTTCCCAATTTGTGGGAATAGAAGTAGACTAATTGAAGGATCATTATGGACCGACCCTCAGACGTGGTTAGCATATTGTGAGCCTGCCCACAAAAATCGGAATGCCTGCTATGGTCATTTAGACCCAACTGTCTGAAAACAGAGAGATAGGATGTTCAGTTGTGGGTGCGCAAAACATTTCCAGAATGAATTACAGTACTAAAGAAGATATTCATAGAGCCCTTTAATGTTTATTTTTCTTCTCAGTGCTAAGACCATAAAAGATTTGTTATGTAATGTTACATCATGAGGCTGTATTTCGTGTACAATCAAAACCTGCGAGCACAGTATGACGTATGATGTAATTTGACTGTATGGTTTCCAAATCAGGGCTGTTTGTCACCCTTCAAATAAGCATGTGGTTTTAACCTATATCATACTGAGGGCTAAAAGCCTCAAGCTACATTATAGTACTTACAGATTAGGATATAGACCAATGGCTTTAGTTCAAGGCTAGTGCCTGAATATCTTGGCGCCTAGAGGTGTCAAGCTATTCTGGTACTACCCTTGAACTATTTTAGTCAGATTTATTTCACACATTGGTGTATTGCAAATAATGAGGGTTAAAGATGCAAACAAGGGAGACTATTTTGTCAAACACAAAAATAAGAATTTGTATACATGTATGTTCTTTAAATGGCACCGACGGGTGTTAGGAGAGCTTGGGCAGGGTGGGTATTGTGTCACGTGGAGGGCTTACCTAGGGAACTTACAGAAGTAATTTCTAGAGCTCCTTCATGGGATTGAAATTGCGAGGTTTACAGGATTAACTCGTTAAAGTGATCTGCTTTAACCCTTATCGTTCGGAATACACCAGTGTCTGAAATAAGTTTGACTAAAATAGTTCAAGGGTAGTGCCAGAATAGCTTGGCGCCTAGGCGCCAAGCTATTCTGGCATCACCCTTGAACTTAAACTAAACCCATTGGTTTATATCCTTGTTTGTAAGTATTATAATGTAGCTTGCATACAGGGAGTACAAATGTAACCTCAGTATGATATGGGTTGGACTGACAACAACATATACTTAGTCGACCCTGAGAAAAAACTGAATGACTACCTACAATATTTTTACAAGCAATTTGAAGGACAGCCAACATTGTTTATTGTTGATGACTGCTCCGCAGAGAAAGACATTGTCAAGAAGAGAAACACTCTGGCAGAACTTGCTTTCAGTGGCAGACACGCAAATGTCAGTGTATGGATTCTCACTCAAAAATATAATGCTGTACTGAAAGATTTTCGAGAACAGTTAAAGTTTATCTGTTTGTTTTACTGTAAGGATCGTGACAGCTTTGAAGACTGTCTCAGAGAGAATGATGTCATCCCAAATAAGCATGAACGAGATGATGTAAAAAATAAACTGAAATCAACTAAGCATCTAAAGCTCATTTTAAAGACAGATCAGCCCACAGGGTATGGGTTAGTAAATTGATGTAAATTAATTTATTCTTTTGTTTGTCCAATAAAAATGACAGACGGACAAATCATACAGGTGCTTGATCTCACACACCCTTTCAAAGATGTTATGCACTTTACTGACTTAATATCACCCAAACAGACTTACATAAGCCTTTCAGCACCATCAGAAATATATGCTACATATAGTGTGACTTTGGATTATGTCGATGAGCATCCAGATGTGGAGTGCATGACAGTTGATTTAAAGACACCTACCTTTAAAGTTAATGATACCAACTATGATTGGTTAGGAGACGTTTGTTATAGCATATTTAAACAACTGCGCAAACTAAATGTTTATATTGACAGTGTTACAGTTAATAAAGTGGTATTATACAAGGTGCGCCAGCAGAGTTAACGTTAATATTTTTTCATTTATTATTTTGTCGGTCAAATAAAAATGACGGACAATTCACAGTCTGTCTCTAAACACGTTTTCTAATTCTCTTCTTGTGTTAACTGTGTGTTGTCTTGTTGATATGTACGAAACAATCACTTCACCGTCTACTCTAGTAAATTCTATTTTGGCAACAATCTGAATCTTCACACTGCCTGTAAGAAGATTATCTTGTATGACAGAAAAAGAGTTTTCTATTGATTCATAAACATTGTTAGTATTGGTTATAGGCAAGTTTGTTGTGTGAAACACATTTCTTTTGATTTTTCGAAAAAATATATTTTAGAGAAAAAAATTGATTTGTTTCCTCAAAACCATTACCGATGGCATTACTGATAGGAAGAATAACGAAAAGGAGGAGGGTGCCGCCCACCATGCCCCGTCCTGAGAACATGTTGGTTAACGAGGTGCCCTGGGCGCAAACTCCCGACGATTTCAACTAAGCGTTACCTATGGCACCCAGGGTGCCGGGAGGGAGTGTTGCGCCGCTGAGACGTCCCCAACAAGGGCCAGGTTCTCCCCCTGGCCTGAGAGGTCTCGTAGGTAGAAGCGAGCGAAGGTGGAACTCGTTCGCCACCCAACGGCCGCCACAATGTCCCGCACTGCACAGTTGCGGTCGAAGGCAAGACTCACAGATACCGCCCGAACCTCGTGCGCTCGAATCCAAAGTCTCTGTGCCACGCCCGGTGAGAGTTCTTCATAAGCAGAGCGAATGATCCTGCGATTCCATGAGGATATAGTCTGTGTTGAAATATCGTCCCTGCCGCATCTCAGGGGAAGAAAGAGGCGTTTCTGGCCCCGTAGGAAGGGCCGCGAACGACGCAGGTAGTTCCGCAAGGCCCGTACAGGGTCTTGTTGTCGGGATTCCCGGGAAAGGTCAAAACCCTTAAGCGGGCAGAGGGTCATGATCTGAGCTCCGGCCGAGGGAAGCCTATTCTTGGCGAAAAAGGGTTCGTCATTAACTGGACGGAGTCATCCGCACGAAACTGGAGACATGCCGAGTCCACTGATAATGCATGCAGCTCGCTGACTCGTGAGGATCCAAGCCAGGTCCCAGCACGGAAGTAGCGAACGCTGAACAGGTCGCTGTAATAATAATAATAATAATACCGTTATTATATAGGCGCTCAATTTTTGGGGGCAAATCGACTCAAAGCGCCGCGAACTGAAACCCAACATGCACACTCACGTAACAGACACGGATTTACGCCATTTAAGACAAACACAGTACAGACGAAGGGCCAGTTCAGCTACTTAAGTTACAGAGATTTTTGATCGCTTGTATTTGAAATTTGTAAAGTGGTCTGAAACCGGTACCAAAGTGGGGGGGATGGGTGGGGGGGGGGGGGGGGATGGAAGAACCGGAGTACCTGGAGAAAGAACCCCCGACGGTCCGCCCGAATTAACGATGACACTTACCAGAGGAGAAAAGTCTGACGCCGGAACCCGTTTTCGAACCTCGCACCTTTGGCATTGGTGGCAGGCGCCTTAACCACTGCGCCACGGACCGCCCGTATAACTCAAAGTGGGCAAAGAGGTCGGCGAGGTCTTTGCACGCTCCCGGATCCGGTCGGCCCAAATGTCAGTAGATATCTGCGACCATACAGAGATATCCCCGGATGGTGATAGGGGCCAAGTTTTGTTCGTCAAATGAGCCACAAGAAGAACTCCGCTAACTGGGGTGTAGACAAGGCCGTTGGAAACAGGTGTCTGGAGAGGCACCAGGACTGCAGGACTCTCCAATTGCCCTCGTATACCCTCCTGGTGGAAGCCCTGCGGGCCGCAGCGATAGCCTCCATTGCTGCACGCGAGAAGCCTCTAGCGGTGAGGGCCGACCGCACAACCTCCAGGCATGTAATAGGAGCCGCTCTGGACATGGGTGGAGGAGAGCTTGTCGTGGTTGTTTCAGCATCGTGCGTGGTGTGGGTAATAGCAGGGGGGCGTCCGTGGCGAGGCTCACCAGGTCAATCGTCCAGCTGCGGGCTCAGCTGAAGGGGGCTACGAGGAAGAGGATATGGGTTAATTGCTAAAATTCACCGATACAGCGGGTTGTCTGTGTTGTGTGCCTCAACTACGACTTTTCTAACCTTCTCACAATCCATGCAAGAAGGCACACGTACAAGAGGTTTTCATTTGCCTTTCCAGCATAACAAAAGGAACTCGCCTGCATACAAAGAAGTAGAAAGTCAAGAAGTCTTTCATTTTATGACAGTCAAACTTGATTGTCTCCCTCACTATTCATGGTAGCTGTGTTGAAATTGTTGATTGTTTTAAGTTTCTCAGCACCCACATCTCAAACGATCTTAAATGGGAGATAAACGTTGATTCTTTAGTGAAAAAATCCCAGCAACGACTGTATTTTCTCAGACGTCTTAGAATGTTTGGCGTCAGCAGACAAATTTTGACCAACTTCTACCGGGCAGTTATTGAAAGTATTTTGACCTTCTCCCTGACCATGTGGTTTGGCAGTACCACATAGAAAGAGCGATCCAAAATAAACAGAGTTGTAAAAACTGCATCGAAAATCATAGGTATTGATTTGCCCGCTTTGGAGTCCCTCTTCCACAAAAAAATGCTAAAAAAAGGCTAGATCCATCCTCCGAGATGATTCCCACCCAGCCCATGAGTTGTTTGAGATGTTGCCATCAGGGTGCCGCTACAGAGCTATCAGAACACGCACGAGTCGTTTTAAAAATAGTTTTTACCCAACCTCTGTCCAGACTTGTAATGATGCAAACAAACGCCAAACCTGATCCATCCATCCCACTGTTTACTATAATGTATATACAGTATTGTAGAGCTATCAGCATAATACTTCATTTGTGATGCAAGTGACGTATTTTATGTTGTGATGTTTTCTGTGATTTGTGTCACTGTGAAATCGTGTTTATTGCCTTTACGTTTAGACCACAATAGTTATTAACGTGTGCAGGTGAATGTGTGTGTGTGTGTGTGTGTGTGTGTGTGTGTGTGTGTGTGAGCAGCTTAATTATATTTTGATGTGTTTTATGTTCTTCTTTTTAGTCCCCCACCCGGGTCTGCCCTGGGGGACTTGGGTGGGGTTAGGTATTTTTTAGTTCCCAGGGTCACCCTGGTCAGCCCCACAGGGTGGGTTTTTCTCTCTATTCTGGGGCATGCGTTTCTGTCTACCCTTTGTCCATTCACCTGTATTTGCCTTTTTAAAACACTCCCTACTGTCTGCACTGCCTGTAGCTCTTGATATTGGATGTGTGTTGCTAAATGGTCTTAGCTTTATTTAGGCCCCATGTTGTAGGTGTAGGTTTATTTAACGTATTTGACCGGCTGGCGACATACATTCAATTTTCTGTTTAGTTTTTTTTTCACAAGCAGTGCAGGCACGTCCTGAGAAAGCCTTGTTGCTGTCGGGACGTTAAGCAATGTACAATCAATCAATCAATTCTTTTTAGTTGCGCAGCACCGAGACGATTTCCTAATGTATTTTTACATATGGCAATAAAGTTCTATCTTAAGTTAGCCCTTTTGTCCAGCATTATTGTAATTAGATATACTAAGAACATTTACAAGGAGATATTGCAAATTATTAACCCTTTAATGGTTGGAGGGTGTCGCTTTAATGTGACTCCGGGGCTCCAAACACACATAGTGAGATTTTTCTTGCTGCTGGATATAGTCCTTGCCTGATGTTGATGTATTTGGAAAGATGTTTGTACGATTAAAAAAAGAAGAAGTCAAAACCTCACGTTTAATGGAGCGGATCTGTGTTTCACGTATGTAAGCCCTTTTAATGCGGATGTTGGTTTGGGAGTATGGAAATAAATCCTATTTATTATTATGATTTATAACTTGTTTAATTTACATGTGTACGTTGATGAAGTATTTACGTACTCAAACCAAGGGGAATGACAGCGCTGGACAGACAACAGTTAGATCCCCTGCCCCCGCCTATCAGGCACCCAATCGCCAGCCCACAGAGAAATACGCAGGTATAGAATAAGACAATCATTTCCATTCCTAATAAGAATGGATCAGGTCTCTTATATAACCCATGTCTTTCTCCGGAACTTAGGAAGTAGGCAGGAGAAACATACATACACAAACATGAAGGTGCGCTACTATATGTGGTCGGGTAAATACCCTGATTTCCCACAGTAGATGCACAGAACATTACACAACAATGTAACGATACAAATTTTGCCTCGAGTTATACATGATACTCACAAACCAGATAGGTGAGGCTAGCGCTGGCAGAATTGTCAGTACTCAAACCAAGGGGAATCACAGCGCTGGACAGACAACAGTTAGATCCCCTGCCCCCGCCTATCAGGCACCCAATCGCCAGCCCACAGAGAAATACGCAGGTATAGAATAAGACAATCATTTCCATTCCTAATAAGAATGGATCAGGTCTCTTATATAACCCATGTCTTTCTCCGGAACTTAGGAAGTAGGCAGGAGAAACATACATACACAAACATGAAGGTGCGCTACTATATGTGGTCGGGTAAATACCCTGATTTCCCACAGTAGATGCACAGAACATTACACAACAATGTAACGATACAAATTTTGCCTCGAGTTATACATGATACTCACAAACCAGATAGGTGAGGCTAGCGCTGGCAGAATTGTCAGTACTCAAACCAAGGGGAATCACAGCGCTGGACAGACAACAGTTAGATCCCCTGCCCCCGCCTATCGGGCACCCAATCGCCAGCCCACAGAGAAATACGCAGGTATAGAATAAGACAATCATTTCCATTCCTAATAAGAATGGATCAGGTCTCTTATATAACCCATGTCTTTCTCCGGAACTTAGGAAGTAGGCAGGAGAAACATACATACACAAACATGAAGGTGCGCTACTATATGTGGTCGGGTAAATACCCTGATTTCCCACAGTAGATGCACAGAACATTACACAACAATGTAACGATACAAATTTTGCCTCGAGTTATACATGATACTCACAAACCAGATAGGTGAGGCTAGCGCTGGCAGAATTGTCAGTACTCAAACCAAGGGGAATGACAGCGCTGGACAGACATGATCCCCTGCCCCCGCCTATCAGGCACCCAATCGCCAGCCCACAGAGAAATACGCAGGTATAGAATAAGACAATCATTTCCATTCCTAATAAGAATGGATCAGGTCTCTTATATAACCCATGTCTTTCTCCGGAACTTAGGAAGTAGGCAGGAGAAACATACATACACAAACATGAAGGTGCGCTACTATATGTGGTCGGGTAAATACCCTGATTTCCCACAGTAGATGCACAGAACATTACACAACAATGTAACGATACAAATTTTGCCTCGAGTTATACATGATACTCACAAACCAGATAGGTGAGGCTAGCGCTGGCAGAATTGTCAGTACTCAAACCAAGGGGAATCACAGCGCTGGACAGACAACAGTTAGATCCCCTGCCCCCGCCTATCAGGCACCCAATCGCCAGCCCACAGAGAAATACGCAGTATTTACGGTTTTTGCGTGAAGCATGCCGCCAATTTTGCCAACATGACTTTGTAAAGATGTTAATTTTGTAAATTCATGCACAATAAAAAGTTGTCTGTTTTTGTTGTGTGCATGTGATTGACATGCTGTGTACATATGTACGTGTGTGTGTGCGTGTTTGTGTGCATGTGTAAGAAAGTGGTTGCTCCATACCATAAGCCGCCGTGAGAAGACCTTAGTTGCCAGCTCGGCGTTAAACCCAAATAACTAACATACCATACGTCTACATGTATTGCTATTATAGTAATAGACTTATGGCCATACTTGCTGATTTTTACAAAAGCACAGTATCTGCATTATATTGTGCAGGTGTTATACACATTTCAGTCAGTTCTGCCTTCGTAATGAAGAAACATAATAAAAAGAACACCAGAGAAGTTTTTTGCATGAATTTGTAACATTATTTTCACAAGATTTGTTTAGTCATAGCGCTCATAAAATGAAACCAAAAGGTATACACTGTACATATATAAGACTTTCATGCCTAAGGATTTGTAGTCTACATGTAATTTGATACTGCCGAAAGTACTCGCGCGCTCACACACACACACAGACACGAGTTGTCTCCGTCGGATTCGCTACCGCTGGTCAGCGTTAGCGAATCGAGGGATGCAGTCTCTCTACTGATCTCTCTCACACACTCACTACAGTAATGAAACGCTGCAGACGCTTCGTTGTTGCAAATTTCTTTTTTTCAAGGCAGTAGAAATATTTCAACAATATTATCTGAAAGAATGAGTAAGTACAACCAACCACAGTCATTCTCTTTATTCATACAATCCATATTGCACATCGGTCGTGAAAGACTTGAAATATTGTGTACATAACATCAAAACGTCTGCAAAGATTTATAGCAAACATGCATTTGCACATAAAACTATACCCCTAAAACTATCAGCTTCGATGATGGTATTATTATCAATTTTATGGCATGGCGAAAAAGCATCTTTTGCACGTGCATCAACCGTAAACGCCAACCGTGTTATCACAGCTTGAAACCATATAGTTAGGTTGCATTTTGCCTGGGTTGTAACTCTTTTACGTGCATGATAACGCACTGAAACGACGTGTGAAAGGTACGCGCGTGATACTGAACAGAAACGACGTGTGAAAATAGAATGCTGACAAACGTGCTAACCCGCTCAGCCCTGACACATTCACTGAACCGGATATGGACCGACCATGACCGTCCACACCCACAGAGCAGCGGACAGATCACGAGAAACCGTGCGAACATAACCCTTTGGTTGTCGGTAGCGTTTTTTTGTCGACAAAGAACACTACCGACAGATAAAAGATGTAAAAAAAAAAAAATCAAAATTTTCTGAGACTGGATGCAATAAACTAAGTTTGTAGAAAGTCTTCTTAACAAACATAGTTTTCTGAGTCTTCTACGTGGCAAAGCTTCATATAAATGTCTTTGACTAGTAAACACACGACACAATTGTCAATTGCTGCTGGAACAGACTGTAATAAAGGCATCTGCATAGAACGTGTCTGGGGGATCTATATCCTCCCCCACCCCGGCCTGTCCCTGTTTCCCACTGTTCAGCGCAGACTTCAGATTAACTCATTCAACTCTGACACGCCACGGCAAGACATGGATCGAGCGTGATAGTTCAAGGGTTGTGCCAGAATAGCTTGGCGCCCATAGGCTCAAAGCTATTCTGGCACAACCCATGAACTATCACGCTCGATTTGTTTCCAGAAGTGTAATACAGTCTTCAGGGGGCAACTTCAAAATTTGCGGATTCAGTTCGGTCCTGGAGCAGAATGTGTTAACAGTGTCTTTGGACCCACACTTCTTTTGTTGTTAAATCCGGCCGAACACTGTCATAAGTTAATCGAAGAAAACTGCATGGAAATGTGTAGTCGGGACTAACCTAATGAAACGCGTTGTTGTATCCGAATTTTGTTTATCAGACCTCAGTTGTTGATTGGCGTAGTCGGACTATAATTTGGATGTTTCTCTTTTAGAAATTTTAATTAACGAGTTTCCTGGGTCTGTACCAACAGTAGGTCCACCCATATTCATGAAGTGCCCGCTGGACAAACGGAACTAAACAACAGAATGCTTGACAGACCACTTGAAAAGGCGGTGCCAACATTGGCTGCACTATCCAAAGCGATCCATTGGCTGAGACGCCTTCACGAGGTAATTTTGACTGACGGGCCTGGGCTGACCCAGAGAAGATGGATGATCTACTACAAAACTATATACAGACTTCCAACGCATGACGGCGGACTGAAAACGTCGGCTTGGTCTAAATGAAAATATTCCGGCCTACTGTAACTGAGTAGGCCAGAACTTCTTATTTAGACCAGCCATGCCGAGGTTTTTGTGTCCGCCGTCGTGCATTTTGGGATGAGACCATCAGATGCCATCTAGATGGCCCCGTCAAAGCTATCTGCGAGTTAAGCATGCGTCCACTGAAACAGTTAGGGCAGCACGGCGGTTGGCCAGTGTCCCGGTTGTGTGGGGTCGCCCCGGGCGTGGCGGGTGGTTACTGATGGAATTGTTGTTAGTGGCGGTCCCGCTTCGCTTAGTTTTGCTGTTGGACGGTTTGGATGTGGCCGTGTCAGATTTGGTTTCAGCCATCTTGAATAGGGGGGAAAAAAAGGAAAGCTGAGGTGAAGACTTTCGATCAAGTTCAGTGACAGCAAAATATAAATATCCCACAGCGGTGTGTTGGCCTGTGAGTCAAACTAGTTCAAAATCACAGAGCAGCCGCAGACATATCCGCCCTGAAAAGGCAAAAACCCAATGCGCAAAAGGCCCTCGGGCCGATGTCGGTCGCCGTTGGCCCGCGCACGGCGACCGATATCGGCCCGATGGCCATTTGCGCATTGGGAAGATAAGTCCGCTTGTATGAAAAGCGAGACTGCAATGAAAATCTTGCTTTTCATGAATGCTGTCTTTTGCCTTCAGAGGGCGGATATGATGAGCTTGTCCGGCCTGTAAACTGACGTAGAATTTACAGCTTCTCAAGCCCGGCAGCGAGTCAGTCCCAAAATACTGACCGGCCGTACATATCAACCCCTTCGCTGCCAAGACAAAATGGAACACCACACCACTGCAAGAGGTATAGATCCTCATGAGCCCCCCCCCCCCCCCCCCCCGGGGGGCTTGTGTGGAAGTATGCCTCTTGCTGAAACCACTTTG
Organism: Semisulcospira habei; assembly: GCA_036245525.1. Classification (NCBI taxonomy): domain Eukaryota; kingdom Metazoa; phylum Mollusca; class Gastropoda; family Semisulcospiridae; genus Semisulcospira; species Semisulcospira habei. Next base: position 285,380,185 of record BTPG01000002.1, on the reverse strand, counting down.
AATTCATAGTTCATGGAACGACTGGAGCTCTTTCGCGTTGAACTTTACAACTGATTTCAGTCAGTACACCGTACGATCAATGGCTGTGAAGGGGTTAACCTGCAACGTTACATGTTGATACCACCGCACCGGTACATCGTAGTTTTGGTGATGTGCACCGGGACAACGTCCCACATGTCGAACTTACACATTTTACATGACGTGCAATTTTGAGATGTAAACATCCACACACATTTCGTTCATTTTTTTCCCATTCCCTTGTGCATGGTGCATTTGCCGACAGAGGGTCTTACCATCAGGTATTTGTATACTAGGTTTGAGGAAAAAACAAGCAATATTTGTCAAAGTATAGCTATTTTTGACTTATTTCTTGATACCCTTAGATCTTGATCTTTGAGAGAGGTCACCGAATTTAGTATGTTTAAAAAGGCCTTGCCACAAAGTACCCTTGGACCAAGTTTGAAGACGGCTGTGCCTTCTAGTCTCCGAGAACAAGACAACGTTAAAGTTTACGACGGACGGGGGACATACGACCACTTGCCCAGCACACAGACTCACTGTAGCTATCGTATTTGACCTCAAAAACGCACCCTGGGTGCCCCACACTTGGACGTCCCAAGGGGTGGGCTGCTGACGCCGTCCTGCAGAGGCTCGCCCTTTTGGGGCCTCGGCCCACCCCCTCCGCGCATGATCCAGGGGTGGGTGAGGGCGTCCGGGGGTGTCAGGCGGGTAGCGGGGTCCCAGGTTAACGCTCTCCGCATAAAGTCCAGGAATGCAGTGTCCTAGGGAATAAATTGTAAGGGGGTTATGGTGGATTGTGCAGATGGATACGGAGATGGGTCGATGAATGCATGGGTCAACTGGTGATGCTCATTTATGGAGCTCATAGTTTGCACTTGTCCTTCAAGTGCTAAAAACTGAAAGAGCTTTTATGGGAGAGATTTGATTGTATGGAAGTGCCCAGTACGCAAAGGCCATATCGGACCCAAGTCGGCAGCAGTGGGCCCGCACACTCGTGCGCGGGCCCACTGCTGCCGACTTCGGCCCGATGGCCTTTTGCGTACAGGGTGGCTGTTAAGATTTAAGTTGCAAATAATATTTCGTAGTACACAAAGCGCTTTTGTTGGGTTATTCTGTGACAGGTAGGCGACGTTGGGTGGGAGGAGCTTTAGGCATAGAGTATCACGGACCCTGCACACGCATAACTCATTCTACCCCAACACCGAAATCCTTACATTTTGCCGTTGTCCTCTGAATACTGCATTGCAGTGCAGGACAAAAATCGACCATGATAGTTCAAGGGTGATGCAAGAATAGCTTGGCGCCCATAGGCGCCAAGCTATTCTGGCATCACCCTTGAACTATCATGGTCGATCCTTATCTTGCTGTGGTGCGTCTGGGGTAGAATGAGATAAGCAAGATGCATACATTATCATGAGCCCGTGCAACAGCAATGGCTCATGAGCATATACACAACTTGCATACTCACAGAATAGATTAGCTGGTGGACCCACTCATACATAAACCTCACGATTACTGAGGGCGACGTCAGGTCTGCACCCGTTGAAGCTCATGAGAATTTATGTATCCCGCATACGCACTGAACAAATTGGCGGATCGACTCCTCCAGTCCATACACTGACCTCACAGTTTCTGAGAGCCGTGCTGAGGTGGACAGTCATAGGGGCACTCCTCTTCCTTCCCCCGGATGTCAGGTAGCGAGGCTGTCCCTGGGTGTTGAAATACTTCTCGGTCGATTTGCACCTGTCCAGGAGAGTTCTAGGAGGAACGCCTCGCACCTACACGCACATAAACCATTTATTTTCAGTTACGGTGCTAAATGTGTACTATTGTTTAATCGCTGGTCACCGCGATGTACAAGTCTGCCAGGCATGTTACAACTATCATCAGACATATGGTTCATTTGTATCTACCACCCCCTTTTGCTAGTTTGATACTTGATTACCTTATTTTTCATTATTTGACATGCTTTACCCATGGCATGGCTTTTAGTACCGCATTTGATCATTTTATTTGCTTGATGTTGTGCAGGACATTTGCATATATTTTATGGTGCTAGCTACGCTTTGTTTAATAATAATAATAATAATAATAATAATAATAATAATAATAATAATAATAATAATAATAATAATAATAATAATAATAATAATAATAATAAATAGTTATTGTATAGCGCTGTTCTCCAGGAAAACACTGGACTCACTGCGCATGCACAACAGCACACCCTCTCTATCAGACACTCCCCCTGTTTTAGTTCCCAGGGTCACCCTGGTCAGCCCCACAGGGTGGATTTTCCCATCTATTCTGGGGCATGTGTTTATGTCTACCCTTGTTCCATTCACCTGTATTTTCCTTTTTTGAACTCTCCCTACTGTCTGCGAATGGTCTTAGCTTTATTTAGCGTATTAGCCCGGCTGGCTACATACATTCAATATTCTGTTTAGTGTTTTTTCACAAGCAGTGCAGGCACGTCCTGAGAAAATCTTGTTGCTGTCGGGACGTTAAGCAATGTACAACTAACCAACCAACCTCTCAGACACATGCACAATTATACACTACTTTGAACCACCCCACCCCTTCCCAACACCTTACATCCACTTCCCTCTAGAATCAGAATAAAAGGCAGTCTGTCAACAGTTTAGCTGAAGGTGAGCTAAATGTTAAATGCCCGACAGAAAAGAAAAAGTCTTTAAGTGAGCTTTAAACTGTGACAATGTGGGCAGATTCCGCATTTCAATTGGCAGCGAATTCCACACACTTGGGGCTAAAAAGGTGAAAGAACGCTGCCCGAGAGTTTTCATGTTAAGCTTCGGGATTTTTAAAAGTTTCTCATTGGAGGAACGGAGTGTGCGTGATGGCTGATAAACAGACAGCTTGGTAGAAAGGTATGGCGGGAGAGATCCGTCAAAATGCCGATAGGCGAAAATTGCAATTTTACGGGCAGCCAGTGCAGCTGCTTCAGTAGAGGCGTAACGTGGTCTCTTTTCCGTTTCTTCAAGATGAGACGTTCTGCATTATTTATGTCATATCATTTGCAATCTTCGTTCAGATGATTCGGCCAAGACAAAAAGAAAATATGACAACACAAGGCAGCATGTCACAATGACAAGATGAGACAATACGACAGGATAAAACAGGACAACATGAGGGCGCTGAGGAAAAAAATACAGCAACGCATAATCATGAAAGTCAAGGCATGTATTGGTAGCGGCGTTGATAATCATAACTGAGATTATCGACAGCGACAAGATGACGACAGTAAGGACTGCAAATTCTCAAAGAGCAGAAATAGTTTAACTCGATACGATTAACTCATTCAAGACGTGCAGCATACAGATACGCGGCGGTTCGCCGCGTATCTGTATGTTGCACGTCTCGAATGAGTCAACACAAGAAAAAAGAACAACAATCTGGACATGAACCGACCTCCATGATACAAGCCAGTTGGTCGGACTCGTCCTCGCCGGCGAAGAGCGGCTGTGCAATGAGCAGCTCCCCAACCACACAGGCCAGACTCCACATGTCTATGGCGCACGTGTAGCGGGTGCCTAGGATGACCTCAGGAGCGCGGTAGTAGCGGGACTGGATGTAGCTGTAGATCTGCTGCTGCTCGTAGCAGCTCGACCCAAAGTCGATGATCTAGAGGAGCAAAAGAGACCGACCGACCAACCAACCAAACAATCGACCAAAATGTATTCGTCAGGTGAACCCGAAAGGTGTGAAATGTATTCGTCAGGTAAATCCGAAAGGTGTGATCCGCTTTAACTCATTCAACCCGACGGCCGTATTTCTCAAATTTTGGAGGCGTCATCTAATGACTATGCTCCAGTTGCAGGAGATGGATCGACCATGATAATTCAAGGGCAGTGCCAGATTAGCTTGGCGCCGACAGGCGCCAAGCTAATCTGGCACTACCCTTGAATTAATTATCATGGTCGACCCGTCTCCTGCTGTAGTGCGTCAGAGCTGAATGGGTTAACCCCTTTACTGAATGGGTTAACCCCTTTACCGCTACTGACGATACCGCTCGAGGAAAAAGACGCGTAAATACCAAGACTTCGTCATCTGTTGAGACACAGTGTTACCCTCCAGGCAAAATCGGACAGGCTTGTTCAGATAGCATGTCCGTTATAAGGTCCTGGTAAGATAGTTATTTGCTGTTCCTGTACCGCATAACCCGCCCGTTAGGGCCGTCTATTATCACCCCGGTGCCGTGGACGTCAAACCCCGAACTAACAACAACACAGTTAGTGTTACCAGGAGCTGGATCAGTATACATATTCTGTGGCAAAAGTCCCATTTCACTAAAGGCGCCCAGCAGAAAGAACAATGGTAAGGGTTTTTTGTACTAAAGTCCATCAGGTTAACGCAGTTCAAGAAGATAATTATGTGTGTTGGTCTATGATTTTATACCTCAAGGCTCTAGACCGTAAGGTAACACACACATGGCGCATGTGTCTTAACCCATTCAGCCCTGACGCACTGCAGCAGGAGATGGGTCGACCATGATATTTCTGGCACTGCCCTTGAATTATCATGGTCGATTCATCGCCTGCTACTGGTGCATAGTCATTCGATGACGCCTCCAAATTTGGGAACTACGGCCGTCGAGCTGAATGAGGTAATCTTACCTTTATACTGCAGTCGCTAAAGCCTCCCACTCCCCCAGCGCCCATATTGAAGCCGCTGGCGTTTCTCCTTAGGAGGATGTTCTCTGGCTTCAGGTCGCAGTGGATGATGCGATTCTTGTACAGCACGTCCAGGCAGCGCAGCATACCTCGCGTCAAGCGCTGTATCCTGCCCAGACTGAACCCGGCCTTCTTGGTTCTTTTCAACAGCTGAAATGAAAAGGAAGAGCACTGAGTAACACTTGTCCAAGATATACTGGCAAACACTGATGTGCGTGTCGCAGATGCCGTCTGTACAGAAGAATGTGTTGTAACTGACGTTGCATATTAGTCCCGACACGCCACATCAACATATGCACTGACCGTTCAAGGGTGGTTCCAGAATAGTTTGGCGCCCAAAGATGCCAAGCTATTCTGGCTCCACCCTTGAACTGTCATGGTCAATCTGTCTCTTGCATTGTAATACAGTCTTCAGAGGACAGCTAGTTCATAGTAGTTCAAGGGTGGTGCTAGAATAGCTTGGCGCCCAAAGGTGCCAAGCTATTCTAGCACCGCCCTTGAACTATCATGGTCAATCTGTTTCTTGCATAGTAATACTGTCTTCAGAGGACAGTACCTAAATGTGGAGACTTCGACCTTGGGACACAATGAGATACACAAGTATTGTGGTAATAGGGAGGTTTTCTTTTAAACGAACGACTCCCAACAACGAACACGAGCAATATTACGTCGGATAACCAGTGTGTACCATAAGCAAAGACAACACCCAAACATCTCCAAGAGGCATAGATCCTCATGAATCCTTACTCCGAACATCTCCTTTAGGAAAGGTCACTGAAATGGGTATGCTTAGAGAGGTCTTGCCACAAAATATCCTTGGGTCATGTTTGAAGACTGGTTTGACTAGTCGCCGAGAAACTGTCAACGTTAAAGTTTACCACGGACGACGGTGGGCGGACGGTCGACGGCGGACGGCGGACGACGACAGACGACGCGGAGGGAAGACAGACAGACGACCACTGGCTTCGCTACCGAACGTAAGAAGAGGAAACAAATTCATTGACACACATGTGTACTAAAAGCACATTCTTCACGTCGACTTGTGGGTTTACCTGATGCAGACTCATCCCTAGGAGCTCAAAGGTGATGCAGACGTGGCCTCGAAAGTTGAAGCTGCCGTAGATATGGACGAGGTTGAGGCTGTCCGAGGTGTCGAGCTTGCGCAGCGCCTCCAGGATCCGGATCTCCTCCCTGGCCTGACGCAGGAAAGGGCGCTCGTTCTTCACAATCTTCAGCGCCACAAGCGACTTGGTCTTGTGGTCCAGTGCCTTCACCACCTGCGGCGTGGAAAGTGTAGTGTACATTCTAATCCTCTGGCTGTCAGTAGCAGTTTTTGTCGCGATGATTTCCACAGGAATCACCGCGACAAAAATCGAAACAACAGCCAACGGGCTAAGGGGAATCAGTCTACGTTGGACAAACGAATGGTTTGACCCCTTTCTGACGGCACCAACCGGTCAGCCCATGATCAAAACGAGCCACACAATTATACATTTACATGCCGCCCCACCGTCCCTGCAAGAAGGTACGCAAACCAAGGGGAATCACTCAGCGCTGGACAGACAAACAGTTAGATCCCCTGCACCCGCCTATCAGGCACCCAACAAGACGATCATCTGCATCCTTTCATTAGGATGCAGATGATCGTCTTGTTCTATACCTGCGTATTTCTCTGAGGGCTGGCGATTGAGTGCCTGATAGGCGTGGGCAGGGGATCTAACTGTTTGTCTGTCCAGCGCTGAGTGATTCCCCTTGGTTTGTGTACAATTCTGCCAGCGCTAGCCTCACCTATCTGGTTTGTGAGTACCTGCACGAAGGTGGTTTGCAAAATGGGGTGTACTGGATGGATAAGAGTTCTACGTGGTGTGCTGATTTATGATTTTGGACCTAAAAGCTTTCAGCCGTAAGGTCCAAAATCACAAACCAGCCCACGCATGATTATACAATATTGGTACGATATCGAAAGGAACTCTGGAAACACTTCTGATGGGTGGGGTGGAGCGCGTATGAGCCTTTCCGAGAGCAGAAATCCCATCTTGACTTGACTGAACTGAGCTGAACTGAACACGCAGTGGTAAGGTCCAAAATCACATATTAACCTGTATAACCCAAAGGCCGCTTGGAGGTGTCACCTTACGACTATGTACTGGTTGCAGGAGATGGATCGACCATGATAATTCAAGGGTAGTGCCAGATTAGCTGGGCGCCTGCTGGCGCCCAGCTAATCTGGCACTATCCTTGAATTATCATGGTCGATCAATCCCCAGCTGTACTGAGGCTTAAGGTTTAAAATCACGTCTTTTCTTCTCTTGCTCTTTCGATGGGTCAGTTCATCGATCGTCCGTCCGTTTTTGTTCGCTCGTTCGTTCCTTCACTCGCTCGTTTACTCACTCGCTTACTCAGATTCATCCATCCGTTCATTCATTCATTCGAATGTATGGCGGAATCCTCTCACCTGCCCGAAAGTTCCCGTGCCCAAAACATCCTGGATTTCGTAGCGATAGAGAATGTGATCCCGCTGCTTGCAGATCAAGAACCCATTTTTGTCATCAAACCCGTTGTTTTTTTCTCCCTCACTCAGCGCTGCTTTCTTGGCCGCCATCTGGCCCAGGTAATACACCGTCCTGTATGCCAAGATATAAATAAATAAATTAAAAAATAAATAATAGATGCACAGACAAGTAAGTAAAGAAATAGATAAATACAGGGGCGGATCAGTTCCCTCGAGGGGGTGGGGATGCGGGGGGGAGGGATTGGCTGGGGGTAGCGTGTGTGTGTGTCGAAACTCCGCCCCCCCCCCCACCCTAAAAAGTAAATAAATAAAAATAAAAAAAAATAAGAAAGGGGGGGGGGGGGGAGGGAGCGGGTTCCAAACACCCCAAAAAGGGACATCGTTATAGCATTTTAAACAATTTTGGGTCGGGGGTGGGGTGGGGGGGGGGGGAGGGATGGGTTCCGGAACCCCTAGGATTCCCCCCCCCCCCACCCCAGATCACCCCTTAAATAAGTAAATACACACAGGAACTCTGATCCTCTATCTCCGGTCTTTCTTTTCTCCTCCACACACACACACGCACACACACACACACACACACACACACACACACACACACACACACACACACACACACACACACACACACAAACAAGAACAAAAAACAAACAACAAAAAACTCTCAGCCCACCCACCCCTGTTGTGACGAGAGGTGTGACAAGGTGTCACACAGCCCTTTACAACACCCCCCCCCCCCTCCGCCCACACACACACCCAGGGAAAACACCTGCCCTAGATTCTTGTGCATTATTCACACCTTTTATTGTTGAGCTTTCCATTACTCACGGGTATAGGTCAACAGACCATTGAAGACAAGTGTATTTGGTTTAAGTCCACGTAATAAAGCGAACAGACCCTTCTTGTTCCAGGATTTACACGTGTAACCGCATTCATATTATACCGCCTTTAGTGCCAGTGACCATAGAGTGAAACCAATGGCCAATTCAATACCAGATAATCCCGTCCATCCAAGAAACATGGCTGTTAAAGGGGCCAGCAAGAGACACAGAACCTCATGTGTCCCCGCATCTGCGGGGACACATGAGGTTCTTTGTCTCTTGCACTTGGATGGTATTTGGGCAGTGAAAGAGTGGAACCATTTTACGCAGCTATAAGGTGTAATATTACTGGTATTACAATAATTACATTACAGCTATGCACACAACATGGACCCCTTGCGATCACTGAAAATTCCTATACTTTGGATAAAGCTGCCGTGCTCGAGAGGTAAATTGATTGGGTCTCTCCAAAGATTTTTTTTAATTACACAAGCTAACAGTACAAGGTATTGTACCCCGCGTTCTTGACGTTTGGTTCAATCACGGGACATCAAATCCAATATGCACGACTACGTGACCTCTTGCTCTGCATTCAACACTGTTCAACATATTAATTCAATGAGTGAATTTGGTGTTGTTATACAACGGAATGTCTAACATCTGCAGCATGTGTTTGATTGCATTTAATACATCTATTTTGTGCCTTACGCTACTGCTGTATCAGACCATGAACAGAGACCGAATTAGTTTAAAAGAAATTACAAGCGAATAATGGTAGGATATGCAAGTGGGCCGGAATATCTTACCCTTCGGGTACTTTGCTTGCGTAAGCATTTTAAAAAATAAAATCACATTTCATGTAAAACAGGGTAAAGTCTACCCACAAAATATTTTACCGAATACCTTTTTTTTTTTTTTTTTTTTTTGTCTACCGTATTAAAAAAATACGGCAGACTTTGAAATGGGGGCTGGTCGGAGCACATTCCGGAGCATCCACATGACGTTTTTGGCGTGTGGGGCAGAAATTCTGGCAAAGAAGTAACACGATAAAAATGACGTCACGTCTAGCTACGCAACCCTTGCTAGAGAACGTCTTTTTATCGCCAGAGCGCCGTATGTGTGTGTGTGTGTGTGTGTGTGTGTGTGTGTGTGTGTGTGTGTGTGTGTGTGTGTGTGTGTGTGTGTGTGTGTGTGTGTGTGTGTGAGACAGGGCCTAGAGCCCGCGTTTAAGGACGGACAAGCTTTACATTTTAGGATATTGTCCCTAAAAGAATTCTCTCGGGACCTTTTTTTCTTATTGTTACTATATATTTTGCGTATAGCTAGATAAAAGGGAGATATTGAATGAGTTAGTTAACCAACATTGTACCTCTAGAACGTTTTAGTGATAATTAAATATTTTTGGAAAAAATATATTTTCACGTTTTTGGGATTAATTTCACGCATTATATGGGTTAATCTTAAAACAATTGAATCTTTTTTACGAAAAAAATATTCTCATTAATAATCGCATGACTTTTCGTATACGGTATTTACATAAGCCTCCAGTTTATCTCGGCTGTCGGGTACGATTAGGTCAATTGTGACCTGTATGCCCTAGGTGTGAAAATCAGACAATTTTCTGCACCACTTTTTTCGGAGTCATTTGCAAAAAAGCTAATTTTTCTTTTACGAAAAAAGCTATCTTCTCATTAATACCCGCATAACTTTTCACAAACAGTGTTTGCATAAGCCTGCTGTTTGTCCCGGCTCTGGGGGTAGGATTAGGTCTAGGCATGAAAATCAGCAAGAAAATTGCAAAGTTGATCCTCTGATACGTCAAATGTTAGAACTGCGATTAGTGACGTATAACATCGAGCCGTCACTATGAACACGGCGTCGTGGGACTAATGATGCCATGACGTGAAGCTTGAAGTGATGTCATTTCGCTGCTCGTGCTATCTATTCTTCTTTAGCTATGCTACGCCAGACCACAGAGCTTACGAATGGCGGGAATGAAAGAAAGGTGTAGCCTTGTGAATTGAGTCCAAGAATGCTAAAGTTTACATTATTATAGGCATCCCCCCCCCCACCCCCCACCCCGATCAATGTGATAAGAATCTATACTCAACGAACGCTATATGAATACTTTGTAGCTGTCCGCGATGTTGGGCGCATGGAATGCGCTAACCCTCTTTTTCATGCGGTCACCGGTGATGTATACAGCACAGGGACCTGTCAGCGTAAGGAGTTATTAACTCATATCATACTCAGGCTAAAAGCTTCAAATTTGTACACTACCATAATTATGCAAGCTACATTATAGTACTAACAGATAAGGATATAGACCAATGGCTTTAGCTCAAGGGTGGTACCAGAATAGCTTGGCGCCTAGAGGCGCCAAGCTATTCTGGCACTACCCTTGAACTATTTTTAGTCAGACTTATTTCACACACTGGTGAACTCCGAATGATAAGGGTTAAAAATCAAATGAGCTAGTACTTCAGTACCATGAGCTGAGATCTAGATCCCTTTGTTATCTTTTTCACCAACTTTACTCGGGTTTCTTTGCATACTGTCGATCACACTGAACGAGAAACATGGGATCATTGTCGATGATTTCAACATTCACTATGACTGTGTTTTAAACGCAAGCACATGGGCCGTATTTGACAAAAGCCAGTAAGCCCTATGTTCATTTTTGAGAACAGCGAGATTTGTATAACAATATAAGTTATTGGTCGCAGGAGTTTGCACCACGGACCCTTGTAGGCCTTAGGGAGGTCAAAGGAATCATTGTGCCCCGAAGACCTGAGGGGTACAATGGTTCCTTTGACCTCCCGAAGGCCTACACGGGTCCGTGCAGCAAGCCCCCTGCTACCAGTAACGTATTTGTTTTATTCCTCCACTATTTTCGTAAAAGAAATCAAGAAGACATCTTCCGACCTGGATCACGCCCAACGTCAAAGGAATATACACTTATACATAATAGACGTATGACGTAATTTAAAATATTTCATGACTTTGCCGTCTCCAGTACTGAGTGTGCTTGTTGTTTCGAACAACACTAAATAACCTTTTGCTTTAGAACGTTTTTGGTGATCTTTTATAGAACAAAACTCGCATCCAAGATGCGTCACAAAGACGGCTACAAGAAGTCCGCCATTTGTCGCTACAAGGGTTTTTGTATCACGGTCACATGGTACGGTTTGCGCTAAAGTGACTGGATGGGTGACGTAGGGATGAAAACAATGAAATTTGTGTGACAATAAAACTCTCGCTTTTCTATATAAAAAAAAAAATAATGTATACACTGGCTTTGGCCAGATCACGGCATACAACTTTCCAAAGACGTACTTGAACTGTGTTACTTCTGATTTCTCATATTCTGTCAGCTTGGAGCCGAACAGTCTCAAGGTCTCTGTTCCTGACATCCTCAAGGGCGTTGTTCCCCCCGCCGACTTGCTGAGAAGGCTGGCTCTCCGGCTCAGTAGGGACGTGTGGGAATCGGCTGGTTGCTCGCTGTCAACAATGGCAGTGGACGCACCGCTGGTTTTTGTACCCCTTACACTGAGCAACAATGAGGCTTTAGGGGCCTGACGGGTCCAATGTACTGACAGTTGCGAGACAACCGTTGTTGTTTCGCAACTGTCAGTACATTGAACCCGTCAGGTCCCTATGAATGACACAAAAAAACGTACACTGATCTTCATTTAATTTTGGACCTAACGGATTGGAGAAAACAGGAGCGCTGGCCCGTGATTTGGGGGACATTGCTACTCTAAGGATGTATGCCCGGTGAAAGCAACGTGACAGTCCATTTTGTGAAAGCAATATCTTCATTGTCATGTATGATGAAAATCTAGCTCTTCCCAAAAATGGGAGAGTCCGAAATAGCTGTGGCGGTTAAGCGTCGGAGCAAGAAAGCGAAGGGAATCGCCGGGTCGTGGGTTCGAGTCCCCGTCCCGGCCACGGTAGCTGGATTCACAATCCAGGGGGAAAAAAAAGACAGACTTGTTTAATAGCACGTCCGTTGAAATGTCCTTGTAAATCAAAGTGGCACAGTTGTAGTACGCCTGAATTGATCAGTGTTCAGGTCGTACTCCATAGGCAATAGATTTCCCTGTCCCCCCATAACCCGCCCGTCAGGGCCGTCCATTCTCACTTCGGTGCCGTGGACGTTAAACTCCGAACCAATCACAAAACTGGATTAACTGTCTGTTGCCTTCACACAGTCGATGAATTTTGGTTAGTGGTTTTAGACCTCAGGGGCCAGTTGCATAAGCGAGCTTAGTCCTGCGCCAGCCACTAAGCAAGGTGCGCCGCTATAGCGGCGCACCTTGCTTAGTGGCTGGTGCAACTGACCCGAGCGCTCTTACAGCCGTCCGGTTCAACCCCTTTGCTGCCAGTGATCCATGAAACTGAAACATACTGACCGACATTCGCACGAAAAACACACGATTATAGGGGACAACCACTAGGAAGAAAGAAGACAAAACTAACAAGAGACATAATATTTCACGAGTCCCCGCAACTGCGAGGAATCACGAGGGTTTGTGTCGCTTGCAGCTGCGTAGTGAGTAAGGTGATGATGGTGATTATGACGGTGACGCGAACAATTCTGTGATTAGTAAGCCTTCGGCTGTCGGTGGCAGTTTTTGTCGCGATGATTCCTGCAGGAATCATCGCGACAAAAACCGCTACCGACAGGCGAAAGGGTTAATGGTGGGTATGCTGTTGTTGCTGCTGCGGCTGATAATGATAATGACGACCGCGATGACGATGTCAATTATGATGATGACGGAGGTAGTGATGGCGGTGCTGCTGTTAGTGCGGAGGGTGTCAGGTGATGGTCATGACGGTGATGATGGCGATGACGACGCTGAAACAAGCGTACCTGCCAGGTGCGGTTTTCCTGCCGGCAGCGCTGGCTGGGGTGCTGGAGTCCAGACCTAGACTGTCCCTCTGATAGGAAAATGCATAGTAAACAAAAGATTTACCTTTTCGAAGCATGACTCACAGGCACTGGACGGTCTTTGAATAATCGATCACCTCTACAACAGTTAGTGGGAAATAAAGAAACCTTTCAGTTTACCGCTACTTGTTGTGGAGGAGACCGAAAACTGATTTTGTTGTCGATTGCCATCATCCAACGCCTGTGGACTGAGCACTATTTCTCGATTCGGCAAATGTATATATGAAATGAAACGAAAGTTATCTTGCACGACATGTTATAGATCTTTTTTAATGGGAAAGTTTACGAGAGTAAAGTATTTTTCCTTTTCTTTAAATTTAAACACTTTGCTGCCGAGAAAAAATGATCACAAGATACATCGATCCACATGAGCCCCGCGATGTCAGGGATCATGAGTATCTATGCCATTTGCTGGTACAAATTTGTATTATTATTATTATTATTATTATTATTATTATTATTATTATTATTATATTATTCGCATCCATGTTCATTGGAAAGCTGGGACTCTTTAGCATTGAATTAAGAAATATTTATTATTATTATTATTATTATTATTATTAGTAGTAGTAGTAGTGGTAGTAGTAGTAGTAGTAGTAGTAGTAGTGGTAGTAGTAGTAGTAGTAGTAGCAGTAGTAGTAGTAGTAGTAGTAACAGTATGTATGTCATCATTATAGTTGCAGTAGCAGTATATTAATAGCACATGTAGTAGTAGTAGTAGAACTAGCAGCAGAAGTAACATTACAAGTAGCAATAGTACAATCGAAACTGCGAGAATGCATCTCCCACCCCTGTAGGTAAAACATCTTCGGACCCTCGACGGCCGCAGTGGGCCCGCGCACGGCCGTGCGCGGGCCCACTGCGGCCGTCGTGGGTCCGAGGATCTTTGCTTACTGGGTCTACCTTGAGACAGCGACTCTGCTGAGAGAGACTGGATGTTGATTTCGTCTCTAACGCGTTGCTTGCCGCGAGAGTGACTGAGGCACAGCCATGTACACAAGGGTCGTAGTTCTCGAAAAGCTGCTCCACCTAGCAACGAGAAACAGAGAGAGAGAAAGAGAAAGAGAGAGAACGAATGAACGAACGAACGAAACTTTATTTTCCAAGGTATGATATATTAGGCGCGCAGGCCTTTCTTACAATCTGTCCTTGCTAAGCTACTTTAAAAATAAAAGGAACATCAACCAAACAACAAAAACTAGCTAAATATAAACGTCACACACACACACACACACACACACACACACACACACACACACACACACACACACACACACACACACACACACACACACACACACACACACACACACACACACACACACACACACACACACACACACGCGCGCGCGCGCGCGCGCACGCACACAGACACACATATACATGTACTCGTGCACATGCGCACTTTTGTACAACACATACACACGTACGTGCACACATATCTAACATTTAAGTAGATAGGATATTTTGTGTTCTATCAAAAACAAGTTGGAAAACATAACAAAAACACAATTTGGATCCTAAATGGGAAGCATAAAAACTAGTGAAAAGTGAGAACATGAAGCGTATCATGTTTAGAAACAAAGAAGAAGAAAGGATCAGCATTTCGTTGTCTTAGAAAGGTAATCGTGTACTCTACTTTTAAACAGAGAGAGGGACGTGGTTTGTTGAATAGTGGGAGGAAGCGAGTTCCATAAAAGAGCACCTGAATAAGATAGGCTAGATTTGAACAGGTTTATACGGGGTCTTTTTATAGAGAGACTGTTCCTGGAGGCGCTGTATTTCTTTTCAGTTGGCGAAAAAAAGCCTAGATAAGTAAGGTGGAGCTTTCTCGTTTAGAATTTTGTGCATCAGTACACATTTGTTTAGTGCGAGGTGCTTAACCAGAGGGAAAAGTCCGATGACCTGCAGCTTGGCCCATATTATTGAGGGATAATCAATGTGTGGTTTAATGTAGGCATTAGAGAGAGAGAGAGAGAGAGGGGGGGGAGGGTTTGTCTAGCTGAGGTCTTTATGTTAGCCCCCCCCCCCCTCTTCACTGCCGAGAAAAACAATTGAACAAGACCCAACTACAAGAGGCGTAGATTCTCATGAGCCCCCGCAGTGGCGGGGGCTCATGAGGATCTATGCCTCTTGCTGACACCATTTTCACTTTGCGTCCGTGTGCCTTGGCGGCTGGCTATGACTCTTCGGGGTTGACTTAAGAAAGATTTCAGAGACACGATCTGCTTCCGTTGGCAGTGAAGGGGTTAACAAGGGGACACGGCTTGGGCACAGAGACATGCTGCGTCTGGTCTGCGTTTTGGGACCATACGGCCTAAAGCCCTAAGACCCTGAAATTGCAAACAAGCACATGCTTTGATCACGACAGAAGGGCGGGAACTGCGAGTCGAACATATTCGTATCCCCTTTCTCCTCGTCAGACATCGTGCCCCTGTCTCCTCTCTTTTCTCCCCCATCCTTAACACACACACACACACACACACACACACACACACACACACACACACACACACACACACACACACACACACACACACACACACACACTATCCCGTTGACTAGAGGAAAAAAGAACGGTTTCCCGAAAAGGTTCACTAGACGTTGTGAACCTTCTTGAATTTGAACGCTGTACTTTCTGAAATTAAATGTCTGCAGAAATAATCGCCTCGAAAAAAGAAAAAAAAATCCAACCCACTACCGAGAGCCTGAGGGTTAACCTTGCAGCTGATATCAGTACGTGTACGTATAATATCCTCGCTTCAGCCATAGCTGACGTGCGGACGGTTATACGCAGACGTGCGTCGGAAGGAGGACCTTTTGTTCCCTGAGTAAGTATTACAGCAACGGGAATAATAATTGTAACCCTTTGGCTGTTGGTAGCGGTTTTTGTTGCGATGATTCCGGCAGGAATAACAACACCCTGACATGCTGACATCCGGCAGGAATCATCGCGACAAAAATCGCTACCGACAGCCAAAAGGGTTACAATTGTGTCCCTTACCTTGAGGGTGTGTTTGCAATGGCTGCTGTCCCCGCTGTGAGTGTATTGTTTAGATTGTGTAGGTATTCTGCTGACATAGTGTTCAGACGGACGCTTCTGCGGGTCTTGTTTGCTGTGGTGCAAGGTTGAATGGTGAGGGTTGTGATGCATGTTATCGTCCTTGTCTCCCGTGGTGGTGGACTGAGCCCTCTTGACGGCCCGCTGGCCTGTGGTGGCGAGGGATGAGGGGTGGACCTGCGGGTAGGACACGGTCAGAGTAATCATACTGCGGCCTTGGTAGTGGGGACGCTGATGGCTTTTCCTCCGCTACGTTCACCCGGCGTGGCATGACGGATCAACACACCATATTGCAATCTGGCGGATGGACATAAGGTGTGGGTGAGAGAGAAGAAGACGGAAAAGTTTGCAGAATGTAAAAGTGCGTGAAAATGTAAACGAGAAGTGCCGCATGCCGATACGCGGCCAAAAGCCGCGTATCTGAATGTGGCACCGTTGGACTGTGTTAACCCTTTGGCTGTCGTCAGCGCTTTTTGTCGCGATGATTCCTGAAGGAATCATCGCGACAAAAACCGCTACCGACAGCCAAAGGGTTAAAACATCAATGGCTCGCAAGAATATATAATTATTACAGACGGACACGCACGCTGATTTCTTAGTCCCCCTTCGATTCGCTGACGAGGAACAGCGGCAGCGAATCGATGGAGACAATCTCTGAAGAACCATAGGAATTTGTTAGAAATTATGTTGTTTCAAATGAAAATGGGATGCATGTGAGAATACATATATACAATAATACAATACAATACAATAATACTTTATTAATCCCTCATGGGGAAATTCACATTTTTGCCACCACATATGCTTCATTCAAACGCATGTACTCTGCCGCTTTGTCTTACAGTGATCTTTGTCAAGGACCTTGTAACGGTACTTTTCAGCCGTACTAGCTTTAACTGCTTCAAGGAGCCACGCATCAATAGCTGCGGAAATGAGAGAATGCGTTGCCATTGTTAACGCTATACGACACTTTCGCAGCTGTTGACGCCGGGTTCCTTGAAGCAGTTAAAAGGATCCATACTTTTTTTCCCACACAGAATTTAGCTTCGCAAAGAGACTGTGTCCACCATTTACAAGCCAGCCGTCTCCTTTGAGGACTCTCGCAGAACTAACCTTAAGGACAAGCGGCTCAGGAGAAAAAAACAGAGTTGTCGTAACAAAGAACCCTGACCAGACCTTCCCCTGCAGCCACTGCAGTCGAACCTACCTGTCCCGGATTGGCCTCCGCAGCCACGAAGATGCCTGCAGACGACATGGGCAAGCCCTATAGAATCTTCGTTCGCGAAGTCAAGCCAAGACTCAGTGTACTGCCTTGTAGAGGCGAGTCAGCAAGTCCATATTTAGTTTTTGTGTGAAAAACGACGTTTTCATTGTAATACAATAAAAAAAAATCTTGCTTTTCACTCCAAAATGACTTACTATCTTTTGCCTTCACATGTTTGTGCTGTGACTCTCTTCCTCTTTACTTCATGTCCACGAATGCTGAACACTATCGCCATAATTACCACGCACGGCAGTTTTAGCAATTAACGATTTTTGGGGGCAGAAATTGGAGTCTGATCGCTTAACTCATTCAGCCCGACGGCCGTACTTCCCAAATTTTGGTGGCGTCATCTAATGACTAATCACCAGTTGCAGGAGATGGACTGACCATGATAATTCAAGGGCAGTGCCAGATTAGCTTGGCGCCGACAGGCGCCATGCTAATCTGGTACTACCCTTAAATTATCATGGTCGACCCATCTCATACTGTAGTTCGTCAGGGCTGAATGGGTTAACATACCGATCAGCCGCCTACGGGTTACAAAGGGGCGGATGTGATCGAAATTTCACATTGTCCTGGAGAGACGGCGCGTCAGTCCCCATGTTTTGTGTCCCTCGCTTTCACGGCTAACTATACCCACCACGGCAAAAATGTCAGCACAGTATTGAACACACCGGCGTTCAGGGGGAGTACGTGATTGGCTTGTACCAAGATTATCCCGTTCCTCGTCGAGAAGAACTGAACGCCATGCAACTGCAAGAGGTGCAGACCCTCATGAATCCCCGCACTTGCGGGCTCCATGAGTTATCCAGTGTTTCATCATTCAAATTCTTCAGTGTTTCGTCATTCGACGTGCGACGTCATTGAAGTGTTTCCGACGACACGAATGATGTCGCATATCTTTTGCTCGTCAGTGTAGTCAGCAAATCGAATCGGACTATGACGAACCACTTGCGAAGAGCGAAGCCAAGATGCGAGATACAGATTTGCTAGAAACGAACGTAGATTCTCACGAGTCCCTGCACGGCTCATAAGTGCGCATCGTCTTAAAAAAAATTGTATCTGTGCAGCTGTTGGAGGGGTGGGGGGGGGGGGGGGTCACTGGGGTATTGCAGTTTCACTGCCGAGACAAATTAAACATTACCCCCAAAAGGCATAGATCCTCATGAGCCCCCGCATTGCGGGGGCTCATGATGATATATGCCTCTTGCAGGGCACCGATTAGTATCCGTGTTCGTTGGACGGCTGTGGCCGTTTGGCCCAGACTCAACAAAGAGTTCAGAAACACACTCTCCGTCCACTGGCAGTGAAGGGGTTAGACAATGACGTAGTATCTACCGCAACATGCAATGGTCTCCCCCGTGACGGCATCAGACGGTAAGTCCGGTTTTGTGAAAAGCAAGATTTTCATTGTATCGCAATGACAATCTCGCCTTTCGCAAAAATAGACTCAGTGGCTGTCTTTCGCCTTTACACGCCGTGTTGATCTCGTAAACAGCCTCGGGATATGGCAACCGAGCATTGATCGGACAAGAAATGGACACTGGAAAATGAAACCGCCATTTGTAAAGGGATCATCGTCGCAAACAAAAGGATTTTAATTGTGATATTTGGACGATTGCTTTGACTAAGTTATTGACCAGTAATGTTCTGGTTTAGAGTTATGCCAGCAACAGCGACTTTTCTAATTCATCTCACACAATGAAATGTAACAGTCATAAACACATTTCCCATTATTCTCAGGTGTTACGTTGTAGTCGTAGTCGTATTATGATGCAATCACACCAGACGCACGCACGTAGGGTTCTTGTAAAGAAACTTCACTCAGCTGCAACTCGTCACACGTGGCACAAGGCTATAGACCACAATGGAGTAACTGTTCCAACAATATCGCATTGCAGTGATGCGATTTCCACACAATGCATTCACAAATGCAACAACACTGATACACTGTCCCCTCTACAATGCATCAACACTATTGACACACTGCGTCTCTCATACAATGCACACACATACTTCCTAACACGATCTTTTATACTATTACAGATTTCCAGAACAATCCAGCAAATTTTCCCAACACAACCAATCAGAAAAGAAAACGTAACCAAAACTCATTAATATTCAATAAAAAGAACTGTCTAGAAGTTACTACAAATTTCCACTACCCTCTAAGCGCCTTTGATACAATATTACCAAATGTTGCCGACAACTTTGACATCATATATGAGGTCACTAGAAAGATCGCGACCCTGTTCGAACCTTCCAGTCTAATGTAGGTAAAACCTTTACAACATCGTAGCAAAACTACGCGTCACAACAAAAATCGATCGCAATTCTCCGTGCATAAGAACTGAAATGAATCCTGCTAAAACAGTTCGTAATTCTTATTCAAAATAACTCAAATGAAGGTTACAAAGTAAAGTAGATTATAGCACTGTCAGGGGAGAGAAATGTGCATGATCGACCAGTGATCATAGATCTACTGTGGCCAAAGCACAAAAAAAAAAAAAAAAAAAAAGATAGGAAAGAGAGGGGGCGCTAAAAAAGTGACTGAAAGCAATGCACATGGAAGCCCCCCCGAAGGGGGGCGTATCACATATCCCACTGTTCCAGCCACTCAGTGCATGGAAATTTAAATCTAGGTCCCCCCGAGGGGGGTCCAGATATTTAGCCGGTGTGGACAGCTGTTTCGGTTTTGGCGACCTCCTCAGCACACCATCGGCGATACTGGAGGAGGCAGGAATTTCTGCCTACCTGCAAAGACAACCACATTTTACTGTGGTGTCTGCAAGGGCAGACATTCCATGCCACCACCTAGAGCCAAATTTCCATGCACCCTAAAAGAGAACCTACCAAAAGGGGGGAAGGGGTTGCAGTCGATATTGTAGTAGTAAATGAAAAGAAAAGGGGAGACTGCCAGTGCTAATATTTTAGGAAGGTTACAAAGTAAAGTAGATTATAGCACTGTCAGGGGAGAGAAATGTGCATGATCGACCAGTGATCATAGATCTACTGTGGCCAAAGCACAAAAAAAAAAAAAAAAAGATAGGAAAGAGAGGGGGCGCTAAAAAAGTGACTGAAACAGCTGTCCACACCGGCTAAATATCTGGACCCCCCTCGGGGGGACCTAGATTTAAATTTCCATGCACTGAGTGGCTGGAACAGTGGGATATGTGATACGCCCCCCTTCGGGGGGGCTTCCATATGCATTGCTTTCAGTCACTTTTTTAGCGCCCCCTCTCTTTCCTATCTTTTTTTTTTTTTTTTTTTTTTTTTTTTTTTTTTTTTTTTTTTTTGTGCTTTGGCCACAGTAGATCTATGATCACTGGTCGATCATGCACATTTCTCTCCCCTGACAGTGCTATAATCTACTTTACTTTGTAACCTTCCTAAAATATTAGCACTGGCAGTCTCCCCTTTTCTTTTCATTAACTCAAATGAATATCGGATCTTTCCTTTGATTAACACACACATGTTCTCAAAGAATAGGACAACCACAAACGTAACATCAGGCAAGAAGCTAATGAATCCCTACCCATGGAGCTAATGAATCCCTACCCATTGAGCTAATGAATCCCTACCCATGAACAATCCCGGTCGATCCAATTCCGGTGTGTACTTAGAGGTGAATACGTTAGCCCTTTGGCCGTCGGTAGCGCTTTATTGTCGCGATGATTTCTGCAGAAATCATCGCGACAATAAAGCGCTACCGAAAGCCGAAGGGTCGCCTCAAGCACCAGACGGCGCAGAGAGGACTGAATGAATGAATGAAAGCCGAAGGGCTATCTTATTGGAGACATGCCGAATAATAATAATAATAATAATAATAATAATAATAATAATAATAATAATAATAATAACAATAATAATAACAATAATAATAATAATAATAATAATAATAATAATAATAATAATAATAACAATAATAATAACAATAATAATAATAACAACAATAATAATAATAATAATAATAATAATAATAATAATAATAATAATAATAATAATAATAATAATAATAATAAAGAGCATTTATATCGCGCTGAATACCCAGGAGCAGTGGGCTCTAAGCGAGTTACCAAAAATGCATGAATACAAAATACGCAGCAATAATGCGCGTGTTCGCATGACATACGTTTTCAATGAGTTAACATTTCTACTGCAGTACACTCACCGAGATATGTAACACTTAAAGATTGATCTACCACAATAAATGCTATGCTGTGAATGCTCAACAGTTATAGCTGACTTATATGTTATGTTAAATCCCAAAGCTATCCAATAACCCATACTATACTAGAAGCGAGCAGAGGGCGTGTCATAATAATGTCGTCTCAAACATTAATTTACGATTTTGCTATTGTATCATGATGCAATTAATCGAAAAGAATAGGCTCAAGAACATAACGCAATGATCTTCTCGCATGAATGTCATACCGCTAAATTACATTTTTTATTGTTTTATGATTGTGTAATCTGAACGCCTCTTAACCCATTCAGCCCTGACGCCCTACAGCAGGAGATGAGTTGACCGTGATAATTCAAGGGTAGTGCCAGATTAGTTTGGCGCCTGAAATCGCCAAGCTAATCCGGCACTACCCTTAAATTATCATGGTCAATACATCTCCTCCAACTGGCACATGGGCGTTAGGTGACGCCTCCAACAAATTGGGAAATGCGGCCGTGGCGTGAAAGGGGTTAAGAAACGCGTCATTCAATGAAGATAGGTGGTGTGTAAATAAAAAAATGCGTCTCTCTGTTACGCAGGGCTTTCGAAAAACAAGGCGCGCCCCAGCATTACACGAACACACCGTGACAGGGATCATTGTTTGCAGTTGCACTTCACTATTTGAAACTATCGAAATGCATATATAAGAAACAACATTTGAAGGCTGAGGATTGTATTGCCACTCTCGCCACTCCAAGGGCATGTTAAAGGAATTATATACAACCTGCATAATGCGTATCTTCTCTGTTCTTCAACTAAAAAAATAAATAATAATAATTACAAAACAACCCCCCCAAAAAAACTGTATGTGTACTGGCCTGTGAATGTGGACTTTCCGAGCTGGAGTCAACATCACAGATCAGCACACACTTTAACCCATTAATTTTAACCTCAAAGCCATTTTTTGCAGGTGTCACTTAACGACTATGTACCAAATGCAGGAGATGGATCGACCACGATAATTCAAGGGTAGTGCCAGATTAGCTTGGCGCCATTGGGCGCCAAGCTAATCTGACACTACCCTTGAAGATTTTTTGAAGGTGTCACTTAACGACTATGTACCAAACGCAGGAGATGGATCGACAACAAAAATTCAAGTTCATTTAAGAAACCAGCGAGATTGTCATTTATTGTAATACAAACAAACAAACAAACAAAATCTTGCCTTAAAACAAATTAACTCCCTGCTTTCAAATGGCAGAGCTGTTCTTGAGATTCACAGTCAGACAGGTCTACAAAGACATCAGCGCGCAAACAGGACAGCCGTATTATTACGTATCCTTGAGACATAAAATTGTTATCTGAAAATATTTGCTCCCTGAGACTGAAAACATCACTGCCACTATGAACACGATAGACTATATGGTCGCCAAAAGCCCTAGATTCAGTGCTCCATTCAAACCTTGACACTTGACTAGTCTCAACTCTGACGGTCTCAATGACAGAGCTATAACGAACACGTGGCTGTGTATCGATTCATAGACGTACATGTGAACAGATCGGGGACTCGATCGAGATCGTGCTCAATTAACCGTGGAAACTAATTTATCTGCACTAATGCATAAACCGTGTCATCCTTGGCCACTAACAAAGAGGGCATTGAAAAGAAAAGGGGAGACTGCCAGTGCTAATATTTTAGGAAGGTTACAAAGTAAAGTAGGTTATAGCACTGTCAGGGGAGAGAAATGTGCATGATCGACCAGTGATCATAGATCTACTGTGGCCAAAGCACACAAAAAAAAAAGAGATAGGAAAGAGAGGGGGGCGCTAAGAAAGTGACCGAAAGCAATGCATATGGAAGCCCCCCCCGAAGGGGGGCGTATCACATATCCACTGTTCCAGCCACTCAGTGCATGGAAATTTAAATCTAGGTCCCCCAAGGGGGGTCCAGATATTTAGCCGGTGTGGACAGCTGTTTCGGTCTTGGCGACCTCCTCAGCACACCATCGGCAATACTGGAGGAGGCAGGAAATTCTGCCTACCTGCAATGACAACCACATTTTACTGTGGTGTCTGCAGGGGCATACATTCCATGCCACCACCCAGAGTCAAATCTCCATGCACCCCAAAAGAGAACCCACCAAAAGGGGGGAAGGGGTTGCAGTCGATATTGTAGTGATAAATGA
Source organism: Semisulcospira habei (assembly GCA_036245525.1). Classification (NCBI taxonomy): domain Eukaryota; kingdom Metazoa; phylum Mollusca; class Gastropoda; family Semisulcospiridae; genus Semisulcospira; species Semisulcospira habei. The sequence continues at coordinate 285,356,510 of BTPG01000002.1, read as the reverse complement.
AAAGAAAAGGGGAGACTGCCAGTGCTAATATTTTAGGAAGGTTACAAAGTAAAGTAGGTTATAGCACTGTCAGGGGAGAGAAATGTGCATGATCGACCAGTGATCATAGATCTACTGTGGCCAAAGCACAAAAAAAAAAAAAGAGATAGGAAAGAGAGGGGGCGCTAAGAAAGTGACCGAAAGCAATGCATATGGAAGGTCCTTGCAAGGCTGCTCCTGAGTCGGCTGGTGCCTGCCATCGCTGGGGGCCAACTCCCAGAGGGCCAGTGTGGCTTCAGAGCTTTTTTTTTTGTGCTTTGGCCACAGTAGATCTATGATCACTGGTCGATCATGCACATTTCTCTCCCCTGACAGTGCTATAACCTACTTTACTTTGTAACCTTCCTAAAATATTAGCACTGGCAGTCTCCCCTTTTCTTTTCATTTATCACTACAATATCGACTGCAACCCCTTCCCCCCTTTTGGTGGGTTCTCTTTTGGGGTGCATGGAGATTTGACTCTGGGTGGTGGCATGGAATGTATGCCCCTGCAGACACTACAGTAAAATGTGGTTGTCATTGCAGGTAGGCAGAATTTCCTGCCTCCTCCAGTATTGCCGATGGTGTGCTGAGGAGGTCGCCAAGACCGAAACAGCTGTCCACACCGGCTAAATATCTGGACCCCCCTTGGGGGACCTAGATTTAAATTTCCATGCACTGAGTGGCTGGAACAGTGGATATGTGATACGCCCCCCTTCGGGGGGGCTTCCATATGCATTGCTTTCGGTCACTTTCTTAGCGCCCCCTCTCTTTCCTATCTCTTTTTTTTTTTTTTTGTGCTTTGGCCACAGTAGATCTATGATCACTGGTCGATCATGCACATTTCTCTCCCCTGACAGTGCTATAACCTACTTTACTTTGTAACCTTCCTAAAATATTAGCACTGGCAGTCTCCCCTTTTCTTTTCATTTATCACTACAATATCGACTGCAACCCCTTCCCCCCTTTTGGTGGGTTCTCTTTTGGGGTGCATGGAGATTTGACTCTGGGTGGTGGCATGGAATGTATGCCCCTGCAGACACCACAGTAAAATGTGGTTGTCATTGCAGGTAGGCAGAATTTCCTGCCTCCTCCAGTATTGCCGATGGTGTGCTGAGGAGGTCGCCAAGACCGAAACAGCTGTCCACACCGGCTAAATATCTGGACCCCCCTTGGGGGACCTAGATTTAAATTTCCATGCACTGAGTGGCTGGAACAGTGGATATGTGATACGCCCCCCTTCGGGGGGGCTTCCATATGCATTGCTTTCGGTCACTTTCTTAGCGGCCCCTCTCTTTCCTATCTCTTTTTTTTTTGTGCTTTGGCCACAGTAGATCTATGATCACTGGTCGATCATGCACATTTCTCTCCCCTGACAGTGCTATAACCTACTTTACTTTGTAACCTTCCTAAAATATTAGCACTGGCAGTCTCCCCTTTTCTTTTCATTTATCACTACAATATCGACTGCAACCCCTTCCCCCCTTTTGGTGGGTTCTCTTTTGGGGTGCATGGAGATTTGACTCTGGGTGGTGGCATGGAATGTATGCCCCTGCAGACACCACAGTAAAATGTGGTTGTCATTGCAGGTAGGCAGAATTTCCTGCCTCCTCCAGTATTGCCGATGGTGTGCTGAGGAGGTCGCCAAGACCGAAACAGCTGTCCACACCGGCTAAATAACTGGACCCCCCTTGGGGGACCTAGATTTAAATTTCCATGCACTGAGTGGCTGGAACAGTGGATATGTGATACGCCCCCCTTCGGGGGGGCTTCCATATGCATTGCTTTCGGTCACTTTCTTAGCGCCCCCTCTCTTTCCTATCTCTTTTTTTTTTTTGTGCTTTGGCCACAGTAGATCTATGATCACTGGTCGATCATGCACATTTCTCTCCCCTGACAGTGCTATAACCTACTTTACTTTGTAACCTTCCTAAAATATTAGCACTGGCAGTCTCCCCTTTTCTTTTCATTTATCACTACAATATCGACTGCAACCCCTTCCCCCCTTTTGGTGGGTTCTCTTTTGGGGTGCATGGAGATTTGACTCTGGGTGGTGGCATGGAATGTATGCCCCTGCAGACACCACAGTAAAATGTGGTTGTCATTGCAGGTAGGCAGAATTTCCTGCCTCCTCCAGTATTGCCGATGGTGTGCTGAGGAGGTCGCCAAGACCGAAACAGCTGTCCACACCGGCTAAATATCTGGACCCCCCTTGGGGGACCTAGATTTAAATTTCCATGCACTGAGTGGCTGGAACAGTGGATATGTGATACGCCCCCCTTCGGGGGGGCTTCCATATGCATTGCTTTCGGTCACTTTCTTAGCGCCCCCTCTCTTTCCTATCTCTTTTTTTTTGTGCTTTGGCCACAGTAGATCTATGATCACTGGTCGATCATGCACATTTCTCTCCCCTGACAGTGCTATAACCTACTTTACTTTGTAACCTTCCTAAAATATTAGCACTGGCAGTCTCCCCTTTTCTTTTCATTTATCACTACAATATCGACTGCAACCCCTTCCCCCCTTTTGGTGGGTTCTCTTTTGGGGTGCATGGAGATTTGACTCTGGGTGGTGGCATGGAATGTATGCCCCTGCAGACACCACAGTAAAATGTGGTTGTCATTGCAGGTAGGCAGAATTTCCTGCCTCCTCCAGTATTGCCGATGGTGTGCTGAGGAGGTCGCCAAGACCGAAACAGCTGTCCACACCGGCTAAATATCTGGACCCCCCTTGGGGGACCTAGATTTAAATTTCCATGCACTGAGTGGCTGGAACAGTGGATATGTGATACGCCCCCCTTCGGGGGGGCTTCCATATGCATTGCTTTCGGTCACTTTCTTAGCGCCCCCTCTCTTTCCTATCTCTTTTTTTTTGTGCTTTGGCCACAGTAGATCTATGATCACTGGTCGATCATGCACATTTCTCTCCCCTGACAGTGCTATAACCTACTTTACTTTGTAACCTTCCTAAAATATTAGCACTGGCAGTCTCCCCTTTTCTTTTCATTTATCACTACAATATCGACTGCAACCCCTTCCCCCCTTTTGGTGGGTTCTCTTTTGGGGTGCATGGAGATTTGACTCTGGGTGGTGGCATGTATGCCCCTGCAGACACCACAGTAAAATGTGGTTGTCATTGCAGGTAGGCAGAATTTCCTGCCTCCTCCAGTATTGCCGATGGTGTGCTGAGGAGGTCGCCAAGACCGAAACAGCTGTCCACACCGGCTAAATATCTGGACCCCCCTTGGGGGACCTAGATTTAAATTTCCATGCACTGAGTGGCTGGAACAGTGGATATGTGATACGCCCCCCTTCGGGGGGGCTTCCATATGCATTGCTTTCGGTCACTTTCTTAGCGCCCCCTCTCTTTCCTATCTCTTTTTTTTTTGTGCTTTGGCCACAGTAGATCTATGATCACTGGTCGATCATGCACATTTATCTCCCCTGACAGTGCTATAACCTACTTTACTTTGTAACCTTCCTAAAATATTAGCACTGGCAGTCTCCCCTTTTCTTTTCATTTATCACTACAATATCGACTGCAACCCCTTCCCCCCTTTTGGTGGGTTCTCTTTTGGGGTGCATGGAGATTTGACTCTGGGTGGTGGCATGGAATGTATGCCCCTGCAGACACCACAGTAAAATGTGGTTGTCATTGCAGGTAGGCAGAATTTCCTGCCTCCTCCAGTATTGCCGATGGTGTGCTGAGGAGGTCGCCAAGACCGAAACAGCTGTCCACACCGGCTAAATATCTGGACCCCCCTTGGGGGACCTAGATTTAAATTTCCATGCACTGAGTGGCTGGAACAGTGGATATGTGATACGCCCCCCTTCGGGGGGGCTTCCACCATTGCTTTCGGTCACTTTCTTAGCGCCCCCTCTCTTTCCTATCTCTTTTTTTTTTGTGCTTTGGCCACAGTAGATCTATGATCACTGGTCGATCATGCACATTTCTCTCCCCTGACAGTGCTATAACCTACTTTACTTTGTAACCTTCCTAAAATATTAGCACTGGCAGTCTCCCCTTTTCTTTTCATTTATCACTACAATATCGACTGCAACCCCTTCCCCCCTTTTGGTGGGTTCTCTTTTGGGGTGCATGGAGATTTGACTCTGGGTGGTGGCATGGAATGTATGCCCCTGCAGACACCACAGTAAAATGTGGTTGTCATTGCAGGTAGGCAGAATTTCCTGCCTCCTCCAGTATTGCCGATGGTGTGCTGAGGAGGTCGCCAAGACCGAAACAGCTGTCCACACCGGCTAAATATCTGGACCCCCCTTGGGGGACCTAGATTTAAATTTCCATGCACTGAGTGGCTGGAACAGTGGATATGTGATACGCCCCCCTTCGGGGGGGCTTCCATATGCATTGCTTTCGGTCACTTTCTTAGCGCCCCCTCTCTTTCCTATCTTTTTTTTTTTTTTTGTGCTTTGGCCACAGTAGATCTATGATCACTGGTCGATCATGCACATTTCTCTCCCCTGACAGTGCTATAACCTACTTTACTTTGTAACCTTCCTATAAAGAGGGCATTGATTGGAAGATGTGCGGGGGGTTCCATGCAGGAGACTGTTTTGTTTGGTGATAATTAAAGTCTATTATATCGCTGTTTGTGTTAAAATAGGCCTGCATAGCGATAGAATAATACACCGGTTTAGTAATAAGTCTATTCTATAGCTGTTTGTGTTAAAATCAGTTGTAT